>JAKOGI010000719.1:222500-390000 GCA_029747015.1 Carnegiea gigantea
AAAGATTTCCGCTGACCCTTCATTGACTTCTCGCCGGATTTGTGTTGTCTGGCTTGACCATGTTGCCGAAATTTTTTGAACGGCTACCAAAAACTACAAAGGTATCGTCGGAAAATTTGAAGGTTGAGGCATATCAAACTTCAAACAATCCTTCCAAACTTTTTTTTCCCCTCAAAATTTATAAATATTTCATGATTTTTATAATGCATTTTTGCCTATTTAAATAGTAAAATAAATCAACAGTTCAGATCATCCTATGATAAATATACAGCCTAAATTTACCTATTTATGATAGTTATCCTACATTGACAACCACTATAAGTTTTTGATATATATATATATATATAATATATATATATATATATATATATATATATATATATATATATATATATATTATATATATATATATATATATATATTATCTATATATATATATATATGTATATATATATATATATATATAGATATATATATATATATATATTATATATATATATATATGTATATATATATATATATATATATGTATATATATATATATATATATATATATGTATATGTATATAATATATATATATATATATATATATATATATATATATATATATATATATATATATATATATATATATATATATAATATATATATTATATATGTTGTTAATTGCCACTGAACAATGGTTTGGAATTTATGTCACCCTAATCATATCTTCAGGTGGTTACTAAATGGTAAATTCTTAGAAATGATCTCCGATGTTAAAGAAGGAAAAATAAACTTAGGTTGTCTATGGGTGTACGAAAAAATCCGAAACCAAAAAGTGAACCAAAAAATCGAAAAAATCGGATTGAAAAATCGGTTAACCGAACAAATTTTTCAAAAAATCAGTTCAGTTAACCGAACCGAAAAAATTTTTCAGTTTTTAGTTCGGTTACTGTTCGGACAATCTGCAAATTCGGTTAACCAGCGGTTAACCGAAGCGAAAATAATTTTATTTTTTAAAAAAATTATACATAAAAAAAAATTAGATAAGAAAGTGCACTTTTTTATTATTTATAAATGGTAACCAAAGTTTAATTTTTATAAAAGAATTTAAACATAAAAAAATGAAAAATTTGGGTAAGAATGTATACGTTTTTTTTTATTATTTATGAACGATTAACCGGCAACCGAACCAAAAAATCAATTAACCGAATTGAAAAATCAGTTGACCGACTTTTTCGGTTCGGTTACAGTTCGGGTTTTGGACGAACCGAAATTTCGGTTTGCTTACGGTTTGAATTTTTTTTGAACTGAAAAACTGAAACTCCGGTTAACTGATTTTGCACACACCTAAGGGTGTCTACACAAGGGGAGAAAAAATACTTTGAAAAGGTTTATGGTACTTAGGGAAGCCAACTTGTTATTTTGTTCGCGAAGTAATTATAGGTATAACTACTTGTGAGTACTAAAGTATCGTATTACATGAATATGGTGCAAGTAATACGAAATACAATATCTTTTGTTTTTAGTTATCACTCTATAAGTGATAATGTAGTGGTTAACGTAATCATTAAAATTTGGCCAACAATGCAAACGTGGGTATTTGCTATAATTTCTTTTTCTATTTTTAAAAATTTTCTTTACATATCCACATTTAGTGGACAAGTATTTCGTATTTATATTATTAAAACCTATGGTTAATCCTACTCATATTATATTTTATTAGTTGAATCTGAGACAAAAAAGCGACATAAATGAAACCCAAGCTCAAAATTTGATGATTTTGAATACAAAGTACATATAAATGCGTTATCAATTTACCATAAGATAATTGTTGTTATATGTTGTCAAACTATTGTTATCCGCTGCTCTGCAGTGTGAACACATACTCCCAATTAAGTGCATGCAAGAGCAGGGAACACCCTTACAAAAGGGGAAGAAATTCAAATGCAAAATGATAAATGTCATTATAAGTGTACATAAGAGTTTAAAAATTATGTTATCATTTATTAAATTTTTAAAAAATATATGAATGAATATTGTACAAGCCATAACTTATAAATTATGCAAAAAGATTCTCTTTACTCATTATTTTTCACAAATAGGAAATCACATATATGAAATTCTTTCACAGATAGAGTTAATTCAATTAGAGTATTATTTTATATTTATTAACATAAGGGAAGAAATTCAAATGCAAAATGATAAATGTCATTATAAGTGTACATAAGAGTTTAAAAATTATGTTATCATTTATTAAATTTTTAAAAAATATATAACTGAATATTGTACAAGCCATAACTTATAAATTATGCAAAAAGATTGTCTTTATCCATTATTTTTCACAAATAGGAAATCACATATATGAAATTCTTTCACAGATAGAGTTAATTCAATTAGAGTATTATTTTATATTTATTAACATAAGGGAAGAAATTCAAATGCAAAATGATAAATGTCATTATAAGTGTACATAAGAGTTTAAAAATTATGTTATCATTTATTAAATTTTTAAAAAATATATAACTGAATATTGTACAAGCCATAACTTATAAATTATGCAAAAAGATTGTCTTTATCCATTATTTTTCACAAATAGGAAATCACATATATGAAATTCTTTCACAGATAGAGTGAATTCAATTAAAGTATCATTTTATATTTATTAACATAGCCGATGAATACTAACATTTTATAAAACATAATTAAATTTCAATATTAAAAATTTAGTAATTTAAAATTATTTAACATATTAATTTTAATCAACATAAAATATTTTGAAATTGTTTGCTGTAACACATTACACATATATCATGGCCCAATTCAAATACCGCAAACATTCATTGGGCACTAGCAACTTGTTCCTCCACTCGCTCCTTCCTTCTCAGTTCACAGCTTCACACTCCCCCCCTCCCCCCTAGTTCTTCAGCTGCTTGTTACTCTCTCTGTGCTCTGTTTGTTTGGGTTTCAGTGAAGAAGATGCCAAGGCCAGGGCCAAGGCCATATGAGTGTGTGAGGAGAGCTTGGCACAGTGAGAGACACCAACCCATTAGAGGTTCCCTCATTCAGGAGATCTTCAGGTGTCTCTCTCTCTCTCTCTCTCTCTCTCTCTCTCTCTCTCGGCCGTTAATGAATTCGTTTGTTGATTTCTGAGCTTCTTCCCGTGCTTCTTGAATCAGGATTGCGAATGAGATTCACAGTCCGGCAACCAAGAAGAACAAAGAATGGCAAGAAAAACTCCCCATTGTTGTTCTCAAAGCTGAAGAAATAATATACTCCAAGGCCAATTCCGAGGTGTATTTTCTGTTTGCAAGCTCTTTTCGTTTTCCATAACTGAATTGGGTCATTTCCCTCTCAAATTTGCCTTCAATATCTGATACTTTTGAGTTTTTAAGGGTTGTATTTACACTAAAAATTATATAATATAATGCAATTGCTATGTGGGGTTTTATTTTTTCAGGCTGAGTATGAGGATCTTAAAACCCTACGAGATAGAGCAAATGATGCCATTAATACCATAATCCGCCGTGATGAAAGCTCTGAAGGGACGGGGGAGTTTTTGCAGCCTTGTATTGAAGGTAACTTATTCAATTCCAATTCTGTTCAAAATAATCGTATTATATATCTGAATTTATTAAGAAGGGTGCTTTCTTCAAGCTTAATCGACAAAATATGAAAACTATGCCAGTGCCCAGTGGGGTATTCAGTATTCTTCATCTTAACTTGTTATTCTTCTTTGTGTGTGTGTGTGTGTGTGTGGGTGAGAGAGAGAGAGAGAGAGAGAGAGAGGGGTGCGTGGATTTGATTCTTGAGAGTCATAACTAGCAACTTCAAGCTTAATTAGATATTGGTTATTATTTATCGCCTTTTTCCATACAGCGTAGTGACTAAATAGTGCTTGTGTTGCCACTTTATGAGTTCCATTCTTCGTTTCTAACTAATTGAATGTTCCATTGACCGCACATCATTGTATTTGGGGTGGGAGGATATCTGTTCCAGATGGCCCCCATTATCCTAACATTGGTATCCACTGTTTCCCTCATCCCCACACTGTAACTTTCAGGGACCCTTTTCTTTTGTTTTCATTTCTCTTTTTTAATTTCATTTTTTATCTAAAAACTTTTGTGTGCTTGAATTTGTGGGGGAGTTTTGGGTAATACAGGTCTAGTTTGGGCCTTAGTCCAAACCAACCAGAGTGACCCAGCCAACCCGGGCAAGCTGTGAAAGTTCTAGATGTACTGTTGCCTTACTTGAATTAAGGGAGGTTGTTTTTGGTGGATCCTGGATTCACAAAGCAAGTACTTGGGACACAGGACATTTTGCAAATGTGTTCATAGGGGTTTGAAAATGGTAGGTGTCCATAATTTGTTGTTGGGTATATACTCTACACCATGATGTTCGGATATGCGATCAATTCATAAGCTCATATTTGCCAAAAATGGATTGCTTTGGTTCAGCTGCACTCCATTTGGGTTGCATTCCAAGAAGAACGTCGAGGAGCCAAAGAAACGACCAGCCAAGCTGTTACCTATCTGGAAATGTTGATTTGGTTAATGCAACAAAAGGAAATCCTAAAACGACTTCATCCCTTGCCCTTCCTTATTTGAGCCTCTTAAGGAAAGAGACCCCGAACTTTGTCATCCCTATAAATAGTTGCATATATAATGAAATGCCCTTCCTATCTAGCCAAAAATGCTTGCCTCTAGAGCCTTCTTTTCCATCAAAGCCATTTGCTCTTTACCCATTGTGCTATGGTGTCCACTCTCAACCTATGGAATCTCAGCAAAAGCTTGGAGCTCCTTCTACATCAAGCTTTATTGGTCAGGATCATCCCAAAAGGGGGATACCACAAAAGCTTCTGTTGGGTGGAGATTACGTGACTAGCAGGGCACCGTTGGAAGTCCTTAATAACCCACCCGGCGGTGAGTGTGATTTATCACTTCGCTTAGGATTAGCTTCGATGCAAAAAGGTGAAGATGCAAGTTCCCGTTGTTTTAAAATGAAAAACAATATCAGCTATTTTCATAAAGAATCGAAGGAGGGGTTTTCCTTGCTTGGTGGGAGCAATGGTGGCTCAAGAGGTGAAACTTTGGATGTAGAGATGATGACAAGGGAACGAAAAGCAGTTGAACAAATTAATGATCAACATTGTTCATGGCAGCCAAAGCCATTTGAAAAGAGTAACAGTCAGCGGTATCCTTGGCAGGCAAAACTTCTACCCACACACTCTAATCAAAGGACAAGCACACCAGGTTTGTAGGCTTCATGTTTGTTGTCTCCCTGTAAAATACTTTGTCCTATTCTACTATGGTTACCCATTGTGGCCTGTTCTAGTTGTATGATATTGCTATAATGAGAATCCTGCCGTAGAAGCTGTCTTGTAGCGAGATGACTGTACATAAATGCTGTTTGGGATATTGAGTCGAAGCCAATGCAAGGAATTTCATGACTTTATTTATGATTTGATCACTTTCCGAGTACTACTATCTCTATTAATTTGGAATCTATGTTGTTTGGATTCAACTGCAAGTATTTGACATTGGTGTATTTCCACCATCATGTATCTGTTTTAATAACTTCGCATGATTTTGGTCTAAATGAAATGCTAACCACAGCCATGCGTGGGTTGGAATTTGTAGTATCAGGCCCTTGATAAACGTAAATTTGAGTAACGTAGGAATAAGTGTGAAACTGGGTCGTTTATGAAGCTGCATGTGTTTCTATCCAATTCCGAACGATTTGCGGGACTAGTCCAAATAATTTAGACTGAGATGGGCTATCAAAATATAAGTCAATTAGCAAATAGAGTGGAATAGTTGGCTAAGAATACAATTTTTCATTTTCTTTTTTTTTGGGGCAGCTACAGGGCTAATTATGAGACGTCTCATATACATATTACTCGTTGCTTAAATTTAAACAAACATATTTTGTTATATGAATGGTCTTATAATAAATTACTATTGTTTCATAACAAATTGACTGTCTCGTGTAAGAATTTATGTACGACAAATGGTTTAGATAAAGGCGAAACATCAATTTAACGCAAGAGGGAACAATTGGTTAAGAATCCAATTTCCCTGTTTTTTTTTTTTTTGGGGGGGGGGGGGGTTGCATCACTGATTTGCTTTGTACACTCTGAACGGTAGGGACTGGTAGTCCGTACGTATTTATCTGAAAGTTGAAGATGCTTGTGATTTCAACGCGTGCCACGTGTGAACATTGCAGGGTTTAGTTGATCAGTGAAAAAGGAGTGAGCTGAACTTCTATTATTAACTATGTTGATTGAAAGGGAAGTGATTGACAATGATTTTCGAGAGCTGTGGCGGATGAAGCTCCTGGTCTTACTCTTTTGTTGTTTTTTTTTTTTTTTTGGGGGGGGGGGGTTTGTGGTGGTGGTTTGGCGGGGGAGATGTGGGAGGTGTTTGGCTCGTGTAGTCGTGTGATTAGGGTCTGAAGGGATGTCTCTTTCCCCAAACTCAACTCCTTTCGTTTTTTAATTTTGTTAATTTTTCTTAATCTAAAATTGTTTCTAAGGATAAGCTGAAATCAGGCGTGGCCCAAATGTGGGGATGAAATCTATAGCCTATAATTTTCAGGGGCATGTTGATGACGAAGAAAAACTGCAGAAAATGGTCAGGGGGAATCTCATCTCGTGGTAGAGTTGGATGGTGGAGAAAAAAGTTTTTTTTTTTCAATATTTTTTAGAAAGAAGACAAATTTTGGCTGTTCGTGACGTTTCATTAATTTGAGGATGATGGTAGGCTCCGCAATGCTGTTAACAAGTTCAAACAAGACTAGAAAGTTGTGTGGATTATTGGTCTTTCCTAAAACTTCGCCTGTTGGGCCTTGGAATTCTAATGTTCAAACTAATGATACACAGAACCTATTCCTCCTTCTCCGTGCTTTTCCCATGGCTTCTAAGAAAAAGGGTACCCCCTGCCCCGAAGAAAAGACTTATCACTTGATACACGAGCTTTAGTCATCCACTAGCTGCGAATAACTTCTCTTACTGCTCAAGCAAGAATGTGGTTCATCACTTGTACCCATTAAGCTTAATTCAGGCTTCATCTTTCTTAATCAACACTAGGAGAATATGCAAACTGCATTATTGTTATCAGCCTTTGGTCCAGCAAATGCAACCTAGTTACTATTTTTATACACAAGCTTATAAGACTTCTCTCACCTCATGCCCTATTTAGGCAAGATCCTCAGTCATTGATTTTGGAATCTTGGTACTCTTGCGTGATGAAAGCATGTAACACTGATAACAATGTGATTTGCGCCCACAATTTTCAATGCACTAGGTGATGCAATGGACTGGCTTAAGAGCACCCCCAACCAGGAGGAACACGGGGCAAGTGTGGGGCCCAGGTGTGACATGCGTCCCAGAGAAAAGTCCCCAGCCAGCTAAAATAGTGGGGTGACACACGTGGGGAACGTCCGAGCATTCCTCCCGTGGGACCTTTTTTTTGTCCTGTTCTGGCATTAAACGATGCGTTTTAGAATGTTCCAGAGAGCATGCGATGCATTTGGAGTTGGGATATACAAATAAAATCACACATTTTAAAATAAATTTAAAATAAAATCACACATTTTTTCGGTCGAGCAAAAAATATTGCTTCATTCCGAAAATGAAAAATTATTCATGCAAGTCATAAAGTTAATATATAAATACAATATTAAAATGATAAAAGTAATAAAATATGTTTAATGGTATGCTCCATAAGAAACATTTAATTCAATTATCTTGGAATGAGTTTTATTTGTTGAAAAAGTGATGGAATGCAAGTTCCACAAATACGAAACTTTTACCGATGTGGCAGATTTGAGTTCAAAAAATTGAACTCAGACTGCAGGTACTCTAACAAAGCTGTCCTTACGCATTTATAGTTGTTCCTTTTGTTTTTCTTTATATCAACATGATGATGCACATAGCCAACTGTAGCACATACAAACACTAAGTCTAAACTACTGTCAATTACAGCTAATGAGGATTCCTCACAAGCACACAATATAAGTTTACATTCCTAAAGCCATAGTGAAAGTTTCTAACCAAGTCAAGTCAAATGTATATACTAAAAAGCTACATAGGTCTATACATTTAATGTTCATTTCAAGGAAAATAAGGCTTAGTAGGGGTGAGCGAAAAAACCGAGTACCCGATTTCAGATCCAAAACCGATTTGAACCCAGTGGGTAAGGACCCGGACCCGGTTATATCGGTTCCGGGACCAGTTCCAAAGTTTAGGACCCGGTTATAATCGGGTTCTGTTTCAGGTCTTGAAATTTTGGAACCGAATCCGGACCCAATAACCAGTACCCGGTCAAAATTTAAAGAATTTTCATGAAAAATATACAAAGCAAACCCTTATTCCTCAAGTGATATCATTTTTATCGAGACCTAACTCCCGATTATCTCAATTTAACTCGTTATTTTTTTTGTGCTTTTAATTTATCCCGACTTACTCTTTAGGTATCTCAACCGTCATAGAATTCTTCCTTCATGCTTTGGTTTTTATCCTCATTAGCATTGCTCCTTACTACATATTTGCTTTTATATTATTTTAACATTTTCCCTCTCTTTGTCTCTCTCTATTTCCAGTGTATTAAAATAATTTTTAGGTTTCTCGTTCGTTTTGTAATATTGATTTATGGGTTTCTAATTAAAATTATTTCCAATTCTTTGAGTTTACTTTAGAGTTCGTGAATCTTCTTCACTACTTATTGCGCATTTGATTTAACCTTATAATTTGGTTTTTAGAAATTGGGCTTCATATATGAGTTTTTAGCTTCCTTCAATCCCACCCTCTCCCTATTTTTTTGGGGTAAAAATGAGAGAAAAATTTTTTATTAAAATAAAAAAATTACTTAGGAATCGGGTACTCAGAATTGGAGCCAGTCCCAACTGGCTCTAGGACTAGGTCCAAATTCTGGGACTTGGTTCCAACCGGGTCCGGGCCGATGCCAAATTCTGGTATCCAATTCCAAATGGGTCCGATTCTAGTTCCTAAAAATTTTATCGGTACTCGGTCCCGCTCACCCCTAAAGCTCAGTATGAGGAGAAGTAGACATAAAAGTGCTTGCAATAGAAATGCCAATAGATGAAGGATTACTCAGATGAAAATCAATTTGTAGCATCTGATACAATGTGGACACTTCAACTCTTCTTTCCTTGTCTTCTTCCTCTTTGAATTCTCTGAGATTAATTACTACCAAGAATCTCTTCACGTATTCACTACAACATTCCTTAACTCGACAAATGATTGATATGCACTCTTTCTCTCCCGCTCCCTATCAACATAACTAATAGGATAAGGGTGCTTATGTAATTTTATTGTAACTGTATCATCCATATATATGAGGGACTGACTCTTAGTTTAGGTGAGCGATTCTATCGCAAAACTTTTGACATGGTATCAAGAGCTCATTAATATCAATTCTTTTTCTTCTTGCCCTAGCTTCCGCCTAAACCCTAATATTCCACCTTCTTCTTCTGGAAGACACCATTGTTGCACCACCGTGATGTCCACCACTGGCGTCAACACCTCTCTAGTCTCCTCCGCCACATACCATACCCCTTTCCATTCCTGTACGGATGCTGGCGAAGTTGTCACTCCCATCATTTCTCAGCCATTGTCTTTAGGAGGTGGGTTATCTTCAGGACAGTGGATTCCTCCTTCACCTCCACCATCTTCTATGGCTCCCAATCTCACTTCTTTCCCTTATTTCATGTGGGAATCAACTTGATCACACCCATGGTCTGTGCCTGCTTATTTAGGTGTTGCAGCATCTTTCATTGTTCCCTATTATGCTTTTTCAGACTTAGTCTTCATGTGTTGGGTTCATAAGCATGCCTTCTGCTGATCCGAAAACCTTTTTGCTCCCACAATTTGATCATGGTCTCCCTATCATTTAACTGACAACCTGGACCATTAATGTCATCAGCTTTGTCACTACCTCTCTTGACAAAGTTGAAGACTGTTTGACTTGGAAGATGCAGTTCATCTCCTTCCTCGTCATGCATAAGTTTCATAGGTTCCTCAATGGTAGTATCTCACAGCCACCTCCTTACATTCTGACGATTCTTGGTGGACAAAAACCTAGTCCAGCGTACCAGTTGTGGCTTCGTCTCGGCCAACTAATATGTTCTTGATTTTGCAACGATCTCCAAAAATCATGTTATGGAGGTATGTGATCTTGTACATTGTACCAATTTGGCAACGGCTTGAGTCTTGGTTCAATAATGCTAGTCTCGCTAGCTCTTTAGAGCTAAAGCGTGTGCTTTCGAATCTTGATAAGCCCAACATAGATGACTATTTGCATCAGATTAAGTCTATTGCTGATTCTTTAGCGGCCATTGAGTCTCTGGTTTCTGAGTTGGAGTTGATTCATACACTCTTAATGGTCTTGGATAGGATTATGCAATTTTGTTGATAATTTATCATTTCTACCTGGTGATATTCCCTTTGATGAGGTTCGTACCTAATTATTGTTTCGTGAGCATTGTGTTGATTATGTACTCAATCGTGAACATGGTCTTGTTAATCATTAAGAATTTGTGACTACCACTAATAGGGCTAGTTCTACTGTACCCAATTCGGCTTAGTCGAATCAGAATAATCATTCCAAAGGGTGAAACAAAAAAGATCAGAATCGTGGGCGTAACAACAATCACAATAACAAGGGTTGGAACAACACCACCAACAATAGGAATTCCGACTTCTCTACTCAGCTGGCTACTTCTCTACCTCTATTTCTGCTTCTTGCAATTAATGAATGATTTGAGGGGATGCTACGGTTTGCTACTAATATAATTTGTCAGATTTGTGAGTTCCTGGACATTCTATTGTCTCTTGCCTAGTCAGATATCAACTTAAACATAATTCCTCTATACCTGCTCTGGCCACTTTTTCACTTATTGAAGTTGCTTAAACCCTTTGGTTTCAAGATTCAGGTGTGGTTGCTCACGTAACTCTTGAGGAAGGTATTTTATCTTCCAAGACTCCTTATACTGGTTCTGCTAAGGTTGCAGTAGGGAATGATTCCCTATTGCCTATTGCTAATATTGGTTCATTGACCATTGAAACTCACTCGAAGTCATTGTCTCTTACTTTTTCTTCATGTCCTCAATTGAAGCATAATCTTTTACCCATTAGGCGTCTTTGTAAGAATAATGATTGCAGCGTCGAGTTTAATGGTTCTTGTTTTTCTATCAACAGAGGTGACGTCCTATTGCATGCTCCCTAGTACCGGTAACCTCTACCTTGTTTCTCGCAATCCAGGACCTAGTTCAACCTCTGCTGGCTTGTGATTCATCGAGAAATACTGGGCATAGGTGGCTTGGTTATTGTAGAGCTAAAGTTTTAGATATACTTAGGAAAAATAAATTTATTTCTAGTTCAGTTTTTCATGATAATTGTGTTACTTGTCGACTTAGTAAATCTTAGGCATCTTCCTTTTCAGTTAATAGAACACAGTTCTGTTTCTCCATTACACTTAATATATTTTCATATTTGGCAATCTCCCGTTTTTTCTCATTTAGGCTTTCAATATTATGTAATTTTTGTGGACAACTATTTGCGTTTTATTTGGTTCTATCCTATGAAGCAGAAAAAAAAGAGATTTATACATTTCTTACAAAATTTCAAAGCCATGGTTCAAAAGCAATTTGGGCAATCCATTAAAAATTTTCAAAGTGATGGAGGAGGTAAGTTTGATGCTCTCTTATGTAGGACTTGTTTCTTCAAACTATGATTCTTTTTCCAAAATCTTGTCCTGATACACAGGTTCGAAACGGTGTAGTAGAATGTAAGCATCGTCACATTCTTGAGATGGTTCGTGGTTTTCTTATTCAGTCTCTCTCACCATCTCAATTTGGGTTGATGCTCTTTTTACTGTCAATCGGTTTCCTGCTACTATTCTTGGCCCTCAAAGTCTGTTTCAGAAACTTTGTTTGCAAACTACCTGATTACATTTTTCTTAGAACGTTCGGTTGTGCTTGTTTTCCGAATTATTGTACTTCCTCGCAAAACAAATGACAACCCTGTTCTATTCAATGTGTTTATCTTCGGCAAGCCACTTAGTGCAAAGGCTACCGATGCCTTAAGTCCAAATCAGGAAAGGTTTTTACAAGTCGACATGTTCAGTTTCATTAAGATATTTTTCCTTATCATCTTTTGAAACATGCAACTCCCATTAAACCTGTCGAGCATGATAATCTTGTGGGTGATATTTTTATCTCGCATTTCCACTTTGTAATCTTTTGCCTCATCTGAGTCTAGTTCAGAATGCTCTAGTGGGGTTCCCACGTGGGCTTACGTTCCCTTTCATGTGTGTCATCTCCTTCCCTTAAGTATCTTGCTAGTTCATCCACACCGAGCATGCCGCCACCCTCGCCTGACTTATTACTTTTCCCTTATCCCGGTCTTATCCAGCCCCTGTGGCACCTTTCTTTTCCTATTGCATGCAACCCCAGTCTAGCAGCCTCAGCTTCTCTCCCCCTTTGTTAGATTCTCCAATGTCCCCCAAAGCCACCACTTCTTCCATTGGGTCTTCTCCTATCCCCCAACCTGCTCCTTCATCCACGTCTAGTCATTCCAATGTCCATCCTATGTAGACTTAGTGCAAGGTCAGTATCACTAAGCCTAAACGCCTACTCTCTCTGTCCTCTCTTTGTTCTGAAACTGAACTTGTTTCCTTTAAAGAGGCTTCTCAGAGACCTCAATTGCAAGAGGCTATATGATGAGTTTAATTCGTTAATGGCTAATGATATATAGGAACTAGTTCCTTATAATTCTGCACAGAACTTGGTTGCAAGTTAGTGGGTCTAGAGGATAAAATGCAAGTCTAATGGTTGCATTAAGCGGTATAAAGCTCACGTGGTTGCTGCAGGTAATCATCAACAGTCAAGTATTGATTTTCATGGAACCTTTTCTCATGTCGTTTATCCTGCTACTATTCGTCTTGTTTTATCTATTGGTTTGTCGAAAAAGTGGCCAATTCATCAACTTGATGTTGCCTTTCTTCATAGCATCTTAACTGAGCAAGTATACATGTGTCAGCCTCCTGATTTCATTGATCCTCAATTTCCTAAGCATGTGTGTCGTCTTAAGGAAGCTATTTATGGCCTTAAACAAGCACTTAGAGCTTGATTTCATAGATTTAGTAGCTTTCTTTATAGTCAGGCTGAACCATCTAGGTTCATTCTCTGTTCTGGTTCACAGACGATTATTCGTTTATTGCATGTTGACGACATTGTCTTGACAGGGAGCTCTCTTTCTCTTCCGCGATCTTTTATTGATCTCCTCTCTCGTCAATTTGCCATGAAGGACTTCGTGATCTGCACTATTTTGTACGTGTGCACCTTACTCGTTCCTCTGTAGGTTTGTTTTTGTCTCAGTTCAAATACACCTCAAAGCTTCTTCTTAAGTTTCATATGCAGACCTACAACCTTGGTCGCATGCATTCTGCTGCTAGGACTATCCTTTCCCTATCTGATGGTGAATTACTTGCAAATCCCACTGAGTGCATAAGCAGGGTAGGTGCTTTACGACATTTAACTATGACGCAACCTGACATTGCATATGCAGTTCATGTATTTTTTTCAGTTTATGCGTGCTCCCCATACCGTTCATGTTTTGGCTACTAAGAGTAGTCTCAGGTATCTTCAGGGGACTCTCGAACATGGGATTTTATTAAGCCCTGGTGCTATTCCTTCCCTTGTTGTTGCATATTCCAACGCTGATTGGGTTGGATGTCATTATTCATGTCGATCTACCACTAGGTATGCAGTATCTTTTTGGACCCAATCTCATAACTTGGCGCTTGAAGAAATAACCAACTAACTCTAAATCCTCAATTAAAGCTGATTATTGTGTTATTGCTTATAGTATGGTTGAAACAGTTCGAATTTGTAAGCTCTTACCTGATGTTGGTGCTGCCCTCATCTCTCTTGCTCGAGTTTACTATGACAATGTCAGTGCTATATATACAACAATAACAGCAACATCTCCCAGTGTGGATCCCGCTTTTGCAAAGTATGGAAAGATCCAGATGTAGGTAACCTTACTTCTATAGACATCCCTGTAATGTGAGTGCTACATATCTTATTGTGAATCCAGTTTCTCATGATCGCAGTGAGCACATTATAGTTGATTACCATTTTATGCACGAATGTGTCGCTCATGGTGATTTAGTTGTTTGAAATATGCCTACTAGGCTTCAGTTAGCAGATATTTTTACTAAAGGATTGCCTTCCCAACAGTTTAATTTCATATGTTCAATCTCTCTGTGTGCTTCCCTGTACATGTTGTGGGATGTAATGGATAAGGGTACTTATGTAATTTTCTTGTAACTGTATCATTTGTTTATACGAGTGCCTGGCTTCCAATTTAGATGAGCCATTCCATCACAAAACTTTTCACACATACATCACGATTAAGTCGTCAAACCTTAGGATGTATGCTTGGGTGCACCCCTCATGGAGTCGCTTCCCTAGGGAGTTGATGTTGTAGTTGGCATTTGCCTCGAACTTTAGGATGGAGAAGTGCTCATTCCACCTCACAATGTACGCATGTAGTACATTTTGATTGGTTGTTTCATTGATTTCTTTCAAATATGGTCAAAAGACTAGGCATCCTTTAGGTGCTTGAATCTCTCGGGGTCAAAGAACCCAATTCTAGGCAACTCTGAACGATGAGAAGGGGCCAGAGCTTAGCTTTGAGGATGGTTTTGAGGTCAAAGTGTCAATTAGGGAACAAATTCTTGTGAGTGTTATTCTAGCATAGTTTTCTCCACTCCAAGCAGCCCTCTATGATACGTTGGTCAAACTCAAGTCTAGTTAGCTTCTTGCTAGGTTCATAAGGAGCTAGTGGGCAATTAATGCCACAATGGCTGCGCAAGCGTCCTCCCCGGCCACCACCTTCTCACGCTAGTCTAATGGGGCGAAGATGAAGTCCGCCGTAAGCTTTGTTTTCCCAACTCTACTCACTAATTTTTTACGTTCCCATTAGCCTCAGTTGTTGATATTTTTTGCTTCATCCTGTTCGACAATAGTGCGAGCGAGTTAAGCTTACTGACCTAAATCACCTCAAATCATATGCAAAAATTAGGTAATCATCTTGAACTAAACCGAAATAGACCCAAACCAATGCAACTTCGTTTTTCATGCCATATTGATTATTTCACTGTCTCCCCAAAAAAAATAAAATAAAAATTGATCTTACCTACATGATGAAATTTTTGAAGGTAGTATTATTTAATGTATTATTTATTATTTCTACTAATTTTACAAAATAGATATGATATTTAATACTAATAATAGTAAGAATGAATTTTATTTTAGAACTTCTACAAAGAACATTTTTGTAATATTTTTTGAGATGTATCCTATATATTGTATTTACAAATATATCAAAGTAATTAATGACACTTTTAAACTTGAGATGACCTATAAATGAGTTCAATAGAACTCCAATAGATGAGATATTTATCACTAGAAATTAGATATTATCATAGATGAAGAAGCATAGGTAAACCCAATCTTAATAACTCAACTAGGATGAATCACATGCTTCACATGGGTTTTTATTAATGTTTATTTAACAATAATAAAATAAAAATAATTTATCATTAACGACATCTTAAATATATTATAATATGCAACAATTATTGAAATAAATAAAATTTTAGAATAAATATCAATGAAATTATGATAATTAATTAATTTTAAATATTAATTTTTCACATAATATTGTTAATATTATTAGTTCATGATTTAAATATCAGGTTCTGCATAAATTCTAAGAAAGTAGTAACATAAAAATGAATCTATAATCTATATGTGGTTGTTTTTAATAGAAGAATGAATTTATGACTTTCATTGTGGCCCTGTGACTCATATACATGCATTACCTAAAAATATGCATAAATAATTTATGAAATTATAATATATAGTGAAAAGGCTTGTTAATCAAATTTTTATATTATCATTACACTCACTTTTATTTGTTTAATAAATATTATTTATGCATTTATCTAAAATTTTCTCTTTATTGGGTAATTATAAAATAATTAAGCACAAGCATTTTGTTCTCTGGAGTTATTTGAATTTTCATGTTATTATAGTCGATAATATTTTCAAATAGTAATTGCATTATCTTATAGTACACATTTTGGATAGTCAAATTGAGTTCATTAACGTTAAAGAGAGTGTACTGATTTGCAATCAAGTTTTAAAGGGTACATTAAATTATTGTTAATTTCTTGTTTCATTGTTTGTTGACAAATGTTTGTAATTGCCGAAATAATTGCACAAATGATTAATGCTTTTATTTTTTTATTTTATTATATATATGGTAAACCCATTTTTTACTTTTTGAAACTCTATAAGTAAAGGATTATATCAATCTACAATTATCACTATGTACAAACTAAATTTAATTATAAAATCATTTTTGGCTTGTCAAAATGCACGAGTGAAAGAGTATATGAAACCTTTATTATAACAATAATACTTTGTTGTTTTATATCATTTTATAGTAAAGTCATTTTGACATCTCAAAGCTATTTATTGTAAACTAAATTTAACTGCAAAACTATTTTTGACTTTTAAATTTTAGGAGTAAAAGTGCTCATTAAATTCTTATTATTATGACATTTGGGATTCAAAAAAAAATGAAAGAAAAAAAAAGAAGGCAGCTAATAACAAAGTGACACTTGTTAATGTATCATCAATCCATTCATATCATTTACTTTTCTGTTATATATATGATATATGATATATGATTTTTAAGTCTATTAGAATTATTACCCTTGCAATGCAAGGACTGAGGTAGACAATATGTCAATATTTAGAATTATAAACACTTAACGTAAGATGTTGCTTTTATTGCTGAGATTTTTGTATTAGTTAAATAATTTTTTTGGTTAATTTTTTTAGGTTTATTAATGTGCTCCTTTTCCAATTTCTTAGTAATTGGTTATGGAGAATATGAAAGGTCTTCTGAGTGCATAAAAAATTTTTAAAAAAAGAATCATATGCAAGCTAAAAGTCAAAATGGCCTAAATATAATTAATATCCTAACCGTTAAAGTCAAGACACTTGACAAAACCATATGGAGTCACTCAATTTAGGATATATTTATATAGATACTAGAGCGATGCTCGTGTATTGCATGAATTTAAACTATGTGTTCATTTATTAATTTATTTTACATTTTTAATCTCTGTGTGTACAATTTATAAGATTGTATGAATAATATTCCATTGTTAATACAATAAGACAATGCATACAAAAGAGTAAAATGTATGTTATAAAAATATAATGAAAGTATCATTAAAAACATTAAGGATTGATACAAAAGTAGCACTTTCATAACATATTCACTTGTATAATATGATGATACTTACATGAATCATATACTTGATTATAGGATCTTCTAACTTATGACTTCTCCTTTAATATTCTAAGTAATTATTCCATAGCCATTGGTTGAATTAAATCAAGAAAGTGCATAGATTAAAAAATCATGTTTCTTATGAGATTTTCAATCATATCTCATATTCTTAACTAAAGCTCTTAGTTAATTCTTGTCTATTGCATCCATCTTGTCACCATTTAACGAATGATTACTTCAATGCACTAAAACAAAGTAATTGAGGAGTATGAAATTGTTCGCAAATAGTATAAAGAAATAAATTAGAGCCATAAAGGCATGTTATTAGAAGTATGGTATAAAGATAAAATATAAATGTAAGGATAGTCATTAATTTTGAGAAATTTGTCAAAAGAAAAAATTACCATTCAATTATATATATATTTATATAGATTATTGTGGAATCTAAAAATACAACTGTTCGTTCTAAGTGTAAACACAAAATCAACCTTATTTACTTGCAACAATAGAAGACATAATGGTGAGAAAATTTTGGTAAACTTGCACGACGGATTTTTACCATGCAGGTAGAGGAGCATCATATAGAGCGAGGGAGGGAGAGAGAGAGGAAAAGAGAGAGAGGGGGGGGGGGGGGATACTTTTACCCTATGGGCCATGCCATGACAAGCAAATAGTATTTTTGATTTTGACATATTGTCATTATATCACTTAGTGTTACTTAAAGTAGCGCACTTTTCTTTATTGTATAATGTTACTAGTTTGTAGTTTGTTTTTATTATTTTTGCTTTCTTTTTGCATCAAAAAAATTTTCAACCTTAAAATGTTCTCTCTAATTTTTTGTGGGTCTATTAGAATTAGGTCTTCTATAGACAGTGACACTCGTATAGATACATCTGCCTACATTTAAATAGTCCCAAATTTCGTTGTTGTTAGCCATTACCTGACGAAAGAAGGAATCATCTTAAACTTCACGGTGTGGATATGAAGGTGGTGAATAGTGATGGCATGCCCCCTGCATTTCCATCCTCTCTTCTCCTTGATACCAAACGCCTAACTTCACTGTTTATGGATTTGAGCCATCACGTTATCTTTAGGATGAAAAACCCAAATCTACTATGATAGAAAACAAGATTCTCTTGGACCTGAGATGGAAAACTCTAGAAGTGGATTTAGCAATGTTTCACACAATATGACAAGACAATACAGTATTCCAAACTTTAGAGAAATACCAACTTAATGTAGCATCATCAGCCAATTTGATACAAAATTGACATGGCTTGACTTGATTATTCACTGTGCCGATTAAAAAAAAAAAGAGAATGAGCTATCCGATGCATTTAGCTAAGTTTATGTTTTTTCATCATATATATTTTGTTTTCTTATGAAATTTTAAAGGAAATAATAATTTGGACACACACAGAGCAGAAGACTTGATATGCAACCCTATTAGTTTGTATTCCTCAATATTTTCTTTTCTACTCAACTTTAAATCAAATAAGGGTTATACCCCTTCAACACAAAGACGTTGAGTTTTTTTTTCCCATAATTTATTACCATAGTTATGTAATATGAACTCTATAACATAAGTGGTCATATTGTGATTTAAAATATTAAGAATAGCAACCTTTCTTTAATTTTTATATAATTTATTCCAACAACATATTTTTTTTATTATTTATACTAACTCATTTCATATTTCTTTTTATTTGAAAATAATTTGTGTAGGTGTATTCTAGGAGTTATAAGAACAAATTATAGTATTCTAAATTTAATTGGATATCAAATGGACATTTTATATAAATGCCTTAAAATGCCATGAAATCAACATCATATTCAATTTTATGTGGCTATTATTATCCAACTTGAGCTCTTATATGACTTTCATATGTTTATTCTATCACCTTTTAATACCACGCTCCTTTCGCCCCATTCTTTTCTTCCTCCCTTCGTCCCATTCTTTACTTAATAAGAAAAGTACAAACTTTAAGAAATAAAAATATTCACTAAGAGGTGATAAGTTTAGTGGAGATAGTGGAATATAATTGGTTGAAAATGCACTTAATGAGCTCTCAAAGATTTAATTTGGGTCAAAAATTTTATCATCTAGGAAGGGAAAAAAAAAGGGGACAAAGAGAATAGTGCACGACATATGACTTTCTTACAGTAGGCATACCTTTACGGTGAAATTTAAAATTGGATGCCATATGTGTAGGAGTATGAAAGTAGGACTTGTCCCACATTGGTAAAATAAAAGAATAAAATGGGTGCTGTTTCCCATTGATAAAATTAAAGGGTTTGCGTATGTATATAATTTTATGAGTTACTCCACTCATTGTCAATTGATTTTGGGTTGGAACCTCATTTGAGCTTATATATGTGACTCTTTGCTTAAGGCCTAATTGATGTAAAATTTAACATGGTATCACAAGCTTTAACATCTAAGGTGAATTTTAAGATTTATCGATGGCAGGCAGAGACAAGAAGAACATCATCCTCAATGCTCATTCACCATATTTCCTTCATACATTTGAAGGTCTAAGAATATTGATAACTACAGTAAATTTCGATGAAAAGAATTATGAACTATGGAAAGAGTTGTTCAAACTGCATTAAGGGCAAGGAACAAATTTGGGTTCATTGAACGAACCCTAAAACGACCCTAGAAGGCAATGAAACAAGATTTTTCAGAAGCAGATACATGGGATTTGGTAAATTTCATTCTTTGCTCATGGCTTCTCAATGTGATCAACTCTAAGCTCGTCTTAATGTGGCATATATAGAACCGGCCCATGAAATATAGAAAGATTTAAAGAAGAGGTATTCAGTTGCTAATTGACCGAAGTTAATCAACTTAAAGTGGCCATAGCAAATTACAAGCAAGACAATGTTGATGGTGGTCAATTCAGTAACAAGTTGATGACTTTAAGGAATGAGTTAGTCAACCATGTGAAGGTGCTGATTTGCACCTGTAAAGGTAGTGAATGTAAAGTGGTAAAGAAGCTTAGTCGGATGTACAAAGACGACAAATCACATCAATTTCTTATGGGGCTGAATGATGATGAATTTTTGAATGTACAAAGCCCATTACTTGCCTAAGAATCCCTACCTCAACTTGATAAGATCTTCAATGTGGTGATGCAAGAGGAGAACCCTAGACGAGTTATAGTTCAACGTTATAACAATATTAAAGTTGAGGTAGGGTTTGCTGTCATCGTACCTAGAACCGAACATCCCTCATAGCGGCCAACGTACGAACATTGCGGAAAGATGAGGAATGAAGAGAGTAATTGCTTCGAGATAGAGGACATGCTGGGCGAGGAAGAGGACAGAATGTGGCTTATGTAGTGCACGACAATGTGGACGAATAGCCCACCACCAAACCTGAAAGCTCACGGCCTAGTTTGGGGACTGAGCACTAATCAGGTTGAACCATTCTCAACCTTATTGATAAGCCTAAAATAGGTTGTGACAAGTTATCAGATAATAGTGATTGGTTACTTGATAGTGGAGTCACTTGATAGTGGAGTCACTTGTCACATGATAGGTGATTTGAACAAATTAAGCAAGGCTCATGATATACATCCTATCCTAGTGAATATGCTGAATTGGCAAAGGAGCATTGCAAGCAAACAAGGGATGGTGAAATTAAATTCAACAATAACCCTATATGATATGTTGTTTGTTCCAGTTTGACTTGTCATTTAATCGCAATTGTGCAAATTATAGATGATTTGGGTTGCATAGTCATATTTACTCCTGATTTCTAAACTATGTGTGATACATGACCATTCTATAAGGAGGCCGATTGAGTGGGTGAACAATGATGAGGGGTCTATTTGTTCAAGGAAGATTCACCAAGAGAAGCTGAAGTTAATAAAGTGAATGCTTGTGACGTGTGGCATCAAAGACTAGGACATCCTTCAATGGCCATTATGTTGTTATTTTCTAGCAAAATTAAAATTTTTGATGATAAAGGTAGTGACAAACCTTGTGATGTGTGTTTTAGAGCTAAGAAAAATTGGTTCCCTTTTCCTTTAAGTGATGATAAAGCTATAAGTTGTTTTGATCTAATCTATTGTGATATCTATGGTGCATATAGAGTTAAGTCATTGTGTGGAGCACATTATTTCTTGTCTATTGTTGATGATGCTAGTAGAGTTACTTATGTGTACTTAATAAGAGACAAAAGTGAAGCCTCCAAATCAGTTGTGAGTTTTTGTATGATGGTGAGAACTTAATTTAATGTTGATGTTAAAGTCATAAGAAACGACAATGGAAATGAGTTCACTTTAGGTCCCATGAGAAAATTTTATGTTGAACATGGAACAGTGCACAAAAAAGTTGTTTTGACACTCCCCCAACAAAATGATAGAGTTGAAAGAGTACATTAACACATTTTGAATGTTGCATGGGCACTTCATTCTCAACCAAATCTACTTTTGGAATTCTAGGGTGAATGAGCTTTAGCAGCAGCATATCTAATAAATAAGGCCCGTTCCTCTCTTTTGAATGGAAATACTTCATATGAGTTTTTATTTAAAACATAACCCACATATTATCACATAAAAAGCTTTGGGTGTTTATGTTGTGTTCATTTATGCCAAAGACAAAAGGACAAGTTCGCTTGCGAAGTCGAAGGTGTGTTTTTGTGGATTATCCCTTTGGAAAGAATGGATGAACAGTGTATGATATGGATTTCGGGGAATGGTTTATAAATGAAGATGTGATATTTTTTGAAGATATATTTCCTTATGCTACCTAAGGAAAGTTGGACAAAAATGAGATACAAAATGTTTATCAAATCATGGCCCTAACGTTGAGCTAAGGGACCAGCTTGTGTTTCTTTTATCCAGCCAAAGAAGGACGGAAATTCCTTCTAACTGGGTAAAGGGAGTACCCAGCTGCCACCTTGTTTTTGGAGTGTACTCTTGTACTTATGGCAGATTCAAGGCCCTAAGCTGCTGTACTAAGGTTATTAGATGCTTGACACCTCAATTTGGAGATTATTTAAGCTAGTGAGGTGTTAAGGTTAGACTAGATCACTTGTTTATTCAACTTGTACTTGTAATCTAGCCTAGGCTTAGTCATTTAGTCAAGTTTCAGCTTGTTTGTAGCCCGTGGCCGAGTGAAGGGAGGTGTTGGGCTATAAAGACCCCCTCTCTTCCTTTTGTAAGGGTCTTTTGTCAAATTAAAAACACATTTGAGCTTTATCTCTCGCCAAATTCCTAGTTCTATATCTTAAGCTTGGCAACTTAAGTGGTGTCTAGGTCTCTTTATCTCAATTAGGTGGCGATTTCTGTATCCTAATTGATCTAAGGAGATTGCCCTAGTGTTCAACAAGAGTGGCTCCCTTGGATTATCTCTTGAAAGCACTAGATTTATCCTCCATTCTCTTCTCTGTCTCTCACTCACAACCGAATTCCCATTCTCCTCCATTCTTGGTTATTGCAAGGTGAGATACATAAATTGGTATCAGAGCTTTGGCTACCCTCCTGAGCTTGCTTCCACCCACAAACGCATCCCCAAACACTTAGCCACAAACACCCTTAACCACATCTCCATTTCTCTCCCTCGCACGTTTCCTACCGTGCCACGGATAGCACTTCAGCACGGGTATCCCGTGCCCTTCGGCACGACCGTGCCTTCCCCCCCAACACACCCACTCGATTCCAGCAGCCTAGCACGGCTAGACCGTGCCCCATAGCACGACCGTGCCCTTTGCTCACTGACCCGAAACACCACATCTCCTACCCTATTGCAACCATGTCCTCATGCCTCACACCGGAACAAGTTACGGAAATCGCCCTTAAGGAGAAGGCAAATTTAGAGGCCAGGGTCAAGTACCTCCAAACTTAACTTGGCCAACTCCTAGAAGAGAAGAGAAGAAGTTTGAGGAACTCTAGAAGCCCCACGGAATAAGGGCCTCGGATTGATCCCGAGGAAGAAGAAAGCTACCCTCATGAGTCATCTAGTGAAGAAGGCGAAGGGGGAAGACCATTTCGGCCTAGTGGAGGTGGCAATCTTGATTTCAAGGTCGACATACCCGAGTATGAAGGCCATCTAGACGCGGATGTGTTCTTAGATTGGCTTCGGACAGTTGAGAGGGTCTTCGACTACAAGGACATCCCGGATGAGAAAAAGGTAAAACTTGTAGCCCTTAAGCTTAGCAAATATGCTTCAATTTGGTGGGCTAACTTAGTGACCAAAAGGGCAAGGAAGGGAAAGGGAAAAATTCGTACTTGGGCACAAATAAGGGACAAACTAAAGGCCAAATTTCTACCCACCCACTACCTCCATGATAACTACCTCAAATTCCATAACCTCAAGCAAGGAACCAAGAGTGTGGAGGAGTATACTAGGGAGTTTGAACAACTCCTCTTGAAATGTGATTTGAGGGAAGATGAGAGTCAAACTCTTGTGAGGTGTTTGAGTAGTTTGGATGATCAAATTGCCCATGTTATTGAGCTACATCCGTACTCCTCTCTTGATGAGCTTAGTTCCCTTGCATACAAAGTTGAACAACACCGAAAAGCTAAAGGGAAGGGAATTGTGTCCAAGCCTCCTCCTCCTCGGTCTTACCCCTTTTAAAGACCCCCAAACACAACTCCTAGACCACAAGCTCCACCACCTCCATGGCCAAATCCCCCAAATGCTCAAAACACACCTTAAAGAAACCCTCCCAAACTGGAAGATAGAAGGAGATGTTTTCGGTGTCAAGGACTAGGGCACATTGCTTCCAAATGCCCAAATAAAAGAATTGTAAACTTGGCCGAATTTTAAGCTTCCTTTGAGGGGCTTGATAGAGAGAATGAAGAAGAGGAAGAACAAGACTCGAATGAGTCTCTAGAAGAAGTTGAAGAAGGTCTGGATGAAGGAGAACTTTTGGTCATTCGAAGGGCCTTAAGTGGCCTAGCTTCCCAAGATGAGCTTGAACAAAGAGAGTCCATCTTCCATACAAGGTGCACCGTAGGTGGCAAGGTGTGCTCCCTTATCATTGATGGGGGAAGTTGTGCAAATGTGGCCTCACAATGTATAGTGGACAAACTCAAGCTCTCGGTGACTCCCCATCTAAAGCCATACACCATCCAATGGCTTAATTAAAGCAAAGGTTTACAAATCTCTTCTCGGTGCCTCTTGTCTTTAAGCATTGGGAAGACTTACAAAGATGAGATTTGGTGTGACATTGTACTAATGGATGCTTGCCATGTTTTGTTGGGTCGCCCTTGGCTCTTTGATAGGAGGGTCATGTATGATGGCTGTATGAATACCTATACCTTTACCAAGAACCACAAAAAGATCACCCTCACTCCCCTCAAATCACCCACCCCCTCCAAGCCCAAAGAAAACCCACAAATGGATGTCTTTCTCACCACTCTCCTAAAGTCCCAAATGCATGAATTTGAACCTTACAAAGAATGGATATTGCTAGGCCAAGAACCGACCTTAACCTCGGTCTCCAACCATCCCATGCTCACCCCCCTCATACACACCTTCCAACATGTCTTCCCTCAAGAGATACCCCATGGCTTGCCACCCAAATTATCCATCCAACATAAAATTGACCTTGTTCTCCCAAACAAACCGACCTATAGGATGAATCCCCAAGAAACTCAAGAAGCCCAATGTCAAGTTGATGATCTCCTAGCCAAGGGGCTAATCCGCGAGAGCCTAAGCCCATGTGCCGTTCCGGCCCTACTTGTGCCCAAGAAAGATGGGAGCATGAGAATGTGTGTTGATAGTAGAGCTATTAACAAGATCACCTTTAAGTACCAGTACCCTATTCCAAGGTTGGAGGATTTGCTTGATGAGCTTCATGGAGCCACTATCTTCTCCAAAATCGATCTTAGAAGTGGCTATTACCAAATTTAGATTTTTGAAGAGGATGAATGGAAGACGGCCTTCAAGACCAAGGTAGGCCTATATGAGTGGTTAGTCATGGCATTTGGCTTGACTAATGCACCAAGCACCTTCATGAGACTTATGAACGAGGTGCTTAGGCTGATTATAGGCAACTTTGTTGTTGTCTATTTCGATGACATTCTTGTGTATAGCCGGGATGAACAAGAGCATGCAAGCCACCTTCACCAAGTCTTGAGTATTTTGGCTAAGGAAGAGCTCTATGGTAACCTTGAGAAATGTCATTTCTTCACACCCCAAGTCATCTTCTTGGGTTATGTAGTTTCGGCTCAAGGCATCCATGTTGATGAAGACAAGGTCAAGGCCATCCGTGAGTGGCCTACTCCCTCCTCCATACATCAAGTCCGAAGCTTCCATGGTTTGGCCTCCTTCTATAGGAGGTTTGTGAAGGATTTTAGCTCAATTGTCTCTCCCATGACCGAGGTTATCAAGGGGAAGACCTTTGAATGGAATGAGCAAGCTCACTTGGCATTTGAGGAAATCAAGAGGAGACTTACAAGTGCTCCTGTCCTAGCACTACCTAACTTCTCTAAGGTCTTTGAGGTGGAATGTGATGCCTCTGGCGTGGGTATAGGGGCTGTTTTGTCTCAAGATAAGCGGCCCATTGCATTCTTTAGTGAGAAGTTGAATGAGCCAAGAGAAAGTACTCCACCTACGACAAAGAGTTCTATGCAATAGTCCGAGCTTTGGAACATTGGAGACACTACCTAGTGGGGGCCGAATTCATCTTACATTCGGACCATGAAGCCCTCAAGTTCATTCAAGGGCAACATAAGCTCAATCCCCGTCATGCTAAGTGGGTTGAGTACCTCCAAGCATTCAACTTCATGATACATCACAAGGCCGGCAAGTTGAGCAAGGGAGCGGATGCACTTTTACGGAGATACTTTCTCCTTTCTGTCCTAGAATTCAAGGTACTTGGGTTTGAGATCGTCAAAGGGATGCACACCAATGATGAGGACTTCAAAGCGATCTATGTCAAATGTGCCAACCATCCCCACGGCCTCTTCCATGTCCTAGAGGGGTTCCTCTTCAAGGGGTCACGGCTTTGCATACCCAAGTGTGGGTTTAGAGAGTTACTAATCCAAGAGCTTCATAATGGTGCTCTATCCGGTCACTTTGAGGTAGAGAAGACTTGTTCAATGCTCAAGGAGCATTATTATTGGCCGAAGATGGCCAAGGATGTGGAACACTTTATCAAAAGGTGTTCAATTTGTCACATGGCTAAGAGCCATGTCCTTCCCCATGGCCTCTACTCTCCTTTGCCCATGCCTTTAGCTCCATAGGAAGACATTAGCTTGGACTTCATCACGGCTTTGCCTCGCACTCAAAGAAGCAAGGACTCCATCATGGTGGTGGTGGACTGATTCTCTAAAATGGCCCATTTTGTTCCTTGTCACACCACCCATGAGGCCTCCCACATAGCCAATCTTTACTTCAAGGAAATTATGAGACTTCATGGCATCCCAAAGAGTATGGTTTCGGATAGGGACGCTAAGTTCCTTAGTCACTTTTGGCTCACACTTTGGAGAAAGATGGGGACACACCTCAAGTTTAGTACCACTTGTCACCCCCAAACCGATGGCCAAATTGAGGTGACCAATAAGACTTTGGGGACCTTACTTAGGGTACTTGTGAAGAACAACATCAAGGCTTGGGATGAACTCCTACCTTATGTGGAGTTTGCTTTCAATCGGGCACCAAGTAAAGCCACCCACCTCTCCCCCGTCCAAGTGGTCTATGGGTACAATCCAAAAACTCCCTTGGACCTCACTCCCATTCCCACACCTAGCAAGATTAGTTGGGAGGCCGAGAAACGAGCCAAAGAGATCAAAGACCTTCATGCCCAAGTTCGGGAGAGGATTGAGAAGTCTAATGCCCAAGCCATGCATCAAGCCAACAAGCACAAGAGGGAGGCCCATTTCCAACCAGGGGACTTAGTGTGAATCCACTTGAGGAAGGAAAGGTTTCCAAGCAAACACAAGTCCAAAATCATGTCGAGATCGGATGGTCCCTTTAAGATATTGGTGAAGGTCGAGCCTAATGCCTACAAGGTTGACTTACCCAGTGAGTATCGGATCTCCGCCACCTTCAATGTGGCTGATCTTAGTTCATACTTTGAAAAAATGAAGAAATCCCAAGTTTGAGGTCAAACTCCAACTCACTTGGGGAGAATGATGGGGACCATCCAACCAAACCTTCCATAACCCTTGCCAATGATCCATCTCCTCCTAGGGAGTCCAAGGAGGTCAAAGAAGTTCATGCCTTAGTCAGAAATCACATGTACAAAGAAGAAAGTGAACTGCACAGTTCATACCGTTTCTGGCCCGATTTTGCTTCTCTATTGGAGCAAAATGTAGAAGGGGAAATTTCCTGCACGCACCACCCTCTTGAAGTTTAAGATCTTACCTTTCCAACAAGACCTTTTGCAAAGCATTTGGAGTCCATTTGATCAGTCAACCAACCGAAAACCGAAGACGGTGCACTGTAGGGCGCAATCCAGCACAGTCCGAAAGATGGGTCCAATTGATTGACCTACTTAACTCCAACTTTTGTCAAACTTTAGGGCATAAAAAAGCATCTAAATATTTATCAAATCATGGCCCTAAAGTTGAGCTAAGGGACCGGCTTGTGTTTCTTTTATCCAGCTAAAGGAGGACAAAAATTCCTTCTAACCCGGTAAAGGGAGTAGCCGGCTGCCACCTTGTTTTTGGAGTGTACTCTTGTGCTTATGGCAAATTCAAGGCCCTAAGCTGCTATACTAAGGTTATTAGATGCTTGACACCTCAATTTGGAGATTATTTAAGCTAGTGAGGTGTCAAGGTTAGGCTAGATCACTTGTTTATTCAACTTGTACTTGTAATCTAGCCTAGGCTTTGTCATTTAGTCAAGTTTCAGCTTGTTTGCAGTCCTTGCCCGAGTGAAGGGAGGTATTGGCTGTAAGTACCCCCTCTCTTCCTTTTGTAAGGGTCTTTTGTCAAATTGAAAACACATTTGAGCTTTGTCTGTCCCTAAATTCCTAGTTTTATATCTTAAGCTTGGCAACTTAAGTGGTGTCTAGGTCTCTTTATCTCAATTAGGTGGTGATTTCTGTATCCTAATTGATCTAAGGAGATTGCCCTAGTGTTCAACAAGAGTGGCTCGATTGGATTATCTCTTGAAAGCACTAGATTTATCCTCAATTCTCTTCTCTCTCTCTCACTCACAACCGAATTCCCATTCTCCTCCATTCTTGGTTATTGCAAGGTGAGATACATCATAATATCTGTGCATCGGTTGGCAAAGGACGAAAATTGCATTATTACTTACGGTGCTTAGTTTTGTATTATTTAGCACCTCACCACGAAGAAGCTGATTGGAGTGGGTGAGATGAGGAATGGGGTGTACTATCTGAAGCATGGTGCAGAAGGAACTGCCTTTGTTGCTCTTAGGAACAAGGATCCTATATTTGGCACCAGCGTCTTAGACATCCATCGGTTAGTAGTTTAACTGCTTTGTCAGTAGATGGTGGTTTCAAGGTGAAAAAACATGTTTTTGGGTGTTATGATATTTGCCATAGGGCAAAACAAACTCGAAATACTTTTTCAGTTAGTGATTCGAAAACAAGTAGACCCTTTGCACTAATACATTGTGATTTATGGGGATGTTATCATACACCAAGTCTAAGTGGGTGCATTATTTTTTGTGTATTGTTGATGACTAAACACATGCTATTTGGGTATATTTGCTACAAGATAAAATGGAAGTGTACGAGCAAATTGTGAATTTCTGCTCTATGGTATGGACCCAATTTAATCTCTGTGTTTAGAGGGTACGTAGTGATAATAGGAAGGAGTTCACAAATTGTCCCTCCAAGCTTACTTTCGTGAGAATGGGACTGTTCAAGAAACCTCTTGTGCGGACAGGCTCAACAGAACGAGTGAGTTGAACGAAAAAATCGTCATATTCTCAATGTCGTAAGAGCACTATGCTTTGAAGCTTCTTTACCCCCTTACAAAATTGCTCGCATCAAAAATCCCTTGTGAGGTCTTGTTTGGTGTCAAGCCTAATTATGACAATATTAAGGTTTTTGGTTGTTTGGTGTAAAGCCTAACTATAAAATTCCTCACTCAGGCCACATGGTGCATTTTTTTAGGGTATCTATTTGGTTAAAAAGGGTAGAAATTATATGATTCGGGCACTAAAAAGGTATTTGCGTCAAGGGATGTGATGTTCTACGAGAACATCTATCCGTTTGAGCATCATGAGGACCAACAGATTTGGAATGAGTTGTCATTGCCTTATGGTAGCCCATTAGTGTTTGAGGCAACAACCCAGCATGTTATCCATCAGCCAACTATGCCATGTGAGGATGATAAACCTTAGCCATATCCATTGGGCCTCAGCCCCCTAGTCAGGAGATTACTAAAGCACTTCATTCGCTGATTAGGAGCCCAGCTCCAATGCCTCCTCTGCTAGGGACAGCGGCCCACGTGACGCTGATGAGCAGCCCAATCCACTCCTCACAGGCCCAACGGATCTAGGTACTGTAGCTACTGAAGACGACGCGGCCCCTATTATTTGTAATGGACTAGGCCATGACAATGGTAGGCCTAATTCAACCATGGATGATCCTCCCAGTGCCAGACCTCAACGCTAATGCAGACCTCCCACCCATCTCCGAGTTTATGTTTGTCATGCTATTACAGACCCCACCTCACAACAGCTTCATGAAGGCTCTTTAGGTACTGAATATTCTTTATCCCACTTCCTTAGTTATGACTCATTTTCCCTTTCTTATCGTGCATTGCTTGCTTCAATTACATCTTACTTTGAGCCCCAGCATTTTTCCCAAGCTGTTCAAGTTCTTCAATGGTGAAAAGTCATAGCACACATTGCCGCTTTAGAAGATAATAATACTTGGGACTTTGCTCGTCTCCCACCTGGGAAATAAGCTCTCGGGTGCAAGTGGGTTTATAAGATTAAGTACCACGCCGATGGTGGTATTGAGCGCTATAAGGCACATTTAGTGGTTCCCGTAGCCAAGATGGTTACAGTTCGGTGCCTACTGGCCATTGCTGTGTCACAAGGATGGCTACTTCATCAAATGGATGTCCATAATGTATTTTTGAATGGTGACCTCGATGAGGAAACTTACATAAAGCAACTACTAGGTTTTCATCCGCCTCAACCCCGACAAGCACCACGACAACGGTTTTTTAAATTAGCCTTCGCTCTCTCCTCCTATGGATTTTAGCAGTCACCTCTCGACCATTCTCTATTTCTCTATAGAAAGAATAACCTTTTCCTTACACTCTTGATATAAGTGGATGACTTAGTGTTGACAGGGAGTAATTCTGCCGCTTGCGATAGTTTCAAGCAATATCTTCACAGGTGCTTCAAAATCAAAGATCTTGGGCCATTGAAATACTTTTTGGACAATGAGGCTGCCCATTCACCTAACAACCTGTGTTTATGACAACACAAACATACTTTGGATACAATCTCCGAGTCTGGTATACTTGGTGCTCGAACCACTTGATTCCCTATGGAATAAAATCATAAGTTGTCTAGTGAGTTTGGTAAAGCTATTGCTAATCCCTCATAATATCGCCGATTGGTTGGATGTCTTATTTACCTTACTATTACACATGCTGATATCACCTACGCTGTCAACATTCTTAGCCAATTTATATATGATCTTAGACAAGGGCATTGAGATGCTGCTATGTGAGTCCTATGCTATTTGGAATCCTCACCCGGACGAGGAATACTTCTACTCGCTCAGAACAATCTTCAGATGTTTGTCTATTGTGATTCCGATTGGGCTAGTTGTCGGATGTCACGCTAATCCACTACAGGTTTATTCTCCAGTCTCATGGAAGACTAAGAAACAAGATATTATCTCTAGATCTTGGGCTGAGGCTGAATATTGCGTAATGGCCAATGCTACTAGCGAGGTTGTTTGGATTCCCAATTTACTTCTCTCTTTCAGCTTAATTGTTCTTACAGCTCATCTTTATTATGACAATTAAGCCACGCTTCATATCGCTAACAGTACGGTTTTCCATGAGTGCATCAAGCATATTGAGGTCGGCTGCCATTTTGTTCGGGAGCATATCCTCTCTAGAGTCGTCTCTCCTCGTTATACACCAACCACTGAGCAATTGGCCTATATCTTTATCAAAGCCTTGGGACAACGTCAAGTTCGCTATCTGTTGGGCAAGTTGGGCATTATGAATCTCCACGTATTAACTTGAAGGGGAGTATTACCATATCTACTAGATTTAGGCAATCTAGTTTGAGTCATATTTGTAAAGGATTAAATTGGTATTGAGGTAGAGTAATTCCTTATGTATACTTGTATTTTATTTAGGTTTTGTATCACATCTTGTTCCGTGTATAAATACAATGGCATCAGCTAGGAGAGGGCACAACACACAATTTTTCTCCAAACTAGAGAATTCTTCATGTATCTTTAAACAAAATAGACTTTTAATTTTTCTTGATGAGAATATTTTCAGAATCTAAGTGGCATAATCCATCTTCTTAAATGCTTCCGAAGACTTCTTCATGTTGCTTGAGCATCTGGGCAACTTTTCTCGTGTCTATGACCTGAGCTTGAAAGGGTTGATTCGAATGCTGTCTTGAATAGTTTCATCTTCCAGGCCTTCGAGCTTGTTGTACATTTTTGTTTATCAAATTTTCTTATGAAAAATTGGAATTGAGGTTTTGAAAATCTAAAATAGTTAATCTTATGAAAACTATGGAGGACTAGAAGTCAAGCATAATAGGTACTTGGAAGGACTTTATTTATTAAGGTGAAAATAGTGGGGAGAGGTGAAGAGTTACAGTATAAAAGGGGGCCTTGGGGCCTTGGGATGTTCATAAATTTCAAGAGAAAGGTGGAGTATGGGTTGTCTCCCATAAATCAGAATTCATTATGAGCCTCGCTAGTTGGGCCCATTCTTTTCGTTGGTAAATTCTAATTTTCCAACTTCAATCTTCTTCAACTCACTCCAACTCTCTCCAACTCACTTCACCAACTTCAATAAAAAAAGACCCACGTCGACCAACTTCAACTAACTTCAACCCACTTCCCACTATTTAACCAATTTTTACCTATCATATAAAAAAAATTCAACCCACTTCAATAAAGAAACACCGACCTCAATCTACTTCTGTCAATCTCAGCCAATTTCATCGATTTTTCAATTCATATTTCCCAACGAAAAGAATAGACCCGAAGTTGAACAAGTGAGAACTCAATACACCTTATTGAATAAGGCAGCAAGCTATCAGTAGGGACTAGACCTGTCAAAAATTGACCTGACCCGCAAACCCGACCCAAACCTGCCTGAAAATTTTGGATTTTGAACACGATTTTCTCGATCTGAACCCAAAATAAACTGAACTCGAAAAACCCACAAATTTTTGGGTCAAACCCGACTCGAACCCGAACCTGTCTGCTCGATCCGAATATTATATACCTACTTTTTATTTTCCTTAATTTTTTCATCTTAAAAATAATAGTTTTTCATTATAACGAATTGTTGGAGAGACGTTATACAATTATCACATCCTTGCGCAAATTAGACAATGGTTCCCGTATTTCCATATAAAACAACGTTATATACAACTTATAAATGGTACAAGTTCAGAAAATGGTTATGAAATAACTCTAATATTAAGAAAAATAATTTAGAATTAGATAAGTATTGAAAATGTGCGAGTCATGCCATTATATTCTTAGTAAAATGAATACGTCTCCTCGCATTTTAAATAAAATTATTCTATAATAATCTAAAATTTTGATTTTATAATTAATAGATAATTTTAATATCTTGCGCGTATATAATATTCTTTCGTTTGGATTCCTTCTTAATGGCCTCGAATCTGATGCAATGTTGGGTAATGGACCAACTTATGTTCGTGTTAGATCGACGTATTAATAAAGTACGCATGATTAGATAATGCTAGGTTCATTAGCGAAATATCAAATTATTAGACGGACTATTAACGGGTCGAACTGTTCCGACTCGTTAACATGCTTTAGATGGGCTGACCAATGAATGACCCGACCAATTATTAATATTTTAATATACAGGCCAACTCATCCAAACGGGACTCATTGTCTACCTGCACATGAATTTCATATATCATGTTGAAAAGTTTGGATATTTTTAATATTCTTTGAAGAAATTACAATTACAATACATGTTCATTAAATACATACAATTTTAATAATAAATATGCCGAATTTCTAATTCTGACAAAAAAAGAAATAATCCACTAAAAAGGCGCTTCAAACCCGTTGGGTTGATCTGAAACCCGTAAAACCGAAATCCACCCGCTTGTATTTTACTCGAACCCGAAATACACCCGATCCGTATTTTACCCAAATCCGAATACACCCGACCCGTATTTGACCCGCCCGCCCGAATTGACAGGTCTAGTAGGGACCAAATGTTCATGGCAGCTGGAGCGCATAATTGATGTGCTCGGGGTTCGACAACAGGATGACTTAGCGAAGATGAGTATTGGGTAGTTATTAGCCCTGGGTAGCTATTAGCCTTAGGTTGTAGACAAAACGGGGTAGCTGGAGGACGTGTACTTCTGGTGGGTGGTGCTCAACTACCTACAGGCAGGGACATTGTTAAGTGACCGATACAGAACATTTTTTCCCTGGGGGAAGAAGTTATTAGACCTGAAAAATGGGTCATTCGGATTGGGTATGATCCAGTCTTAGTTTGATTCGGGTAACTTTCGAGTCAACTGTGTTCGAGTCAAGTTCAGGTTTGGTTCATGTGGAGTATGGGTTCGGGTCACTTTCGGGTCGGATTCAGGTGAAATTCAGGTTCGAGTCACTTACAGATACCATGTTCAGGTCGGTATGGGTTCAAATCAGGTGGAATTCGAGTCGAGTCTGTTTCGGGTTATCTACAGTAGCCCGATTCGGAACGGGTATGGTTTAAGTGTGATTTGGATCAGGTGGGATTTAGTTCAATGTTTGGGTCAAAATCAGTTCTGGTGTAAATTGAATCGCGCATAAATTAAGTCGGTTTAATTTCGAATAATTGTATGTTTTCAATGTAACCATCTTTAGTTCTTTACTCTTAAATTATATTTAAAAGATAAAAATCGTTTAATTAGACAAACCCATTTATTCTATATTTCTCTTTTAGTTCATACATTAATGATTAATTGATTATACATTATATATACACACACCCCCCCATACACACAATACACACACACACACACACACACACACACACACATACATACATACATACATACATACATACATATATATATATATATATATATATATATATATATATATATATATATATATATATATATATATATATATTAATGGAAAATTATATGGGGTTAGTTCTAAATTTACTAAGAAAGTTAGTAAATTAAAAATACAAGCATGCAGCCTATCCCTAACCCTATATCAAATGCGCCGTGCAATTATCCAAAGGATTATATGTCGTTAAGCCAAGTTTCAAGCATCTCAATTGAGTTCATGTAATGACAAAGTAAGTAGACCAACCTAACGTAAATCATTTTTCAGTGGTCTCATTTGTGAGCCTCAATACCAAAATATATCTTGAGAAATGATAAAAAAGAAAGAAAATAACAAAATTTTTATTTTGACCTCGGTGTTGGTTTATAACATCACATTTATTGTATTTGGAGTTGACAAATAGAAACACATCGGTTCAAGTCGATATTTTCAGTAATCGAATCAGTATTCTTTGATATCTCGTTAAGTGATCATACATCAAAATTCAACGATTTGTCTTTGTGAGATTAATAACTTGATCTATATTTGCTCAATAAGTCAAAACTAAAAAGCAACAGCAGCACATGAGTATGTGCCAATTAGCATTACATTTAAGTGATTGTGAATGCTCGTTATTGAAACTCGAGACATGGAATTTAATTATCCAAAATTCAAATGAGTCATGTTATTATGAGATCATAGACAACCATACATTGTTGAATATGATTTTGTGGAATTAAACATGTTATGAAGATGATTTAGAATTGTAGATCAGCAGTGCGGAATTTTTGACATTAGTTACAGAATGATGTTGTAAATTTATAATCATAGCATGCATTACATTAAGTCATTAAGAGAATCAAACAGTAAAATAGGATTGCTAGATCCTAATAAGTTCAATAAATTTTCAATGATACTTATCTTTTCTTAATCCTATTGTGACAAAATATTTTTTCTCTTATATTTTTACTACATATCTAACGTATTAAAAATTTAAAACTATCAACAATCTTATTTTTTCCTCTTAAGTTTTTAATTGATTTCATTTGTAAAAATTTCCTCTTAAGTTTTTTTTTCCCCCAACCTAAACTCAAATAATTGAATTTGAAAAATTCCAAATTCTCCCCAAAAGAGAAAAGACTAAAACCCAAAAAAAAATTATTACTTATTCGGGTAAATTTGAGTCGGGTAAGAATCAGATTGGTTTTAAATCGGGTACAGTTTTCTTCGGGTTCGAGTTGTCCATTTTCGGTTAATTTCGGCTCGGATCACTTTGGATCGGGTTTGAATTGGGTCGGGTCATTTCAGGTGTGGGTCATTTCAGTTCATGCTACAATTCGGGTTTCATTCGATTATGGATCGGTTCGGGTGTTTGGATCCAAATCGGTTCATCCCATTTCGGGTATCGGTTCGGGTATGGATTCGGATCGTTCGGTTCGGGTTTTTGATCTTGGGTCAGTTTTTGCAAATCTAGAAGTTATTTAGATAGTAAAAAATAAAATCAATAATTTAACAGGTACATCGGTGCATAATTTTTAAATATTTCAATAATACTATATGACTCCTCTATAAACTTTCACTATTTGGATAACATGAATGGATCCTTTAAAAAAATTATAATACAACTTTTCCTAACTTTGAAAAAAAAAAATATAATACAACTTAATTTCTTCCTAACTTTAGTTTACATTTTAAGAATGTATTATTGATCTAATATGGATGTTGGAATGTCTACGTCAAGACTTTTCATCTGGAATGTGTGAATTCAACTCCATGGCAAATCAAATCATAACTATTTAACGAAATGTTTAATTGTGATTTTATTTATACGAGTTATCTATTGACCTTATATTGAAGTCAATTTAAATGCATGAACCATTTAGGAATCAATTAACGTAAAAACGAGCCACTTAATACCTAACAATACTCTAGATAGGAGTTGTATTTGACGCTACTATACTGCATATATCCAGATAATAATATTATATCACACATATATACACACACGCACACACACAAACGTGTATATATATATATATATATAATATATATATATATATATATATATATATATATATATATATTATATATATATATATATATATATATATGTATAAACGTATATGTATATGTATGTGTGTGTGTTTTTGTGTGTGTATATATATATATGTCCTACCCATTATTATTGCAAGACTGCATAAATTCAGATGATAATAATATTTTACACATACATACTCCTAGTCATGTGATTTGTCACACCCCTATTGAATTTAATGAGGACCTAACTTACGAGGAGCAACAATAAAGATCATTGATCGTTGTGGGAAGAAGCTACATAATTAGGTCGTCCCACTCGTTAGCGTTCTTTAGGCTAATCAGACTACTTCAGAACTGGCATCTAAAACAAAGGAGAATATAATATCAAAGTGTCACCGTCGTTTTGAAGGCAACTACCTCTAAGAAGTTTTTTGGGACTTTTTTTTTTTGGGGGTGATGCAATGGCCCTGAAAATATTGCCTAAAGTTTTTAAAAAAAATAAATAAATTCGAGGTATTTGAGCTTATCAAAAGTTCTTAATACAGGCCCTATAGGCCTAGACGATAAGTATTAGTGACCCAATTCCTTTTGAATTGAACCAATAAACTGTGGACGGAAGCCCAATAATATTGCTGGAGACATCATTGTGAATAAGTAAATGATCTTATCGTTATTATTATTATTATTGTCGTTGCTGTTATTGACATTATTATTATTACTACTATTATGATTATGATTATTATTATTATTATTATTATTATTATTATTATTATTATGTTTATGTTTATCGACATTGGTATTATTTTATAGTGATATCTTTACCATCATTAACCTCTACTGCAAACGGTAATGCAGCCTAGTATGTTTTTGATTACCCCAACCAATGAGTAAAATAATGGGCCATGTGCTACAATGCATGGATGGGCAATAGAATGGTAATAAGACTTGGCTCAGGGGAATAATAAAGATTAAGTGGCAACAAAATATCATTGTTTCGTTCCCCTCCTAACTAACTTAGCTATTTTTGTCACTATGAAACTGCAAATTTAATCAAAGTACTATTGAAATAGAATTAAATGAGAGCTTTATCCTATCCTAAACCTACTCTTTAATTTAGATAGAATTTTCCCGATCAAAAAAAAAAAAAAAGAATAGAATTTGAAGAGGAGTTCTCTATCTAGATCACCCCTTGACCTCCCATAAATACCTATGATGGCTGAAAATTTAAAGGCTATTAAATCACCCTAGAGGGAGAGGGTTGAATAGAATGATGATCAACGTCATGAATTAATCGAAATAAAGAGTGGAAAGATAGAGGTGAACAAAACACATGTATTTTTTTAATGAGGTTAGCCTCAATCAGGCTTAGTCCCCGCCTAGAGTTCTTTATGCCTATGATTAACCCAATTTTATTAGCAGGGATAGTTCCAACTCTAGAGTACACGTACTCTATGTTTCAAGGCACAAGTTGACACCCTTAACAAGGTTTGGTAGAGCTGGCCTTTCAACTCTATAATCTCACCCAATTACAACTTTGATCAACACAACTTAAATGAATTAATTCCAGCCAATTACAACTTCGATCAACACAATTTAAATGAATTAGAACCAAATTAAAGCTCTATGCAAGCCAATGAGTGCTTGAGTAAGTGGTATGTTTGTGCTTGCTTTTGTCAGCTCTTCAACGTTCGATCAACTTCAGTATTTATAGCATAAGCTTAAGATAACCATTAGAAACTAGCTGTTAGAGCTATCTGAAATTTCGGCTCAGTTCAATGCCTTGAAACATTCCAGGTCCTTAAATATGCAACTTCAGCAAGTAAATCCTTCCAATGGCTAATTTTATTATTTTGGCTGATCAGAGATATTCTAGGAATATTTACAATTGCCTTTCATAATTGAAGCAAGTATCCTGCACCAAATCAACCCTTGACCCTAAAATCTTGTTGAGCAAATATCAAGGTAAATCAAATTCTTGTTAAGCAAATATTCCTAATAAAGTGGCATATCTTATCTCATAATATATTATTATCAAACATGATCAGAATCATATAATCAAGAATAATTAATCTATAAAGCTTATAGAAACAATATGAATTAGTCAAATTTAAAATTGGTCATCCACTCAAAATTAAACCAAGGGTTTTAAGGGAGTCAACAATCTGCCCCTTTTTTATGAAAGGCAATATTTTTAGCTGATTAATCACAAATAGTTAGCGCAAGGTATATGAAATCATGACCCACCCAAGTCTAAAAATTTTGTGTACCCGCCAAATATCTAAAGATGTGCTTGACAGCGGTAAGATAAGATTCTTTGGGAGATGATTGAAAGCGAGCACATAGGCACACACCAAACATAATATCCGGACGACTAGCAGTTAAATACAACAAGGAACCAATCATACCTCGATATGGTTTTTGTTTACGGGCTTACCACCATGATCTTGATCAAGCTTTACACTTGATGCCATGAGAGTGCTAGCATGCATGTGTAGCATTGTCCATTTTGTACTTCTTCATCAACTGACTTACATACTTACCTTGACTTATAAAATACCTTCTTTGAGTTGTTTGATTTATAGATCAAGGAAGAATGTGAGTTCTCCTAAATTCCCTACTCATGAGATTAAAAAAATTCATTGCATAGAGAATCATGAGTAGCGCCGAAAATTATATCATCAACATAAACTTGTATAATGATGAAATCCTCCCCCTTGTTTTCTACAAAAAGTTTCTTGTCAATTTGACCACGTCTAAAACCATTTTTAAGTTAGAATTTGCTCAATCGCTCATACCAAGCTCTAGGAGATTGTTTCAAACCATAACGGGCTTTTTGAAGTTTAAACACATTATTAGGAAGATCGGGATTTTCGAAGCAGGGGGTTGTTCAACGTAAACTTCTTCATGCAAAAACCGTTCAAGAAAGCACATTTAACATCCATTTAAAAAATTTTAATGCCTATGTATGATGTAAATGCTAGGCGAATACGAATGGCTTCTAAGCGAGCTATAGGGGCAAAGGTTTTGTCAAAGTCTATACATGCTTCTTGGTTATACCCCCTTTACAACTATTCTTGCCTTATTTCTTACCACATTCCCACTTTCATTTAACTTATTACGAAACACTCATTTTGACCCAATTATAGGGTGGTCCTTCAGTCGGGGTGTAAGAAACCATACTTGATTTCTTCAAATTGACCAAGAACTTCTTGCATAGCAATATCGCAATTTGGATCATCTAATGCTTCTAAATGCTTCTTAGGTTCAATGAGTGACACAAACGATGAAAATGCACACAAGTTTCGAAGAAAGGATTTGGTTCTTATACCAGCAGATATATCGGTAAGTAAGTTGTCTAGTAGATGATATGACTTGTATTTGTAGCCTTGTCTTGATTTTTGTATAGTTTCTTCATTTGGAACACTTGTTGATGGTCCTCTGCACTCATGGAATGTGGCTCTTCACTTGTAGAAGACATATTGTTTTCAATATTTGAATCTTGAGGTGGTTCTTTATACTCAATATTTGTTTTGGCTCTTGCTTCTTCTTCTTCCTCCTCCTCCTCATCTTCATATCTACTTAGCACTAACTCTTGGAATGAAGAAGAGCTTAGCCTACCATCATTAGACTCGTCAAAACAATATGAATGCTCCATTCAATTATTTTAGCAGGCTTATTACAAACACGATAAGCTTTACTATACATGGAATAACCAACAAGAACACCTTCATTGCTTCTAGCATCAAACTTGCTAACCTCTTTTTTCCATTGTTGTGAATGAAACATTTACAACCAAATGCACGAAAATAATAAATGTTTGGTTTCCGACCTTTAAAAAGTTCGTAGGGAGTCTTTTCCAAAGTAGGGTGAATTAAGCAACTATTTAAAACATAGTTAGTGGTGTTAATTGCTTTTGCCCACAAAGCTATTGACATACTACTTTCACAAAGCATAGTCCTAGCTATATCATCTAAGGTATGATTTTTTCTTTATTCCATGCCATTTTGTTGAGGAGTTCTAAGTGCTAAAAAATAGTGTGAAATACGAAAGTCATCACAAAAATTAGTAAATTCTTTTTTATCAAACTCCTTACGATCATCACTTCGACTAGGAACAACAGGTAAATTTTTGTAAATTTTCAATTGTTTGCAAAGTTATGAGAAGTCATGAAATGCTTCATTTTTCTCTTTTAGAAAAGAAACCTAGGTGAAGCGTGAATAATCATCCACAATAACAAGTATATATGATCTAACTCTAAGACTACGAACAGATGTTGGACCGCGTAAATCCATGTGAAGCAATTCTAATGGGTGAGTTGTATTAATGCATTTTTTGGGCTTAAAGGAACTAGGAACTCGCTTTCCTTTTATACATGTATCACAAATACGATCCTTTTCAAACTTGTATGAGGGTAAGCCATGTACTAAGTCAAGCCTGGATAACTTTTCTACAATGTGGATGCTAGCATGACCTGGTCTACGAGCCACAACCAAGCATCGTCAAGAGAGGCTTCAAAATATGATAGTTTATTGGATGAGATACTGTTTAAGTTAATGGCATAAACGTTTTCCATTCTATGACCATATAAAATAGTGCTGTCATCATGCACATTTTGTATAATACAACGAGAAGAGTTGAAGATAACATTATTATTGTTGATTATATTTAGTTTTGATGATAACAAATCCAACAGTAACATATTTGTCTAAGTAATGTTGTTCCAAACAAGCTCTCCAAACAGGGCCTAATACACCGTTGTTCCTACACCGCTGTTTGTGATATTTTATTAACTTGGTGGCTAAATGTTGAGAACAAGTCTTAGGAACAGGTTCCGAGCTTCAGTGACACAAGATCAGCAAACAACACATATGGTTTAAGTCTTGAGGAACATTCAGCTACACAAGATCACCCAAGAAATCAAGGTGACCAAGGTGTTTTGGAGCAGCATATTCACTCTTGACAAGACAACTAATTCTTACAAGGAGTCTTGGTTAATTTAGTTTTTATCTTTTAGACTCTTGTTAATATGCCAATCTTGAAAGTATCATTTTTAGCACTTCTTGAAAACGGTTTTCGAAAAGTTGCTTTGGGACACCATTTCCAAACAACCCTGCAAACAGGGTGCCTAGGGTGTTCTCAAAAACTACAGCAGCTACATCAGTCTTATCTGGAAATTTGCTTCGGTTGGCTGCCAGATCTAAAAAGATTTGTTTTGAATTTGAAAAAAAAAATTGCAAAACCGTTTTTGCTAAAGATTTCTCTTGAAAGATTCTTATCCCTTATTTTTAGGTCTTGATTGAATTTGGGATAAATCAAGATTTTATTCTTTTCAAGCTAGATTACTCGGCCAAGATATTTTAAGAAAATCTTCTCTCCTCTCTTAGCCGTTGGAAATCTTTGGTGAATCTTCTAAGCGACTAAAAATAGAGGATTTTCCCTATCTTTTGAAAAGAATAGCCGTTGGGTTGTGCGTTTAAATATTGAAATTCTCTCTCCCATTTGATAATCCGGTTTTTACAAAGAAGTAAGAGATTTTTAGAGCTGAATTTCAAAGAGAAAAACCGTGAGAAGATTGTGCTTAACTGAGCTTTCAATTTCTTGGCATAATAGGACTTCATTGTACCTTACATCTGCTTAAGTCAGAAGCACCCCAGTAAGGTGTTTTGTACCCCTGTTCTCAGAACAGAAAGTGAGCGAGTATGTCCTCAGTCGTGTGGACTTGGGACGTGTCCTATCTGGTGAGATTGGACGTGGTGTAATCTGTCTTAGGGAAGAAGGTTGTGTGGGTTACAGGTTGTAACAAGGAGTGTTGCTTTTGTAACGTTTTCAGCCCGTTAGTGAAGTGGTTAAATCCTACACGAGGTAGGTCGTGGTTTTTCACACCTCAGTTGGGCTAGAGGTGTTTTCCACGTAAAAATTGTGTGTGCTTTATTTCCGCATTTATTACTTTGAATTTCGCTACTGAATCAATTGAGAACAACCGCTACAAACAAGGCATAAGGTTGTTTGTGATTTACAAACAATCTCTGCAATCAAGTGCTACGGTTGTTTGTCAGTTATTAGGCGAAAATCGACCACCACAATTCACCCCCCTCTTGTGGTTGTGTACTCTTGGAATTCAACAAGTGGTATCAGAGCGGGTTCTCTCAAAAGGGCTAACACCTTGAGAGATTCTGAAGATGAGTACACCACAAGGAATCCTTGAAGGGCAATCCATTACTCGTCCACCCTATTTCAACGGCCAACATTATAGTTGGTGGAAGAATAGGATGGAGAACTATATTCAGGTAGAAGATTATGAATTATGGACGCTCATCAAGAACGGGTCCCTTGTTCCCACCAAGGTGATTGAAAATGGTAAGAAGGTTCCCAAGGAGCCCATAGAGTTTGATGGTGAAGACTATAAGAAAATGGAAAAGAATGCCAAGGCCAAGAAGCTATTATACTTTGGCCTAGGTCCAGATGAATATACACGTATCTCGGAGTGTGAGTCAGCTCAGGAGATATGGAATGCCCTCTAAGTAGCTCATGAAGGAACAAGTCAAGTCAAACAATCACGTATTGAGCTACTTATGAGGCAATATGAGTTGTTTGATATGGGTGATCGTGAGAACGTGATGGATATGTACACACGCTTCACCCACATAACAAATGAGCTAAAATCCCTGGGAAAATCCTTCACCACAGAAGAGCTGGTGAGGAAGATTCTAAGGATTTTGCCTCGGTCTTGGGAAGCGAAGGTGACAGCCATCCAAGAAGCTAAAGACATGAACAAGATCACCCTCGACGAGTTGATTGGCAATCTTCAAACCTATGAACTCAGAAAGAACTCACAACAAAAAGAGGAGCAGAAGAAGGATCGTGGGCTTGCCTTGAAAGCACAAGAGGATGATGACTCTGACCTTGAGGATGAAGAGATGGCCTTAATGACAAGAAAGTTCAAGAAATTCTTCAAAAAGGTCAAAGAAAACAGCAAAAGAAAAGACTTCAGTAAGTCCAGAAACACCCCCCGAGAACAGTTCACAGGGTGTTTCAAGTGTGGCAAACCAGATCACATTGTGAATAACTGTCCACTACTTCGAGAAGAGTAAGAGCAAGAACACCCCAGGAAACAAGGTAGAAAACAAGCTGCAAGCAGTTCTGGGAGACGATTCTCGAAGGCTATGCTTGCTGCCTGGGGAGATTCCTCTGAGGATGAAGGTGAGTCTGAAACTGATGAAGGTGCTGTAGCTCTTATGGCACAAAGTGACACGGATTCAGATGATGAATCAACAAACAGTCTTACTGATCTCAAGAACAAGATACGTGGTCTCAATAAAGCAACTCTCGAAGAACTTTTGTATACCTTGATGGATACTTGTGCTGAATTGAAACGAGATGTCCGAGACCTAGAACTAGAAAATGAGATCCTTAAAAATGAAAAACTGGGCTTACATGAAAATATTAATACGCTCAAAGAAAACCTCTTTATAAAAGAAGGAGATTATTCTCGAATGGAGGAAAAACTCTTTGAGGTGGAAGGAATGGTTGAGTCCTTGCTCAGGGAGAACAAGGGTTTGCATGCTAATATAGAAAAACTGGAAACCGAGCTTATCACAACCAAGCGCTGGAATAAGTCCTCACAAGCCCTTGATTGGTTAAACACACTCCACAGTCGAAACAAAAAGGGACTTGGATATAAGCCTAAACGAACAGTTTACCCAATTCATAGAAGGTATGTGGGATTACCTGAAAACATTGTTTGCTTTCATTGTGGTAAAACTGGTCACTATCGATATTCATGTCCTCTGAGAAGGTATGTCATTGAAAAAAATGAAAGGTATGTGAAACAAATCTGGATTAGAAAAGATGAGCTTTACTTGTCTAAAAGAATGGGACCCAAGTGGATCTGGGTTCCCAAAACTAACCTGTGATTTGTTTTGCAGGCTGAAGTGAGAGAGAACAACCCCACAAACAACCCAGCAAACAGGGTAAGAAACACCCTGTCAAACAGATCAGAAAACAACCTTGAAAATAGGCAGCTGTGGTATGTTGATAGTGGGTGTTCGCGACATATGACTGGAGAAAAATCAAACTTTCTCTCACTTACAGCTTCAACCGGCGGGAGCGTGGCTTTTAGCAATGGCAAGTTTGGGATAATTGTCGGTGTAGGTAGCATTGGTAAAACTCTCTCCCACTCAATTGATATTGTGCACTTAGTTGATGGTTTAAAGCATAATTTACTAAGTGTGTCCCAACTGTGTGACAAGAACAACCTAGTGGTGTTCTCACGAATACATTGCTTGGTTGTCAATGTCAACACAGGAGATATCGTATTAAGGGGGAAGCGACACAAAAATGTTTACAAAGTATATATTTCCACTCTTTCCCAAAACAACGTGACTTGTTTGAGTGCTGTGAATGATGACATAGTGCTCTGGCACAAAAGACTAGGTCATCTAAGCCTTACTCTTTTAAACAAACTTGTTTCAAAAGACCTGGTTATTGGGCTACCTTCCATCAAATTTAATGATGACAAGGTATGTGAAGCTTGTGCAAAAGGCAAACAAGTCAGATCTTCTTTTAAATCGAAAAAATATGTAAGCACTACACGACCTCTAGAATTATTACACATTGATTTGTGTGGTCCCATGAGGATAACTGGTAGAGGTGGGAAAAAGTATGTGCTTGTTGTAGTGGATGATTACTCTCGATTTACTTGGACCTTGTTTTTGGCATCCAATGATGAAACCTTTGAGAATTTTATTGCCTTTCTCAAAAAGGTTGAAAAGAGAGTAGGACACTCCTTAATTAGCTTGAGATCTGATCATGGAACTGAGTTTGAAAATGCAAGTTTTATCAACTATTGTAATGAACATGGTGTTGATCATAACTTCTCAGCTCCAAGAACACCCCAACAAAATGGGGTGGTTGAGCGCAAAAATCGCACCCTGGAAGACATGACCAGAACAATGCTTATTGCTAGTGGTCTTCCTAGGTATTTCTGGGCAGAAGCATTGAACACCTCATGTTACATTATAAATAGATGCATGATCAGACCCATTTTGAACAAAACTCCTTATGAACTTTTCAAGGGCAGAAAACCCAATATTACGCACCTAAGAACATTTGGTTGTAGGTGTTTTGTGCATAATAATGGGAAGGATGCCTTAGGAAAGTTTGACCCTAGGAGTGATGAGGCAATATTTCTTCGCTATTCTTCTCACAGCAAGGCATACAAAGTCTTTAACAAAAGGACCTTGTGTATTGAGAAAAGTGTGCATGTGCTTTTTAATGAATCTAACTTGTTGAGTGAGAATGATGCACAGGAAGATGAACTTGAATTAGGTCTTGTTCGAAAAGAAGTGTTGCTCCAAGATAGACGAGGTAAGAACACCATGGAGAAAACAACTCCTGAAGGTGTTCCTCAGAACAGCAGACAAGGTGAACACCAAATAGGGGGAAACACCGTTGAACCCTGTTCGGGACCATGTTCTTCAGGAACAGACTTACAAATAGGTGCAGAAAAAGGCTCAGGAGATGATCGTAAGCTTGATATTACGACTAGAGTAGAGCATGGGTCTGTGGATCCTCTTACTTCACGGCCATGGAAGTCCCATAGTTCGCACCCCCTTGATCAAATTCTGTTTGATATTAACAGTGGAGTGTAAACTAGGTCTAAGCTTAAGAATTTCTGTGCTTTCTATGCTTTTCTCTCTAATATTGAGCCAAAGAGTGTGAATGAAGCTCTTGCAGATTCAGATTGGGTCACGGCAATGCAAGAAGAGCTCCATCAATTTGAAAGAAACAAAGTATGGCACCTTGTACCTAAACCTGCAGAGAGAACAATCATTGGAACCAAGTGGGTGTTCTGAAACAAACTGGATGAGTCAGGAACAGTCACTAGGAACAAGGCACGGTTGGTTGTTCAAGGGTATAATCAAGAAGAAGGGATCGATTATGAAGAAACCTTTGCACCAGTTGTTAGAATTGAGGCTATTCGAATCTTAATAGCCTTTGCAGCTCATATGGAAATCAAGCTATATCAAATGGACGTGAAAAGTGCATTCCTCAACGGATACCTTAAAGAAGAGGTGTATGTCAAACAACCCCCTGGTTTTGAAAACAGTGAATTTCCTAACCATGTTTTCAAACTTGACAAAGCTCTTTATGGCCTAAAACAAGCTCCTAGAGCTTGGTACGAACGGTTGTCAAGTTTTTTAATTGAAAATGATTTTAGAAGAGGCAAGGTAGACAATACCTTGTTTCTAAAATCTAAGGGGGAACATTTATTGATTGTCCAAATATATGTTGATGACATTATATTTGGTGCAACTCATCATGATTTATGCAATGAATTTTCAAATATGATGAGGAGTGAGTTTGAGATGAGCATGATGGGTGAGCTTAACTTTTTCTTAGGCTTACAAATCAAGCAAACTCCAAACGGCACCATGATCCATCAACAAAAGTATATCAAGGAGCTACTTAAGCGTTTTGGGATGGAGTTGGCCAAACCCGTAGACACTCTTATTTCTCCTTCAACCAAGTTGGTTATGGATGATGGGAGTCCCTCAGTTGAGGAGAAACTCTATAGGGGCATGATTGGGTCACTCCTATACCTAACCGCTAGTAGACCAGATATTGTTTTTAGTGTTGGTTTATGTGCCCGTTTTCAGTCTAATCCTAAGGAAACTCATCTTAAGGCTGTGAAACGGATACTAAGATATTTGAAACATACACCAATTTAGCATTATGGTATCCTAGAGGTTGCAATTTTGATCTTGTTGGATATGCTGATGCTGACTATGCTGGATTCCTAGTTGATAGAAAGAGTACCTCAGGTATGGCTCACTTTCTTGGACCTTGTTTGGTATCTTGGGCTACCAAGAAGCAACATTCTGTTGCCATGTCCACAGCAGAAGCTGAATATGTTGCAGCAGCTTCATGTTGTGCTCAACTGTTGTGGATAAGGCAACAGCTTAAGGACTTTTGTGTTGACACTGGATGCATTCCTATTTTTTGTGATAACACAAGTGCAATTAACATTGCCAAAAATCCATGTCAACATAAAAGAACAAAGCATATTGACATTCGACATCATTTCTTGAGAGATAATGTTGAAAAGGGTTTAATCTCTATGAATTTTTTGCACAACGAAAAATCATATTGCCGATATATTCACTAAGGCACTAGCTAGAGATCAATTTGAGAGAAATAGACTGGAACTAGGGTTGGTGAGAACACCATGAGGTACCTGTTTCCAGAACATGAACTGGGTTTGGTAAGATCAACCTTTACACCCTGTTCTCTCTCCCTGTTTGCAAATCTTATTAACAACGGATGTGATTGCATACACTCGAATTGCGTGCATTTTGTCTCTACTTATCCACTTAGTGCAGCATAAGGGGATGTATTGGAGCCGCCTTAATACCATTAAGTCTAATCAAGATCAGACGGTAAAGAACAGGCTTAACGAAGAGATCAGGTACGCCCCTTGGTTGCTCGATGTGTTTTCTTTCCTTCCCAAGGCACAAGCTTTTAATGTTCACACCCGTTGTAAACCGAGAAATCTTCTAAAGATTTTGGGTGCTCTATCTCTCTCTCTCTCTTTATATGCCCTGTTCTCAGTTCTGCCGTTCATCTCGCACACAAGCAAAACCTGAAAACCCTGAAAAAACCTTAAACCCTAATCTCTCTCTTCTAGCAACAATGGCTCCTAACAACTCCTCTCAATCAAAAGCCCTCGTTCTTGTGTCCTCCATCCCTGCTCCCCCTCGCCCAATCCTGTACAAGCCCTTCAAATTCCTGGAAAGCTTGTTCATACAATCAGTGGGAATGGGGATGGATGATATTCCCTTCGAGTGTGGAAGGGAATTGGTGTTCCTTGTAGGGACAATTGCTTGTCCCATTAAAGTCGAGTCAGAGGGTACACTATCGGGGTCTCAAGACCAACTCTTGGAAACCCCTGAAGGGTTTAATTTTGAGCCCTGTTCTTCTGGGTTGTTTCCTGACACAGCGACAGAAACAGGGGCTGCCTCTGTCGAAGGTGTGTATGTGGAGGATCTGAATGTCGACTTCCAAGGGAAGTCGAATGAGACATCAGAAGGAGAGTTTAGAGAAGGATTCTCTCCCTGAGGCTGAAACCCCCACTCCGGTCGCTCAAACTGGAGAGAAAAGGAAAAGGGTGAAAATAGTGGCCAGGCGTAGCAGAACGCCAAGAACAAGGCCACAACCAAAGTCTCAGCCCTCACAAACTCCCTCTTCTCCACAATCCTCCAAGCCTTCTCGCAAATCTGTGAGAATAGCTTTTCAATCCTCTCACCGTATCTCCAAACCCTCTGCTCCTGTCATCGAGGAGATTTCCTCCTCTTCTACCGAAGGGTTCTCGAGTTCTGACTCTGAAAATACCACCTTCAAACAGGGGACACAGGTGTTCTCCGAGTCCTCTGAAGAACAAGCCCCTTCAAAATCAACCACTAAACCTGCTGTGAAGCCCTCTCCTGCAAAAACACCCCTCAAGCGAAAGCCCAGAACAGCCCCCCTACCAGAAGCTACCACCTCTGTTCCTGCCCCCAAACGCCCAAAGCAGTTCACTCCCTCTCCTATGTCTGACAAACATGCGCAGTTGCTTAAGCGCAATGTTGTCAGGGGGAAGGTAGTGAATGTAAGCTTTTTCGAGGAACAGAGTCTGGGGGTGTTCCTGACCAAGTTGCGCGCTCAAGGCTGGCTCGACTTGTTTGCAAACACCCAGCTGGGGTGTTCTGTGCCTGAGTTGGCTGAGTTTTACGCCAACTGCAGTGTCACCGAAGGGGTGGTGACTAGTTTTGTGAATGGGCAACGCATTAAGGTTGATGCGCCCACACTTGGGAAAATTTTGGGAGTACCCTCCCAAGGCTTTGACGTGTATGTGAGGGAAGACAAAACAGCCCTAGAAACAGCCAGGCTCCTAGAGGTGTCCCAACGCCTCAGTCAAAAACAGGGCCTGAGAACACCCCTCTCTGTTAAGAAGGGTGAAATGACCTCCCTGCACTAACTATTGTTTATGTTCACTATCAAGAACATAATTCCGCGAGGTTAAGGGCGAAACTCAGCTAATGCTCTCGATCAATGCCTGGTGGACTTACTGGATCGGGAGGAACCAATCAACCTCCCTGCAATCATGATTCGCCACATAGGGCGAATTGCGAACAACACCCGGGCCCATGATCTTGGATATGGGTTTCTGCTGACAAGGGTGTTTGAGCACCTTGGGATAGTGCTCACACGGCGAGTGGAGGCCCAAGTCGTTGATGAGATTGGGATTGACACTCTGCTCGGGTGTGACTATGAGGTTGGCGAAGGGTCAGTCTCCAAACAGGGTCGTCGACCACCTCGACCACCTATTTCAGGGCAACCTTCCATCAAACTTGAGGCTGTTTTTGAGGACAATGCTCGCCTCAAGGATGAGGTCTCAGCTGTCAAGGCTGCTCTGGCTGAGGAGCAAGCCCTCTCTGCCAAATGCCATGAAGAATTGCTTGCCCTTCTCTCCATTCTTGCCCCCAGCATTCCTCCTCTGCAAACGAGACCACCCCCTGCAACCTGATTCTCTAGGCTGTTCTCTTGTCTCCTCCCATCTTCGTTTTTGGCATTGTACTGTTTTTAATGTAATATCTCCTTAATGATGCTTCTTGCACCTTATGCTCTATATTTCTTTTCTTGCATTCATACTGTTATTTATGCTTTTTAATGATGCCAAAAGGGGGAATAAGACCATATGAATAAAACCATATGACGTGCTCTATGACCTAGCACCTAGAGGATCCCTATCAGCATTAAACGTTGTTAAGCTTTTTAATTTTGTCAATATGGTCACTTGGTTTGTCATCATCAAAAAGGGGAAATTTGTTGATTATATTTAGTTTTGATGATAACAAATCCAAGAGTAACATATTTGTCTAAGTAATGTTGTTCCAAACAAGCTCTCCAAACAGGGCCTAATACACCGTTGTTCCTACACCGCTGTTTGTGATATTTTATTAACCTGGTGGCTAAATGTTGAGAACAAGTCTTAGGAACAGGTTCCGAGCTTCAGTGACACAAGATCAGCAAACAACACATATGGTTTAAGTCTTGAGGAACATTCAGCTACACAAGATCACCCAAGGAATCAAGGTGACCAAGGTGTTTTGGAGCAGTATATTCACTCTTGACAAGACAACTAATTATTACAAGGAGTCTTGGTTAATTTAGTTTTTATCTTTCAGACTCTTGTTAATATGCCAATCTTGAAAGTATCATTTTTAGCACTTCTTGAAAACGGTTTTTGAAAAGTTACTTTGGGACACCATTTCCAAACAACCCTGCAAACAGGGTGCCTAGGGTGTTCTCAAAAACTACAGCAGCTACATCAGTCTTATCTGGAAATTTGCTTCGGTTGGCTGCCAGATCTAAAAAGATTTGTTTTGAATTTGGAAAAAAAAAATTGCAAAACCGTTTTTGCTAAAGATTTCTCTTGAAAGATTCTTATCCCTTATTTTTAGGTCTTGATTGAATTTGGGATAAATCAAGATTTTATTCTTTTCAAGCTAGATTACTCGGCCAAGATATTTTAAGAAAATCTTCTCTCCTCTCTTAGCCGTTGGAAATCTTTGGTGAATCTTCTAAGCGACTAAAAATAGAGGATTTTCCCTATCTTTTGAAAAGAATAGCCGTTGGGTTGTGCGTTTAAATATTGAAATTCTCTCTCCCATTTGACAATCCGGTTTTTACAAAGAAGTAAGAGATTTTTAGAGCTGAATTTCAAAGAGAAAAACCGTGAGAAGATTGTGCTTAACTGAGCTTTCAATTTCTTGGCATAATAGGACTTCATTGTACCTTACATCTGCTTAAGTCAGAAGCACCCCAGTAAGGTGTTTTGTACCCCTGTTCTCAGAACAGAAAGTGAGTGAGTGTGTCCTCAGTCGTGTGGACTTTGGACGTGTCCTATCTGGTGAGATTGGACGTGGTGTAACCTGTCTTAGGGAAGAAGGTTACGTGGGTTACAAGTTGTAACAAGGAGTGTTGCTTTTGTAACGTTTTCAGCCCGTTAGTGAAGTGGTTAAATCCTACACGAGGTAGGTCGTGGTTTTTCACACCTCAGTTGGGCTAGAGGTGTTTTCCACGTAAAAATTGTGTGTGCTTTATTTCCGCATTTATTACTTTGAATTTCGCTACTGAATCAATTGAGAACAACCGCTACAAACAAGGCGTAAGGTTGTTTGTGATTTACAAACAATCTCTACAATCAAGTGCTACGGTTGTTTGTCAGTTATTAGGCGAAAATCGACCACCACAATTCATCCCCCCTCTTGTGGTTGTGTACTCTTGGAATTCAACAATTACCTTTGTCACAAAGTTGGAATATGCTTAAGAGATTAAATTTTAATCCTTTAATAAGATATATTTTCTAAGGATTTAGTGGGATCCTTACCAATCTTACCAACTGTTATGATCATACCAATTCTATTGTCACTGAAGGTGACTTTTTCATATTTCTTTTTGATGATTTCGACAAAGAGAGGTTCATTTTCACTCATGTGCCTTGAGGATCCGCTATCAAGATAGCAAAGTTCGTCACCAGCTTTCAAGCCTACATACAAAACAATAGTTAAACCTTTCCAGCCTTGACATCGAATTTAGGTCCAATATGGGTTATGATCGTATCTTGTGGTCTTGTCCCTTTTGGTACCTAAACTTGGATAATTTTGATATTTGGCTTTCTAAGAGGACATGAATTAGAAATATTACCATTCTTTGGGCAATAATTACATATGGTGTCAGATTTATTTTTGGATACCTGTTGAACAAAGAAGTTTTTATATGTTTTCTTTTTGTTAAAAGGGTTATACCCAATACATTCTTTGTGGAAAGACATCATTTGAGATCTTAATAGTTTGTCCAAATTATCGTGTTCTTTAGAAAATTTCAACACCACCTTTTCAAGGCCTTCATTTTTTGATTGAAGCTCTTTCTTTTCGTTTTCAAGAGTTTCAATGCTTGTGTGAAATTCATTGTTTAATTTTTGTAAAACTTCTTTTTCAAAGGGAAGATCAGGAATTGTTTTCAAGGACTTTCAATTAGACAAGTACTCTTGCTCACATCGTATACAGTTAGTTAAGGCTTAGGCTAATTCTTCTTTAGAATATTTAAGAAAGACAGAGTAATCTACCACATTCAAGCTTTCATACTCGGTTTCATCCTCTTGGACTTGGTCTTCATTTACCTTAAAACAGAGGATTGCCACTTGTTCTTCTTCATCGTCACTATCACTTGAGTCGCTATCACTCTATACGGGTATCATTGTTCTCTTGAATTCTTTCTTGGCCTTTTGCTTGCATTTTTCAGCTTTCTTTTGTAAAATGGGGCAATCTTTACCACATGCCCTGGCAAGCACAACCACAACAAGGAGCAAAATTAGATTCATTTTTATTGTTTAAGGGTTTGTTTCCTTCTGAAAATTTCTCGTTCTTCTTCAAGTAGGATCCCCTTTTGTAGAACTTCGTGGGATTGAATCTCTTTGACTTGGACATCTTCTTTAGTCCTCTTGCAATCATTGTCGTGAAATCTTCATCTTCTTAATTAGATTCTTCTTTCGAGGAGTACTATTCTTCACTTGTAGTTTTAAAAGCTACTCCCTTCTTTGGTTGAGTTTCTTCTTCATCTTCTTTAAGATGAATTTCATGCGTGAAAAGTTTTCCAAGTAGGTTATCCAAGGTTATTGTCTTAAGGTGTTCAGCTTCTTCAATTGCGGTGGCCTTGGGACCCCATTTGTTTTGGGAAGACATCAAAGAATTTTGCTAATCATTTCCTAATTAGCACAGGTCTTGCCAAGTGATTTGAGGTTGTTGGTTATGCCGGTGAATTTTGTAAACGTTTCCTTGATAGTCTCGTCGGGTTGGATTTTGAACAAATCATATTGATAGACGAACATATTGATCTTTGTTTCTCTTACTTGACTTGTCCCTTCGTATGTTACTACCAGCTTGTCTCTTATTTCTTTAGTTGTTTCATATGCACAAATACGATTGTATTCGTTAGCATATAATCCACAATATAGGATATGCATAACCTTACAGTTTTTTGAAAATCTCGCGGGCTCTTCTTGAGTGTATTGATCTTCAGTTTTCCAGACAAGCTTTCCATTGATAGTAGTCTTTGGAATGTATGGACCTTTCGTCACAATGTTCCACAACTCATAATCTTCACCCTTAATAAACAGTTGCATCAAAATTTTCCAATAAGAACAGTTAGTGCCCGTGAACAAGGGAGGTTAAGTAGTAGAGCGATCTTGATCATAATAGCCTTTTTCGGTAGCGGCCATGATCGTCGCCAACTTGATAATAAAGTTAAATGCAGCGGCTTTGACTCTGATACCAACTGAAAATTTAAAGACTGTTAAATCACCCTAAGGGGTGAATAGGGTGACGACCAACGTCACAAATTAATCGAAATAAAGAGTGGTAAGATAAAGGTGGACAAAACACAAGTATTTTTTTAGCGAGGTTAGCCTTAACCAGGCTTAGTCTCCGCCTAGAGTTCTCTAACTCTAGGGTTAACCTAATTTTATTAAGAGAGATAGTTACAACTCTAGAGTGCACCTACTCTAAGTTCCAAGTCACAAGTTCACACCCTCAATAAGGCTTGGCAGAGTTAACCCTTCAACTCTGTAATTCCACCCAATTACAACTTTGATCAATACAATTCAGATGAATTAGAAGCAAGTTAAAGCTCTATGTAAGGCAATGAGTGCTGGAGTAAGAGGTATGCTTGTGCTTGCTTTTGTGTGCTCTTCAGCCTTCAATCAGTTTCAGTATTTATAGCATAAGCTTGAGAGAGCCATTAGAAACTAGCCGTTAGAGTAATCCGAAATTTCAGCTCAGTTCGAGGCCTTGAAACACAGTTCAGGTGTCCTTGAAAAATATGCAACTTTACCAAGTAAGTCCTTCCAATGGCTAATTTTGTTATTTTTGGCTGATCAGAGATATTCTAGGAATATTTGCAATTGGCTTTTATAATTGAAGCAAGTATCAAGCACCAAATCAATCCTTAATCCTAAAATCTTGTTGAGCAAATATCAAGGTAGATCAAATTTTTGTTAAGCAAATATCTCTAATAAAGTGACATATCTTATCTCAAAATATAATATTGTCAAATATAATCAGAATCATATAATCAAAAATAATTAATGTATAAACACTGTATAAACAAATACGAATTAACTAAATTTAAATGATGTCTTTCACTCAAAATTAAATCAAGGGTTTTAAGGGAGTCAACAATGACATGACCCTTGTCATCAATTCATAAGATCTCTTCCTCTCTAAAAATCTCTTAAGCGCTCTAGGCTAACCCGGGCAACGTTGGGGTTGGAACTCCAAGTTTAGGAGATCAAGTATCACCATTGCAGACACCGCCTTGGGAGATAAACTCGTTTCGGTAAACTTCTATTTCTCCTAATAATTCTTTTTTTCTATTCGGCCATCGTTCATGTTACACCAACTAGGTTACACGTATGTCATTATGAGGTTTCTGAGTTTATCAATAGCTTACGATCTTCAACGTTCGATTCCGGCCATCTCAAATCCATGTGTGACTCGGTGAGGCTTGCTTAGTCAATTATTGTTGCACCCAGTAAGGCCCTTTTTTTTAAAAAATTTTTAGAACCAAGTCCTTGGTTCTTTGTTTTGGAAGATTGGGTTGTAGCTTGAGTTTAGGTGGCTAGGCATGTAAATTAGAATAGAGACTATTAATTGATTCAATTCTAAGTTGCCAGGATATATGGCCTGACCGGTTGGAGTGACTAATGAGTAGATAATGCATGGCCATTGATTGAAGATGTAGCTCATGTTGGGATGATTATGATAGTTTTATATTGCTAAAACAGTGTATTAATAATGGTTATTTAAAGGAGGACGATCATGGTTATATATGGAATTTGGTAATTAATGGATGGGTTGTTTTAAACTTAAGGTTAATGGGCTCTTGAGGGCTGTCGTGTCGATTAACTAGTCTAGGCTTGTTCAAAATGTCCATATAGTCAATTATTAATATATGATTAATACCAGGGCCTCGGAACGGGTCAAATCATCCCTTTGACTAATTCTACAACTATGTGATACTGAGGTACAATATGATATCCACATCCTTTTATAACTCTTGTTTGAATTGCTAATAAAAGTTAATTAAGTGAACCATCAAATCAACGCTTGTAAATTTCTTTTTGTCATGGCCAAAGTTGGACCAATTACTGCTACGCTGGACATTGATTAGTGGTTGCGCTTCTTGATCGAAGCCAAATGATCATAACGAAGATACAATCTATTATTGCTATGCTGTTGACTAACATGGGATATAAGTCTCCTATTGCTCCGGTGCCACTAGAAGATAATTAAATGGATAATTGTTTTACATGTTTACAAAACAAAACGCATTAAAGCATGCACTAAATTCATTTACAATGTGAAGTCATATTGTGCTAGCCTGGTTTGGCGTACTTTTCTATGTTTTTCTTTTGTTCAGGTCTTTCAAGAAGAGATTTGGGCTTCGAGTGGGATTGCAGCTAGCTGAACTTAGGCCCACTATTATAGTATCGACTTTCAGTTTGTCGACTCTTAGAACTAGTTCTGTTAAACTACACATTTTTGAATAAAATCATATTTTTGTTTATTTCATGACTTATTTACGATTCCTTAAATTTCTCTAATTGATTGCGTTTAGAGGGCCTTGTGTCAGCCTTGGGTGATATGGCATAACGCCTTGGCTCACGGGCTTCCGCTAAAACATGATAAAGATTAAAACAAAACTTAAAGAGTACTTATCTGAATTGTCGGGACGTTATAGTGTGAGGGCTAACAATTATAATAAAAAAATTATTTTTAACCAATCCACTGATGGCAAAACTCCAAGATTATATCTCATTGTATTAGGTACGTATGAAATCATCCACAATGTTTTTAAAAGAATGAAGTTTCCCTGTATGATTGCTTAATATGTTAATAGATGGTTGGACAGAAGGGAAAATAGGGGAATGGTTTGGAAAATAGAAATCAAAAAAAGAGAGAAAGTGATTGTACCTTCGGACACTACATAGCAAGGCAGTACTGGACTGCAACATAATTTATGTTCTGCGGGTTTACATATGTATGTAATCAAAAGTGGAAAGGAGTTGCAAGGAGCTTAAAGCACCGAAAGAGCTCGAAATAGTTTCATAATTGTGCAATTTTATAATTTTTGTTTATGGTGCATACTTAAAATTGCAGTTAACGTTTATACATCACGAAAGGTTAGTTTACATCCCCTGGCTTTTTTTTTTTTTTTTTGGGTGTTTTTGTTTATGATGCATGCTTAAAATGGATTTTACGGAAAATTAAAACATATATTAAGTATAAACAAAATTACCTTAATCCTTGTAGTTTAAGACGATTGAACACCTCGTTTGATCACTGGCTAGGGAAAGATACCAATAGATGTATGATCCTCCATAATTCCACAACCTAAGTGCTCTAAAAAGTTTTACGGAAACTCTCAGTATTGTGTTTTGCACACACACATATGTTTACCTCTTAAACAATTCCCTATTTATGTAAAATTACTAATCTCCCTTATGGTCTTTTAGCGCTTTGTGTGACTCAACCTGAAAATTCTTATGGATGGAATAAATGTATGGGTTCAACATCTCCTTCTCACACACAAGAAAGTGCTTATTTTCCATTGAAATCAAACTTGTTTTCTTTAGTGGTTCTATACGTTCTTCATACTTAGTAAAGAGGTCATATAACTAGCACACTTACGAGAGTTCCATACTATATGCATATGTTAGGAATATTTAGCCTCTCATTGAGAACTGCATATGAGTAGCTTGAAGTATGCTAGTACCTTAAATCATTTCAATCTCATTAAGATGAGTCATGGTATGATCTCATCAAACTCTTCTATTTAATATTCATGATTATGATCCATTTGTCACAGGTAGTGCACTAGTGAATTGAAAGGGATGAGATTCTACAAATGATCTTCATCTTCTTACTAGTCTCTAACAAAATACAAGTCGTTCCTGTAGACATATCCAGCCACACAAATTATTCACTGGTCCTTCGGCAACACACTATGATAACAGACATTTGATCGAGTCTCAAATCAGTGATTGGAGTTGTGGAGATACACTTATACGGCCAGAACCTTAAGGGGTCTAACCTAAATATAAGTTGAGAACTGCCTTATATTAACCCATGTGGCATCCCTTGCACAGTTGATATGAAACATGCACTAAAGCATTCTCTCTTTTCACGTGAAGGGTATATCCAATGGCGGATCTAGACATTTAAAATAAAGATGTCCATCTAGTAACATCATCACTAATATATCTGTCTAAAAAAACTCATACGGTATATAATATGATAGTTTACTTTACAAATGTTCCATCTCGTATTTAGAGGACATTTATTACTCTTTGGGTCTATTTTAGAGGTGTTCACATATAACAACCGGGCCCCATTGAAAATAAGGATTTAGAATTTTTTTCGGCCTGAGGGCGTCCATGGACACTCGTAACCCTAATGTAGATCAGCCCATGGGCATATGTTTTGGTCATTTAGCCAAAATAATGTACAAATGAGATCTGGACATCTCATAGTCTAAACTAAGTTCTCAAATCTACTTATTAGCCTGAACAAATTAAAATATAGTTTTACTCATATGATGTAATGACCTTTTGTCAGTTGCAAGGCCACACATGATTTTAAGGTAGCAAGTTCTCGAATTATTCTTATGCTGATTATACTTAATTCTCTTCTCATCTCTCATTAATACTCTAATCAATGGAAGCGATTGCCTATGTAAGAGGGCAAACTTCATGTCCACTTGATATATCTTTCATATCGAAGAATGCGCAGTAAGAATCCATGAATAAGCATGTTCATTCAAATATCCTAATAATAAGCCTATGCAAATCAAGTTATTTGATGTTCAAAACATTAGACAATCATTTGTGAATTATTGAGTAGTTTTTGCGGCATAGAAGAAAATTGTTCAGGCGGCGTAGAAATCAAATCAATTAGTAGTTTATCTAGTCAACAGCTAGCCTAAAGAAAGCAATAAACACCTAAAACATGCAAATAAATACTAATTACATACCAATTAAACACTAATTATGATTAATCAAACTAAGTAAACCATAATTCTACTCTAACATTTGCTTAATTAAAATTAGCAAATCAACACAATTAAACTATAACATGAATTAACTACTCATGAATATAATACCAATGTAGGAGCATTAAATTTGAACTAAAGGAAGACAACAAAGGACCATTACCCATTTCTTTCCTAAAAATGGAATCCTACATGAGACATCGTGTGTTGACACACCATAACAAAACAGGCATGTTGAAAGGAAAAATCGGCATATTCTTAATGTCGTTAGGGCTTTATGGATTCAAGCTTCTCTTCCTTTAAAATTTTGGGGCGAATGTGTGTTGGCGGATGCATATCTCATAAACAAAACCCCCACAAAATTATTGGATTTTAAAACCGCTTATGAAGTTTTGTTTGGTGTTACACCTAGCTATGATCATGTACGGGTCTTTGGGTGTTTATGTTATGCACACAACTATAGCAAATCTCGTGATAAATTTGACTCAAGAGCTACCAAGTGTTTATTTTTGGGTATCCTCAAGGCAAAAGGGGGTGGTTTTTATATGACTTGGGGACTAAAAAGTTGTTCATGTCTTAGGCTGTCCATTTCCATGAAGCAATTTTTTCATTTCCTGAAAAATTTTCACCATTGCTTGATTCCATGGAGTCCAATGTGATCCCCCAATAGTCTAATGTGATTTTTCCCCACATGGATGCCTTTAACTACGTCGAAGGCTGGCAGCCCGCTTTGGACGAACTGGGCTAAGATGTGGAGGCTCCAACAGACCCTGCGAAATAGGAGGCGGCCTATCTTGAGAAAGGTTCATGCCCGCTTAATGTGAGACAAGGCCCAGATGCCTTGGTCCGAGCGGAGGATGCAACCCGCGAGACTCCACCGACCACTGAAGCCCTTGATTTGGATGATTCAGTTCAGCAAAGAACTGGCCTAAAACCAGCACCTGATTCTAGTTGACCACCCTGAGCATGAAGAGCTCCTGCGCACCTAAAAGATTATATTTGTCATGCTATTCAACACCCCACCTCATCACCGCTTCATGATAGCTCTTCGGGTACATCCCATCCACTTACGCATTTTATTTCATATGACCGCTTCTCTCCTAAGTATTGTGGTTTTTTGGCTGCTATAACATCTAATGATGAGCCTAAGTGTTTTCACAAGCTATTTGCGACCCTAAGTGGCATGATGCGATGAGGGCTAAAATTTCTGCTCTTGAAGATAATAAAACGTGGGAGTTTGCTATGTTACCTCCTGGCAAAAAAGCCCTTGGGTGCAAATGGGTGTACAAAAACCAAGTGTCATGCTGATTGGTCTATTGAAGAGCATAAGGCTCGATTGGTCGTTTTAGGCAATAATCAAGTCGAAGGTGAGGATTTTCATAAAGCTTTCGCTCCTGTAGCGAAGATGGACACTGTTCGTTGTCTACTAATTGTAGCAGCATCCAAAGGGTGAGAACTTCATCAAATGGACGTGCACAATGCATTCCTACATGGTGATCTACATGAAGATATCTATATGAAACCTCTGCTAGGTTTTCATCCCCTCAACTGATTATGGTATGTAGACTGAGGAAGTCTTTATATGGGTTCCGCCAAGCACCTCGCCAGTGGTATTTTAAACTGGTTTCATCTTTGTTACAGTATATTCTCTCAATCAACTTTGGATCATTCTCTGTTTCTTTATCCCCGCGATGGTATATTTTTGGCTTTGCTAATCTATGTTGACGATCTGGTACTTGCTGGTGATAGTCATGATCACTCTTGTAAATTTAAGAGCTATTTACAATAATGTTTTTGGGTCCCCAAAAAAATTTTCTGGGTATCGTCGTGGCTCGATCCAAAGACGGGTTATTTTTATGCCAACGTAAGTATGCTCTTGACATACTTAGTAAGACTGGGATGCTTGGTGCCAAACCATGCTCCTTTCCTATGGAGCAGAATACTAAGTTGTCGACTGACTTCGGTGCACCTGTGGTTGATGATTCTCAATATCGACGACTTATCAGACGCCTGCTTTATCTCACTATTACCAGAACAGATATAATGTATGTCGTTCAACTTCCTAGTCGGTTCATACAAGATCCTCGACAAGGACATTGGGGCGTCGCTTTACGCATCCTACGTTATTTGAAATCTTCGCCAGGGCAAGGGATTTTACTGCCCGCTTGTAATCCTCTTGACTTATATGTTTATTGTGACTCAGATTGGGCGAGCTGTCCCATGACTTGACGTTCTACTTCTGGTTATCTTGTTAAGTTGGGGAATGCTCCTATTGCTTGGAAGACCAAGAAATAAGTTACTATTTCTCGATCATCTGTCGAAGCTGAATATCGCGCTATGGCTAATGCTGTAAGTGAACTTGTTTGGACATGTAATTTGCTCCTATTTTTGGGTATTCATGTCCGCTTAGCCCACTTGTATTGTGATAATCAGGCCGCATTGCATGTTGCCAACAATTTAATTTTCTATTAACGTACCAAGCGTATCAAAGTCGATTGTCATTTTGTTCGAGAGCATATTCTTTGCAATGTTCTTACACCTGAGTACACTTCTGCTACTGAGCAGATCGCTGATATCTTTACCAAAATACTCGGAAAGTATCAATTCCACCACTTACTAGGCAAGTTGGGCATTTCTAATCTGCACGCTCAAACTTGAGGGGGAGTATTAGTGGATCAAGACTCTTTAGAGATATATTTTAGTTTTTTTGTGTATCTATAGTTGCACTAATTTAGTTGATTGTAATGACACTTGTACTTACCATGTTTTGTACACAATCTTGTACATATATGTTGCTCTCATTAATAAAAGAAGGACAGTGAGGAGAGCACTGTGAACGATACTCTCCCATCTCTAAAATTCTCAACCTACAGATACAACATCAACACAAAATTTAATTTATTACTCAGTTTCTTGTCTAATTTATTTCAAGTTCGAATTTTGTGTTTACAGCTAGTTATAACAAAATTTCTTTAAACGTTTTCGTTGTGGAAGTTGAAATCGATTTGTTAGTAAATCTTTTAGGCATGGTTTATACGATGATTTTGTACAAGCTTTTTAATTATTTTTTTGGCGGAGGGGGTGGAAGGTTGCAGGGTAATAGGTAGGACGTTTTTGTCCTTTTGACTTTCTGTTAAAGAAGCATGCCTAATACATTGTGAATTTTTGTATCTGAGTCCAGGATTTTCTTACATTGGTTATAAGTTTTTGCGGCTCATTTTCTATTTTTGCACACAACTATAAGGAACGAATAAATATATTTTCCTCTTCTAATTTTAGGCTAGTCAAATGAGATGGAAACTCAAGTTTGTCAGCACGCCTTTAGTAAAGGGGGTTTAGACCCATTAAGGACCATAGGCTCGCTAAATCTAAATGGTTCAGGTTCGGATTCCATCTTTATAGACCCAATGGATCTAAATTGAGTATGTGTTCAACTTAAAAGAATAGGCCCCGGTCCACCTACACCTAGCCTGGACTCGACCCATCGCCAGCCCTACTTACAATATACGCTCGTTCATATAACTTGGTAGAGATCAATAGAGTTAATATACACAAACAAAGGTCATCTTACAGACGAAAGTTCACATGATTTCCAAATCATCATCAAGAAAACAAATGACAAGTGCACAGTTCCAAGTTACTGTAATAGATAACAGACATTGAAATAGTTCAAAAGAAATTCTTGAGTTTTCAATCAAAGAGGATATGTCAACCTCGAGAATATTTTAGTAAAATCCATCATATATCTATAAGCATATGCAAAAGCATTTAAATATTTCAGGCATGATTTGCATTGTTCAATTAAATGTTTTGAACATATTTTAAAGAAATTTCATTATTCTCACTCCTAACATTTTTAAATGTGCTACATAATTTTCACTTTAAAATAGAGGTTACAACATATGAAACATACTCTCAATAGTGTGCGACATAAATTTCGTGAATTTCAATATATACTTATTATTTATTGTATGAAATTTAATAAAAACTTCAATATGCTAAAATAAAGAGACATATAAGATCCTCGAGAACAATCACATAAAGTTTCACATATATTGATAACAACGACATCAAATATCACATAATGAAGTACGGTAATAAGAGAAATAACTGCCAGATTAAAAAACAAATAGAAATATTCCTTAATATATATTTTATCAAATAATCTCAACGATATCAAGCAAGTATTCCCAATATATATATTATGAAAAACGTAATTTTTAACGTTGTCTCTCACAAATTATTATACGTTACTGTCATATGAAAACTCTTAACAGAATTGCCAACTTAAAATAAAAGTACTTTTGTAAATCTTATGGTCAATTGAGGATAATCCTTTGGTCATACGTCAACTTAATGTCACGGCCTGCGTTTCCAAAGAATTCTAAAATATTATGGAGTCTTCCAAAATGATCTGGAACCTTTTGGAATACGCTAGAATGTTCTAGAGTGTTCTAGAACCTTCTAGAAAACTTTAGAATCATCTAGACTGTTCTAGAAGCTTCTAGAGTATCTAGGATCTTGTGGAGAGTCCTAGAACCTTCTAGGCTATATAAGAATATCCTAGACTAAACTCCAAAATGTTCCACACTATTCTACATGTAGGATATCTATATAGAATATTTTGGAAGAGTAATAATAGCCGTAGGATCAAGAAGATCTCCACCATCCATTGAGGAGGTGGATGCATATATATACTCCTAAGGAGGCTTATTGGCAACCAAGCCATTGAAAGCATTCAAGTGCAATACAAGAACATTCTCCCAAACTCTTTCTCTCTCTGCTTTCTCTCTCTAAGTTTCCTCAGAGTGTGAGTGTACTTACTTAGCTTCTCAAAATCTAAGTCACGCATCTTTAAGGCTTACTAGCAAACAAAGTAAGAGTTCCAAACAAAATTTGCTAGGCTGCACGTGTTTAAGTTTGAGTGAATTATCAACCCGTGACATTAAGCATAGCGACCAATGATGTGCAATACATGGGGAGGGAGCAAATTCGTCCCCAACCTCCAAGCATGGGTCATATAATTCGAAAGATGTAAACAAGCGGGTCTCATATACACACAGGATACATGCCTATCAAACCCTAGTTTTCACTTGTTTTCGGCGAATTCACCTCCGAAATATTTCTTAAACTTATTTGGGACTGATTTGGAGTATTAATTGTGAAAATTGGGCAATGTCTAATTTGAAAATAAACCTACGTCGATTGAGCCGAAGCTTAACACTGTTGGTGGCCTTTTCTCCAATTTTGGCCTCAATATTGGTAAAATACCTATCATGTTAGAAGGCTATTGTTCTAATCTCATCGACAACGAAAATTAACATATCGACTGTGCATGAAAAGATCGAGCTCAAAAACATGAATGCTAACCATAGCAGTGCCGGTAGATTCTTGCAAATTCCAGCCAAGAACAAGTTAGACTACTTCATAGTTTGAGGAATTGTACTCATAATTTTACAGACAACAAAATGCATAAAAAAAATTTCAAAAAACAATGGCAAAAAATGGTCCTTTTTTTGTTAGTTTTCCAACCAAATTCAAGTCAAAATGTGTCACACCTTGAGGGCCTATTTTTGAAAGAATTGCGGGCATCACCGATAGCAAGACAATTACAAGGAAAAACAGCGAAAAGTTGATCTAAAATCGAGCAGATTAATAAGCCCCAAAACCTAGGATGCCAACAACTTCTTCGCCGAATTCTAGTAAATTTTCGACTAAGTTGGTTAGAAAATTGAGGGTTTTATTTGAATTGTACGAGGAAGGCAATCCAGGTATCACTTTGAAATCAATTTAGTGAAATAAGCAACTCAAGAATTGGATTTGGGGTTTACAAATGTGAAGAACCATAATTGCGCACAAAATCTTAAGTTAAATTATGCAAATAATATATTAATTTAAAGTTCTCATAAGCGCTATGAATATCCAAAGTTTCATGCAAATCGGGCCATGAAAAGCACATGAGATCATGACAAGAAATTTCAAGTACTATAGCAAATAACCAAGAATAAATCCATTTTATGTGGTATGAAATAAAAGAAAGCATACGAGCGAGCCAACCAAGAAATAAGTCATCATAGCTTTGATACCAATGATGAGAATTAAACCATAGATTAAGCGTGAATATAATTACTGTAATCCTTGCAGTGGAAGACGATCGAACGCCTAGTTTAGGTCATTAGTTCGGGAAGGATGCAAGTTGATGAAGAAACCTTCAGAATCATATAACCTAAATGCTTTAACGGATTTTCCACAAACTCTCTCCATTGTGTTTTTCATATACACATATGGGTGGCTCTTAAATTGTGCCCTATTTATAGTAAAGCAGCCACACGGAGGTTCCATCATTTTAGTTGGAATTACTAATATGCCCCTCCGGCATTTCAATGTTTTGCATGACCCAGGCTAGCACGTTGATGGATAGATTAAACACCTAAGTCCAAAGGGTTTTTTAATCCAAATAATTAAAAATGTGCAACCGAACAAGAACTTAAACATGTAAAACATGTCTGATATATTTCTCATGTCAAATTAATTACATCCTTTATTTGCAAATATCGTAATGATGTATAGGGGAAGTCTGATCATGAAAGTCAGGCCAAGTGAGAGGTTGGTCGAGGACCGATCTTGCATGCTTTGTTCTTTGTGCTGTGGACTATAGATTCCCCGGGGGGGGGGGGGGGGGGGGGGATCAGTAGGGGAAGAGGAGGGGGGAAATGTGGAGGAGCAATGATCAAACCCAACATAAATGCACCCAGAATTCTTTTTTTTTTTTTCTTTTTTAACTTTATTAACTCCAGTAATTGACCGCTGAGATTAATTAATTCGTTGATTAATAATTGTCCAAGAGATTTTGGCCACGGATCACTCTAATGGAATTCAATCCTAGTCTAGTTTTATAGGTGATATGTAATATATAGAAATGTTTAATTTTTGCGCCAAATCGTTAGTATTTTATGATGCACGAATACGCAAACATTTTGCTTTATTATGTTTTGAATTCTCCTTTTCAAATGAGGCGTAGTAGTTTAGGCCAATAAATAGTATTATCTCTTTCGGGTTGTGTGAAATACTTTTCTTGGCAACCCAGAATATAGTGTTTCCTCGCAAATATGAAGTACAGAAAGTTCAGTTTTGCTAATTGATGCATTTTTCTTTTACTTACCCGCCCTTACTGTTTTTTATAGTGTACATAATCTACTAAAAACCTATAATGCGACACGTGCATATAATTAATACCGCCCAACTTAGAGGAACCTCACAACAAGTAATGCTACTTATAAAAACAGCCTTAATAAACTGAAGAGTTGAAATGTATAAACACACAAATTAAAGCAAAATCATTAGACCCTTATCCTAATGTCGTTATGACAAACACCTCCTTATACACTATTATAGTTTAAACCGCAAGTGCAAGGTGTACCTATAGCTGACAACTAGCAAGTATAGGTCGTATCCTTAGGGAACTCAATTTCAACTACCCGCCCTTTTTTTTTTTTTTTTTTTTTTTTGTAGTTTACAGAATCTACTAAAAATCTGTAGTGCAACATGTGCATATAATTAATACAACGCACCCTACAGGCCCCTCAGAATAGATAATGCACTTATAAAAATATAGAGTTTTAATAAACTGAAGAGTTGAAGTGTCTAAACACACAAACTAAAGCAAAATCATTAAACCCTTTTCCTAATGTCGTTATGACAAATACCTCCTTGTACACTGTTACAGTCTAAACCGCAAGTGCGAAGTGTACCTATAGCTGGCAACTAGCAAAAGTATATGTCGTATTCGTAGGGAACTCACTTTCAATTACCAAGCTAATTCTGATGCACAATCTAGGCTAACAGAAATGATGACACTAGTTGAACAATTAACTAAACTTATTTAATACAATGATATTTGAATAAAAAATCCAAGGGAAGGAAACTTTAGGTTGGGATTTAAAGCCTAATAGTCAATCATTAACTATTTAGAACGTCGTTCATGTAATGCATTAGAATGGTTGAATTGCAAAATTTAAGCACGTCTCCCCCCTCTTTCAGGGTCGGAGACTAATCCAATGACGTTAATCACATATTTCATGGGAACAAAAACCATAGGATTGCAGGATAGACAGCCTGAGAAACCCAATTTTCATTCTCACTATTTTTATATCAAAATCACAATTGTTGACTAAGCCTCACTAGGTGTAGGTTTCATCTCCTAATGTTCCCTTAAACCGTACAAAAATTGATGTACTCTTTTAAGCCTTTCATCAGATATGTCGTGGTCAAAGGAAAATTCTAATTCACATGCATGAAACAAATCTCAGTAAGTTACTTGATGATTATTAAAGCATAACAAGGTTCGTTCCCAACCTAAGATGGAGATATAGCCTCTAAACATGATTCTAGCCACAACAATGAAATCGCCAAACATGGAATGATTAATAACAAAAACTAAAAGAGACTAGCAATTAGGATAACGGTTATAGAACGAACTTGTTATAACCTTCAAATTGTAATTGAAACTGATTGGGGAAATAAGATTTTCCCGTTGGACCCATCTCAACTAACCTATAGACCAGACTTGCACTCTAGAAAATGGGCCCCAAGCAGGACCCTGAAGGCTCTACCCAGGACCCTTTTTGGCCAAACTAGTGGCCTATCTGGAGTAACCCAGTTAAGATTACTGTTTTACCCCTTTCCAAAAGGACTATAAATAGTCATCTACCCATCTCGGGAAAGGAGTTGGCAGTCTGATAGTCTATTGATTTCATATCGTATCTTCTCTCTCTACCTTGACTTGGACCCTTGACTGACTTGACCGTCGGAGAGGCGTTCCCCGGTCAACAACCTAGGGATGCCCTTTTTACAGGTCAGACCTTGTAGAAAGTGGATGTTAGGTGCCGCTCATGTGCCGTCAGATAAGCCCGTTCTTTCATCCCATGTCATCTCCAACAGCACACCCCAAGAATCTCCGGAATCAGATTGGCGCCGTTTGTGGGGATAGAGTGGTAATGATGGTTGTAAGTGAAGCAACACGATCATGGACTCGGAAGGACAAGGCCCCTGTGGTTAACACCTCTACACCTCCTGACGTTCAGGATGCCTCAGAGAGTTCGTGGACAAATCCCCAGTCAGCTAGTCCGCGTCTTCCCGAGAGAGAGGCGTACGTTATAGTGGACGCCCTAAAGAACTTCATGCTCGTCATGACAGATACCATCACACGGCAGGTCTTAGAGCAGGTTAAAAGGGCCATGGAAGCTGCGAACTCGGCAAGGCCACTTCCACATTTTCACTACGTACCCACTACTGGCTGCAAGCCTTCCCACTGGCAGGTGCGCGTACTGTCTCGCCGTTATACTAAGAGGGAACAGGAGGCATCTCGGTCAAACTGGAGTGGCCAACCCTATTCAGGACATCATGATTGGCACGCGGCTGCGGCGGCTAGGCCAAGCGGCAGTCCCATCTAGGGGTAGACGGCCAAGTCCACCACTGCTTCCACTCCCTATGCGACGCACTCTAGGCGGACCGCCTAGCTCAAAGAACAAGGGCAAACTTCCAAGCCTCGAGGGGAGGCCTCGGGCTGGCGGTGGCCTATCTCGGAGTGCTGCTCCCACCGTGAGCGTACCCGTAGTCCTCCCCCGGGGGGGGATCCGCGGCCCAGAACCGCGCCAAGGCGACCGGTCCTCGACAGGGACTTCAAGGCACGGCTGGGGTAGGAGAAGTCCCTTTGTTGTCGAAGTTAAGCACCATCCCGAAACTCCGATGAAGGTTTTGGGGACCGCCGCTTGACCAGCAACTCTCCCTTCTCCACCCCATTCAGCGTAGAGATTATCAATGCTCCGCGCTACGAGAAGATCCAGATGCCCATGGTAGATCTTTAGGATGGGCAACAGATCCGAAGAGCATCTAGTGGTCTATAAGGTGTAGATGTACGTTCAAGACGTAGACGACACTGCATATTGTCGTAATTTCCCCGCTATCTTGAAAGTGGTAGCGCAATCATGGTTTAACGGTCTGCCCCAGGAACTGTTATTTGTTTTCAAGATCTAGCTGATAAATTTGTTAGCCAATTCATCACATGTCGGAAAGAAAGGAGGACTAGCATCCACCTTTCTAAGATCAAGCAGGGGCCGCTGGAGTCCCTCGTCGAATTCGTCAAGCGCTTCTGCCAAGAGGCGGTCTTAATCCCGGATCTGGAAGATGGGGTAGCGTACACCTCCTTCTTGAACAGCCTCAAAAGCGGGCGCTTTAAGGCCTCCTTAGCCGAGTAAAAGGAGACCACGTTGGCCGAGGCCTTGAGGAAGGCCGCATACTTCATTCGTGCCACGGAGATCTGCGCTGACAACTCCGATGCCCCGAAGAAGGCTAGAATCCGCGGGGATAAGAATCTCAATTGTGGTGACAGAAATCCCAGCTCCTGAGACAGGAGGCCATAACTCGAGACAATCGACCGCCGCCAATGACTGCACCCCTGAAGCCCCAGAACGCATGAAAAAATTGTGAGTTTTATAAGCAGAATAGGCACACCACTACTGACTGTCGTGAGCTAAAGAAGGCCCTTCATGAACTGGCGGACAAGGGCCAGATCGATCGTTTTCTAAAGAGAGGCCTGCGTTTCCTTCGCAGAGAGTAGGAGTCCGCACAGCCCCAGCTACGGGAGGAAAAGTGTTCGACGGAAGTCGTGGCCATCATCGCAAGAGGCTATGCAGAGGGTATGACCTGGTTGGCTGGAAGGCTTAGCGCAGAGGCACGCAGCAGGTACTCAAGACTGAACAGAGGCCCCGCGTGATGGTGCCCATCATGGTGTTCGGCGGAAAGGAAGCTCCACGCTTCGCTTCTCTATACAATGATCCCTTGGTGGTTGAGATGAAAGTAGCTAGCGCAATTGTACGGAGGATCCTGATTGATACAGGAAGCTCCGTTGACACCATTACTTAGGATTGCTTGAAGAAGTTGACGTACCCAGGGCACAACATTGTCCTCTTAGTGCACCCTATCTTAGGTTTTGGAGGGCAAGAGGTGAACCCCACTGGTATGATTCGCCTCCCTCTATGCTTTGTTGATAAGCTAAAGGCCAGGAACGTAGAGGTTGACTTCTTGGTTGTTGACGTGCCCACGGCCTACAATGTAATTCTAGGACGTCCTACCCATCACAAGAGAAAGCCGTCATCGCCCTACACCTCCTCCAACTCCAATTTGAGGCTAATGACGGATGCATGGGTGAAATGCATGGAGACCAACGAACGGCTTAGGAGTGTCACTTGGTGAGCATTCGGCCTCTGGTAGAACGAGCGAAGGAGCATGGGCCTGACGGACCATCCCAAGCGGAGAAGCGGCCAGGCCGAACCACCTCCCGTTGTCCCTGAAGCCTTGGTCATCCACACCTTAACCTCAGTCGAACCCTCACGGCCACGACCGGAGGCCGCTGACGATGTGGAGCAAGTTTCACTCAAAGAAGAATGGCCTGAGCGCACGGTCCAGCTAGGCTGAGATGTAACAACCCTTAATCGGCAGTCACTGCTCTCGCTCATGCGGGAGTATAGAGATGTCTTCGCCTTCGGAGTTGAGGAAATGCCCGGCATCGATCCAACTGTTATGGAGCACCAGCTGAAGGTAGACCCCCTCCATAGGCTGGTTGTCCAGTAGAAGCGCTACATGGGCTTAGAGAGAGCGACTGCGGCTAATGTTGAAGGACATAAGTTGTTGGAGGCCGTGTTCATTCGAGAGTGCCAGTACCCTGAATGGATCTCAAATGTGGTGTTAGTAAAGAAACCCTATGGGACGTGGGGAATGTGTGTGGACTTCACGGATTTAGACTAGGCTTGTCAGAAGGATAGCTACTCGCTGCCAAAGATTAATAAGTTGATGGACTGCTACGGCTAGGCACAGCTTATTGAGTTTCATAGACGCCTTCTCCAGATATCACCAAATATCCCTCTGCCCGGATGACCAAGAAAAGACTGCGTTCATCATAGACCTTGCCTGCATTGTTATAAGATGATGCCTTTTGGTCTAAAAAACGCAGGAACCATCTACCAGCGCCTCGTCAGCAAGTTGTTTGAGCCCCTCATTGGCAAAACTATCGAGGTCTACGTTGATGACATGATAGTGAAAAGCAGGACCGACGTTGACCACAACCATGATTTTAGAAAGACGTTCGACATACGGCGGGCTTTCAGCACGAAGCTTAACCCCAAGAAATACATGTTTAGAGTACGGTCGGATAAATTTCTGGGTTTCATGAACAGCAGTCGTGGGATTAAAGCTAATCCGGATAAGCTCCGAGCCTTACTTGAGATGAAATCGCCGCGGAATATCAGAGAAGTGTAATGCTTAACCGGCTGCATAGCTGCCCTGGTTTGGTTCATGCCCGGATCTGTGGACAAGTGCCAGCCAATCTTTCGCGTCTTATGACAGTGGGCAAACTTCATTTGGGCCCACTAGGCCGACGAGACTTTCCAAGTGCTAAAGACGTACCTGGCTCAACTGCCCAATATCGCCAGCCCTCTTATAGGAGAAACACTCATCCTCTACCTGTCCATTTCAGAGCACTCAGTTAGTACAGTTCTTGTGGTGGAGAGGGCTAAGGAGAAAATACCTGTGTACTATGTGAGCCACGCCTTAGCAGGGGCGAAAGTAAACTATCCTATTATAGAGAAGTTCGCCTATGCCCTAGTGATGGCCAGCCAGAAGCCATGGCCCTACTTTGAGGCTCCCCAGATCTTGGTCCTAACCGACCAATCCCTGAAGAATGTCCTTCAGAGATGAGATGCCTCGGGACGACTCTTAAAGTAGGCCGTCGAATTATTACACTACGACTTGGTCTTTAAACCACGACGGGCCATCAAGGCCCAGGTGCTAATTGACTTTCTAGCCGAGAATGCCATGCCTGTGGAGGAGGGTGAGCCACACCCCCGGCCTTGGAACCTATATGTTGGCGGCTTGTCCACCAAGGACGGGAGTGGGGCCGGCCTCATCAATGAAAGTCCCACCGGAGTACGGCACGAACACGCTTTGAAGTTCATGTTCAAAGCTTCTAACAATGAAGTAGAGTACGAAGCCCTCATCGTGGGAATAGGACTATGCTACACTACAGGAGCGGACTCGATCCAAGCATCTTTGACTCCCAACTAGTCGTCAGCCAGCTCAGCGATGCATATGAAGCTAAGGATGACGCCATGACAGGATATGTTCGGCGGGTACGAGAGGCAACTAAGTTGCTAAAGAAATTTGCGATCACACATATCCCTCGCTCGGAGAATCGGCAGGCCGATGCACTGTCTAAACTAGCAAGTTCGTCTGATGATGGGAAGCCCAAAAGCATTCAGTGGGAGACCTTAACGGAAAGGGGCATAGATCCATATGAAGTGTTGTGGTTAGACAGAAGCTCAATGTGGATGGACCCCATCCGCGCATACCTCGCTGATAGTACCCTTCATGCGGATCCAAAAAAAGCTGATAAGTGAAGAAACGGTCAAACTGGTTCATTCTGTATGAGGGGATCATGTACAAGAGGTCCTTCACCCGACCTCTCCTGCGTTGCGTGACCCCAGAGCAAGGGAGAAAGATACTAGAAGAGCAAGGCATTTGCAGTGCACATGCGGGAGGCTGCGCCCTAGCCGTGACGACCATTCGAACTGGCTATTATCATCCCAATTTGCGGGAGGATGCCATGACACTGGTGTGGACCTGCGACAAGTGACAGAAGTTTCCCGCTGTCCAACGAGTACCCTCCATCCCCATGACGCCGATTGTCAGTCCTCTACCATTCGCGACTTGGGGAATGGATATCCTCGACCTTTCCCCAAGGCTACGAGATAGCGCAAGTATCTCTTTGTGGCGGTTGATTACTTCACCAAGTGGATAGAAGGCGAGGCCATCACCTTCATAACCACGGCAAAAGTACGGAGGTTCATTTGGAGGAATATCATCACTCGCTCCGGCATCCCTCGTGCCATCATCTTTGACAATGGCAGACAGTTCGACACTAATAGGCTAACCAGCTATCTCGTCACCTTAGGGTGTCAAGCTCGATTCACCGCCACTGCTCACCCTCATACCAACAGCTAAGTCGAGTCGACCAACAAGTCTATTCGCCATGGCCTATAGAAGAAACTTGATGATGCTAAAGGAAAGTGGGCGGACGAACTGCACAGCGTACTGTAGCCCCTCCGAACCACCGAGAAAACTGCTACTGGCGAGACTCCCTTCATGTTAGCTTACGGGTCTGAGGCCGTCCTGCCCGTGGAAATCGTTCTCCACACTCATCGGTTGATAACTTTCTATAAAGAGCTGAACAATACAGCACTCCGAGAGGCCCTGGACCTCCTCCCCTTTGTCCGTGGCGATGCTCTTCTTCGGGAAGCCCTCTACAAGCTCCGCATCACGTGCCTCCACCATTGCACAGTAAGGTTGCAGCATATTCAGGTAGGCGACCTTGTTCTTCGTCATATGGAAGCCGTAGCTCGCATAGGCAACATGGTGAACTCACCGCCAATTGGGAAGGCCCATATAAAGTTGCCTCTCAAGTCGAGTTCGGACCGCCTCGAGACCATTAGTGGCTCTCTTATACCATGAAGCTGGCATAGCAGTAACCTGAGAAAGTACTACACCTAGGGTTATGCTTTTGTTTACATCCAATGGTTATCTATTCCTTGATTACAAGAAATAAAATCAGAGCCTACAGCGGCCACTTTCGCACTCATATGCAATCTTCCCTTCTTATAAGCGCGACCCTATGGCTGGTCGCTGCACTCTTAGCCCCAGTTGGGGCTAAGGGTCTCTAAGCACGGCCATACGGCCGGTTGCTACACTCTTAGCCCCAGTAGGGCTAAGGGTCTCTGAGCACGGCCTTATGGCCGGTCGCTATACTCTTAATCCTAGTGAGGGCTAAGGGTCTCTGAGCACGACCCTACAGCCGATCGCTACACTCTTAGCTGCAGTGGGGGCTAAGGGTCTCTCGGCACGGCCCTACAGCTGGTCACTACACTCTTAGTCCCAGTGGAGGCTAAGGGTCTCTAAGCACGGCCCTACGGCCAATTGCTACACTCTTAGCCTTAGTGGAGGCTCTGGTTCTCTCAGTAGGGCCCTGCGGTTGGTCACTACACTTTTAGCCCCAATAGGGGATAAGGGTCTCTAAGCACGGCCCTATGGCCGGTCGCTGCACGCTTAGCCCCAGTGGGGGCTAAGGGTCTCTGAGCACGGCCCTACGGCCAGTTGCTACACTTTTAGCGCCAGTGGGGGCTAAGGATTCGGTAGCATGGCCTCACGGCCTGTCGCGATATGAGTTACGTGTTCCCCAGCCAAACAATGTATCACTTATTCTTTCGCTTGGGGGCTACTGCCGTACGGCGTATGAAAAATAAAAACACAAGGCAAAGCAAAAGAACAAGTATGCAACAGAACAATGATCAGCGAAAGAAGCATTGCTATTAGAAACGAACGTTTTCTTTGACGAAGTGCGAACACAGCATTACCCAAAAAAACAACACACGAAGAACAAAGAAAAACGGGGGGGGTTACATATTGGGCTCTCCACTGTTCTCGCGACCCTCATCTTCAGGGGTCTCGCCATTAGCATCCAAGGGGTTGATCGCCTCATCCCTTGGACCATCGCCCTCATCGGAAGGAGGGATACACTCGACCTACTCGGGGTCTCGACCTTCGGCCTCGGCCCGTTGGCGCTCGTTGACATAGTGGAGGTAGGCGTCAAAGTAGCTGTCCTCCTAAAGTTCTTGGGCCAATGTCACCAAGACCTTACACAAATACTCTAAAGTATCTACACGACCCTGCTAATAGCCTTGCTCCCTGGCTTGGGTCGCCCTCTCAAGTCCCGTAGTCACCTTTGGCTTGGCCTTTGAAAGTGCCTCCTCCAGTTGGCGCTGCAGGTCTTTCTTCTCGGCCTCTCAGGCATCTTGTTCCTCCTTCAACTTTTCCCACCACTGCTGGTACTGGGTCACCAGTCCCTCTAGCCTTCAGTGCTCCGCCACGGCCCTTACCCCCCGAGCGAACGCTTCGGCCATGGTCATCTCTTCATCGGTGACCTTGGGGGGTTCCGAGGTGCTCGAAGCCACCAAGTCCCAGGACTTAACTAAGTCCTAAATGAGTGAAAGCTTGGCCGTGGGGTCAGCCTTGATGAAGTTTGTGGACGGCTGCTAGGCAAGCATGGGAGTACCACTAGCAGCCTGAGCAATAGGCCCCACGGTCTTTGGTGTGGCGGTGTGTTCTCGGAGTTCGTGTGTGCGGTCTCTAACAGATCGACTTCCTGATGAGTGCCGAGGGGGGCTGGACTGGTCATCTCTTGTGTCCCCAGGATGGGTGGGGGTAGATGTCGTGGCTTCATCGGGGCGGCTTTTGGTTCGCTAGTGCTTACGAACAGGTAAGCTGATTGTAGGCTTCTTCCCGCGTGGTACTAGAGAAGGCACCTGCAGCCGAAATAACCCATCAGTTTAGCACCAGCAATGGGTCACAATGAAAGGGGGCAAGTAAGGTTCAGGTGTATACCTTTTTGGCTTGCTGGTTCACAAGGCGTCATCTCTCCTCTTTCTGACGGCTCTCGGCCTCGGCTACCACTTACTCAGGGGTGGTGTCCCCAGTCTCAAAGACTGTCAACTTTGCCCTTGTTTGCTCTGCATAAAACAAAAAGGAAGTCAGGTCAGAACAAAACAAAAAGGCCGACTTGTATGGGAGCAGCAAGTACCCTTAGAAAAATTTTTAAGTTTCAAAAGTCCGGCCGCGGCTAGGAAGAAGTCGTTTGCAAAAAACTTTAACTTAGGGAGCCAGTTCAGAAGGCTCCCTGTCGCTAGACTTGCTCTTTCTCTTTTGAGGCCCTTCCACTGGCTCTATCTCCTACTCCATGAACTTTGGGATAGGTCGAGGCTTGTCGTCCTGTCCGACGTAATAATGGAAATAGCGGGCCGTCCTCTTCTCTACGGTCGCCGGCTCCTTGAATGGGTTCCTGATTGGTTTGCCCTCGTTCCAATCAAGAATCTTCCCCTAGGCCGACTCACAGCATGCAAAAAGGAAGTCATGCTTCTAATGTTTCGCCTTCGATTTCTTCTCAATGGCCATTATAAAGCCTGGCCGGTTGTTAAAGCAGTACTATCCCAAGTCTTCGGTCCCTTTGGGGGCTCTCTGGACTGTATGGACCAGGCTGAATGCTCGGGCCGTACATGTGAAGCCGCGCAGCTCACAGGTCGCGATAAAGGAGGAAACATTGTGCCAACACGTAGGTATGACCTGCGCGGGCGCTAGCTCATACTTGGTTAAAATATCCACGATCACAGGGTGAAAAGGAAACCTAAGGCCATAATGGGCCTCGCAACAGACCGCAATACAGTTAGCGGACGGCTCATTTACCGTCATATTCGGCTCAGGGATAACAAAAGTGTACTCTATGGGCAAGAGGTACTCTTTTTCAAGGGTCGTCCTCCTCAAGGTAGGAATGACCTAGGGGTTAGGAAAGTGACTGCCCGGACCATCATGTGGCCCCGAGCGAGTAGGGTCCTCCGGGAACTCTGGTCCCTCGGTAACCACTTTAGGGACTGGCCCTACAAGAGACCGGCTCTTCCTTTTGAGGATTGACTTTCTGACAGTAGAAGGCCCATCATGGGACGAGGAGCTCGTTGACGTTCTCTCCGAGGACGAACGTCTGGATGACCCATCAGAAGAGAAAGAGGATGTCCCTCCTGAGGAAGAACTAGTACTAGTGGAGGCCCCCTCGACCATAGGTTTTAGTGAGCTTGGGGCCGAACAGGGATTACCTTGAGTGCCCTCGGCAAGCAACTCATATGGAGACCTGATGCGGGGAGTTAACTTAGTTTTCCCCATGCGTCGTACCTAGAAATCAGTCATAAAGTCAGCAATGGTGATCTCCTATGGGTATGAGACCTCCACCTCAGGACTGAGGACACTAGGGGTGGAGGAGTACTCAGATCTAGACCACGAGGGAGTGCCTGGTTCAAAAAGAAGCACCGCGTAGGGAATCTTTTTGGGTTCTCTACATTGATTTTTTTAGCGGACGCCCACAACCGTCCGGTCATCAATAAAGGTTGGGAGGTTAGGAAATTGTGGATGGTGGCCCTCCACATGGGGGCCAGCCAACCCTTCAGGAACGTCCCACTGGATGAGTAAGATGAAGACATAATTATACAAGTACAACAAACAATGCTTAAAGGGGGTGCAAGGGTGTACTTGTAGAAGATGAAGATTTAAGGGAATAGGTTGAAGATGAGGATGGATACTCAAATAAACCCTTTGAAGATGCAAGGAAGGAGTTGAGACGCCACAGTGCGTTTGAGTGAGGCATGAGAAAAGAGGGCAGAACTTCTATCTCTAGAAAGCGTTTCTCTCTCTAGACAGCTTGAGTATGTGATGAGAAAATGACCTTTTTCGCTGGGTATAGACCCCTTATATAGAGCAAAGAGAGAAAACGCTCCAGCCGAGACACCCAAAAGGCACAACCTATCTCAACTAGTACCACTTGGCGCCTCGTTATCACCCCCCTCACGAACAAGAAATCCTAGGCTTTGGGGAGATAGGACCCCCGAAAGCACGGCCCCATGGCCGGTTGCTACACCCAGTGGGGGCTGAGAGTCCTAGAGCACAGCTCTACTGCCGGTTGCTGCACTCTTAGCCCCAGTGAGGGCTAAGTGTAACAACCCCAGCCCCTAGGGCCGGGAGCGTTGCATTCTCTTAACTTTCTACTTAAATTTCTGAGGCAAAACGAACAGAGTTTCCCTTAAAAACTGACCGTTTTCAGGCTAAAAGCCTTACAATAAATCCCTACAATCAACGGAAGCATACAACATTTTAAAATAAGCTCAACGGCTATACGCCGGAATTCATAACTCAACGAGCAATTCGCGCAGAGTACTCAACAATATAGTTCATTAGTAAAGAAGAAATGAAAGATACAACTCAACGGTTCACACAACCGGAGTAATGGGGTTTACATCCCAAAACATAACTAACTTTGACCAAGAAAACATCTAACTAATTAGATAGCTGGCTCATACGGCCATACAGAGCGACCTTTATACCATATGCATTACATGAACTAGAATACTTGGTTTACATACGTTTACAAACTAAGAATACATTTTATAGCATCATCAAGCAGCGAGACTACTTCACTATGGGCACACTTGACTCCTTTTAGGCAAGGGTAACTTCCATTTCGGCATAACTGACTTAACTTCTTTCTGTCATAAAGAAAACTTGGGGAAAAAGGGGAAAGAGTAGTGGGATGAGCAACCACACGCTCAGTGAGTGTCTCCCCACCCCCTTAAAACCAAAACTGTTGTCGACAATAATATCTTTAACAGTCACATATCACGTATTCATACTTTACTATCGTATTAGGCATTCATAAAATCCTTATGGAAAGATCCCTAACTATAAACTTCATTTTAACCACTAAAACAGATTTCTAGGTCCTTGAATAACTAAGTTCCTTTATTAACAAGCAGTCAAACACATAAGCAAGCAACGAGGCTAAGTGCAGAGCTTTCTTTCATAGGTTACATAATATGCATGTGAGTTATGCCTTGCCTACCCATTCCACTTATACAAGATGCTTAAACACATGAAGTAGATATTATGCAAGGAGCTTTCTTTCACAGAACATGCAGATTCAATCTCACATGCACGATGCATTATAAGAGTATGGCCACATATTACTTTAAATCGCATCCAACTGTGCTTAGAAACCCTTTTTCATTAGGCATTCATAGAAATTTTCCTTTCTTTCCTTGAAAACACTTTACTTAGCCTCGTAGGGCTCATAAAAACTCTTTTCTTAGCAATTTTGAGGCTCATAAAGCTCTTATTCTTTGCCTCTTTGAGGCTCTTATTCTTTAAAAGAATCTCTTTTTCTTTGCCTCTTTGAGGCTCTTATTCTTTAAAAGAATCTCTTTCGTATTGGTCCCATAATGACCCTTAAAAACTTTCTTTCTGAAATACTTAAAAAGGCTTAACTCTAACTGCTTTTCTTATTCGTTAGGAGAATACCCTTGGCGTAAGATCATCGTTTATTAAAAGAAATACACATAACGATTCGATCACATAAATGAGGAGACTAAACTCTTAGAGGTACTTTGTTACTGCCATTCCAAGCTGGCCAAACGCGAGCGGCAACATACGCCTATCCAGACAGATATCATACTATGCTGAGACATAACTTACATACTGATACTTCAGGCGGGATTCAAACCACCATCCTTGAGTTATCTTAACATAGCTTATGTTATGTCAGGCGGCCGGGATACTAAGCCACCATCCCTGGCTCTCAGACTTAAGCTTAACGTTTCTAGAGTAGCTCCTCAACTTACACATTAATATAAACATAATTACTTACACATATGCGTACTTATGCTTATTGATATATATGCTTATCTAGTAAAATAGCCCATAACCCATAACCCTACCATTGGTTATGGGTCTTTCATTTTCAACTTCGAAACCCTTTTAAAATCATAATGAATTTGCTAACTCGTAATTCAAAGCTCATTCAAAACTTAAAGTACTTAGCTAGCATGTAACTCAAACAAAGTTTCGTAATAAAACTCCTTCAGTTGCCCTTTTTCACTTCTTTTGAATCCTTTTTAAACTCAAAGGATGAGACATAAACAAACCAAAGCCTTAAAACATTTTCGAACTCACTTTTAGTTCGCTTTTAAACTTCCTAAACCGATTGACTATTCAGTTGGGTCAGTTACTGATTAGTTCGACGATTTAGGATCATTCTACACTACAAACATCTTATAAACCAATAGGCAATTGGTGAACCTTTAGAAACATTCAAAATGGTGAAAACATACTTTTAACGGCCCATTTAAAGATTACTAAGTTTACAAATCATTCACATAGCATCATTTAACAATTTCAAGAGGGAAGGGATTCACACATGGCACATTCATGACACTTTATAATCCAACTCAACAGAATAAGCCGTACATAGCCGCACAATCCCCACGATTGCGGTAATAGGCTCCCTACTCACAGAACAACTGACCACAGGAAACCTCAAACCACTCATAGTTCTACCTCAAATCATCCAACTATCATCTCGGTCTTAAATTCACAATCTAGCATTCTAACCCCTAGGTCATACTGAAAAGCGGTATGTAAACTTACCAATGCATAACTTATCGAGCAAGCAGATATGATTCAACAATGCACTATAGCTAACAGTTATGACCATATGCACATTAATATATATCCACATCGCATTAACTTGAAACGAACACTTAGCAAGCTGAATTAAACTTACAAGGCATGAAACTCGATAACATTCATGTACTACAATCAGGGGGTAAACATGCTCGTTTCAACATTTATGAATTATTTTGAAGGCTACTTGCGTGATTTAACTAAATAGGAAGACATCGATTCGAGGTGTTCATTTATTATTTCAAAGTCACTATTCAGGTATAAATTAACTAATTACACAAGTATCAATTCTAAGCATACTCATTCCTTTTCGAAGGTATTAAATGAGCATAAATTAACTCAATGTACATATATCGATTCCAAACATTCGCATTTCACATTGAAGTTATTAGACGAACATGAACTAACTGAGTGTACATATACTGATTCCAAACATTCATAGTTCACTTCGGAGTTATTAAATGAACATGAATTAATTGAGTGTGCATATATCGATTCTAAACATTCACATTTCATTTCAAAGCTATTATTCGAGCTTAAACTAACTTAATTAAACAGACATCGATTCGAATGCTAACATGTTAATTCGAAACTACTTTTTATGCATGAATTAACTTAATTAAATAGACATCGATTCGAATGCTAACATGCTAATTCGAAATTACTTTTTACTTTTTAGGCATGAATTAACTTAATTAAACAGACATTGATTCGAATGCTAACATGTTAATTTGAAACTACTTTTTAGACATGAATTAACTTAATTAAACAAACATCGATTCAAGCATGAATCAACTAATTTAACATGCATAACCCGGGCTTGAATTTAATCATACTAAACATACGTAATCACTTCACAATTTTAGTCAGCCTAATCAACCTTAAACTAACATGTATCTCATCCCAAGGGTTTAAAATGTTTTGAATTTACTAGTACTCAGGAGGCGAGGAACACCCACCTCGAATCAAAGCTAGTAAACCGACTTAGGGTTTTGTTCAGTTGGCATGCACGAAATTTGGTTCATCCCTTTTGCTTCTCCACTCACTGGTTGCTGCTGCTACCCCGTTCTGCCTACCTCCAGCCCTCGTTTGGTCTGGTTCTGATCGAATTTAAGCCCACCACTAGTGGTGGGAACGATGGTGGCGGCGTGGGCTGCGATGATGATGGTGTTGGAGGTTTCAAACCCTAACCAGCCTGCGCACGAACCAACCCTACCAGCGCCAGCTACCTTGGCCATCGGAACAGCGCCCCAGTCACCGGAATAGCGCCTAATTCTCATGGTGCTTCGAATTCCTTCTCGCTCGACCTCCCTCTCTCCCTGTGGTGGCTGCGTCGGGCTGGTGGAGGAGCCTCCGGGCTGGCGTCGCCGCCGCTGGCCTTCTCTTTCTCTTTTGCTCATCCCTCTCTCTCTTTCCTCATCTTTCTCTCTCTGGGTGTCGGGGTTGCGGGGCTGGTTGAGACCCTCCCTCTGTCGTGTTTTCATGCCCCCAACTGAGAAGGAGAAAGGGGCTTTGCTCCTTTTAGTCTTTCTCTTTTTTTTTTGGGTCTTAAGTTGATCTATAATTGGTACCGCTAGTCTAATTCGTATCCTAAACTCTAAACCCGAATCGTTTATATGACCTTCTATCGACTATTGGTTTCCAATATATAAAGGTTCGATTTGTTAAACATTGAACTACTTCTAAGGTTGACAACCTAATCGTACTTGGGAAACGACTAAATCAAACTATCGGTACAATTTAGAGGCACAAATAGTACGAATTAACTGTAAAATCAGTAATAGAAATAATAATTCTTTTTAATAAAAGTATCGTTCACATAAGCACATCAGTAATAATTTAACTCGTATAGTTAATAAAAATACGATTTTATAACGTAAAAAGCAAGACAGACAGCTTAACATAAAATAAAGACCGCGGGTCTTACACTAAGGGTCCCAGAGCACGGCCATATGGTCGGTCGCTACACTCTTAGGTCCAGTAGGGGTTGAAGGTCCCAGAGCACGGCCATACGATCGGTCACGACACTCTTAGCCCCAATGGGAGCTGAGAGTCCTAGAGTATAGCTCTACAACCAGTCACTACACTCTTAGCCCTTGTGGGGGTTGAGGGTCCCAGAGCACGGCCATAGGATCGGTCACTACACTCTTAGCCCAGTGGGGGCCAGGGGTCCTAAAGTATGACCTTATGGCCGGTCGCTTTACTCTGAGCTCTAGTGGGGGCAAAGGGTTCCAGGGCACGACCTTATGGCCGGTCGCTTTACTCTTAGCCACAGTGGGGGCTGAGGGTCCTAAAGCGCAGCCTTATTGCCGATCGCTATACTCTTACTCCCAGTGGAGGCTAAGGGTCCTTGAGTATGGCCTTATGGCTAATTGTTGTACTCCTAACCCTATTGGGGACTACAGGCCCCTCAGTACGGCCAGTGGACGGCCGCTATGTTAGGGGCCTTGATAGGGACTAAAGTTCCCAGCACCTGGCCTTACAGCCGATCACTAGGCTGGCTCGGCTTCAAAACCCAGCGTTGTCGCATCAATCCACACATACATACGAACAAACGGTATAAGGAAAGACCTGAGTTGCAATAAAAGGAATCTTTACTATAACTAGATCGTTACATGGCAATTGTGCAAGCAAGTAAAGGGAGAATACAACTAGTCTCTATAACCTACTCCTCGTAACTCGAGAGGGGAGGCGCGTCCCTCAGCCTTGAAGTCACTTCCGGGCGCGGCTGCGGATTATAGACCATCTCAACAAGACGGGGAACTTAGGCATCCCGGAGCATTCTATCAATGAACAGCAACCACGCCTCGACGATGTCCCACCTTAGCTCTTGCAGGTCTAACATCATACGTCCTATGGCGTCCCCACTCGAAAGTCCTAGCTCTACCACATCGTTATCACCATGGCATAGAAGATGGCTCGCACCATCTCAGGAATGTGGCAGTATGGGCAAACTGCATTGCCACGATATGATCAAATTTGGGGCAAAGGCCCTTGAAATTTAAAGGGTGCAAGTTCGGACGAAGACTTGATGACTCCCTCACAGACCAGCGGAGGTTGTCCCTGATATATTCCGCTGCGTGTGTAATATTCTGGAAGGTGGGAAAAGAGTGCCTTTCTTCCCACAGGGCCACCCGGTGGCGCAGGGCCCACTGGTGGGTTTGCAAGTTAAGAAGCCTGGGCTCTCCTGAGCCTGCGGTCAGTGTCTCTAAGCCAAGACTCAACGGGGCCCTAGCCCAGCTTCCGCATAGCCCACATCACGCAATCCATTGTGAGCCTGCGTGAAAGTCCCAGCTCAGCTACATCATCTACAACCATGGCATAAAAGATTGCTTGCACCATCTCCGGAATGCTGGAGTCATGGGCATATCGTGCCGCCACTAAATGGGGGCAGAGCCTGTGGTAGTCCAGGGAAGCGGCTTGGGGCCAGGAGCCGAGGACCCTCTTAGTGTCCAACGAAAGCAGTCCCGGACGTATCCAACCACTTGCTCAGTATTGACGAAGTTGGGAAAAAGATTCATTTCCAGTCTCTCTCTAGCTCCTTTGCTTTCTTCCCTCTCTGTCTATGAAAGGAGGATAGGAAATTTGTTGGGACTTCACCCTCGTTTATAAAGAGGGGAAGATGCCCTCCAGAGGAATATATTCCCCGAGGGAGCGGCCAGCCACTCTGTGCCCGCCACGTGGCTTCTATGACCTAAAGTTTAGATCTAGAATAAGGTGCAATTACTGTATAAACCTAGAGCAAATCATTCAAAATAAGGACGCAGCAGATTAAGGGGAGAAAACAGTTCCCGGAGACAAAGAAACATCATTTTATTATTGAAAACCTCCATGAAGGAAGGCATAAGAAAGAAGTACGATATAAGGGAAATATCGAGAAAAATTTAAGATTGCTCCTCGTCACTGGAAGGAGGCGGGGGGCCGGTTGATCCTGAACTCTCTTCCTGGCCATCCATTAATCCAGGGGCTTTTGCTGTCAGGGTCCGTTACCGAAGTTGCGCTTTCCGCACGTCGCGGGTGGTACGATCAGCCAAGTCTCAAAGCATGTCCATCTCAGGCCCACGAGGGTCGACTTCAGGTCATCGGCAATGAAGTTACGCACTACGCACAACTCAATGGCATCATTCAACAGTATAGCATAGAATGTCGCCTGAACCATCTCAGGGAGTTCAAAGTCGAGCACTACTCTCTCGGCCTCGGGCAACAAAAAGTGTAGGCATAAGTCTTGGTAATCATCTGGATGTGGACGAGGCAGGTGTGTGGCCCTCCTTCAGCGCCAGATGAAGGATTCCCTCACAAAATCGACCATCTCCCCAATGTCATAAAGAAAAGGAAATGCCATGAAGAAGGGGGCGTAATGAGCTCTCTCTATCTCCTTTCTCTCTCTTATCCTCTCCTACGATTCCTTCCTATAGGGATAGATGCTTGAGCAGCGCTTCTAGGAGTATTAGTTTATATTTATAGAGGAGGCACAAGGGGTGGTTTGGTTCATGAAGACACCCATAAAAGCCCAGTGGCCAATCCCTTCCTACCACGCGGCCATCCAGTCAGCACAAATTAAGGTGAACACAAAGGAAGCAGTAAAATTCTAGGAAGGAGGGAAAAATGCGGTTATCATATTACTAGTAATGGAGGCAATACAAAAAAAAAAAAGAGGGAAAAAAAGGAGGGAGCAGGGAAGTAGGACGCACATTCAGGGCATCTCTTGATAGCCTCACTCCGGCTTGTCATCATCCAAAGGTGAGGCCGCCCCCTTAGTGGCCGAGCTCTCTTCCTCCCGTTCGGCCTCCAAGCCTTCTTCCTCTCGCTCGGCCCCCAAGCCCTCTTCCTCTTGCCGAGACCTCAGGCTCTCCTCCTTTTGTGCCCGGAATCGAGCCTCAAAGATTCAATCTCCATTTAGCCACATCCATGACTCAAAGATGCTCTAACGGAGCTCGATAAGGGCCGACTCCATTACACGCAGCATCTGCCCATACAAGACACCCAACCTCTCGGCTTCGTTCAGAAGCATTCTATAGAAAATGACCGGAGGTAGTTCTGGAAGTTCAAAGCGCTGAGCAACTTCCTCGGCCACAACGAGTTCATAGCTTGGGGACAAGGCCTGAAAGTCCTTCGGAAGAGGCGACGGGGGAAAAAGCAGCCCCGTGGCGATCGCACTCAAAATGGTAGGCAACATATTCAGCCATCTCCCCAGTACTAAGGGAACGAGGAAAAGCTATAAAAAGGATGCCCAATAAAGATCGATACGGGAATTGAAGGATGGAGCCCCCATGTTTAGCAATCGCATTTTATATCTGCTAAGAAGGCAGTTTTCCAAGCCGTCGTCCAAACCTCGAGACTTGCTCCATCTATGATCGATGGCCACAGGGCCGTCCACAATGGGGGCCCAATTTTCGAAGCCCACTAGATATATGCCGGCCATGGTCAGTTTTCACATTTCACCTGACTACTCGCTTGGCTCAATGTACAAGTAAAATGTGAGGGGCTAGGTAATTGGGGAAATAAGATTTCCTTGTTGGGCCCATCTCAACTAACCCACAGACCATGTCCGCACTCCAGAAAATGGGCCCCAAGCGAGGCCCTAAACGCTCTACCCAGAACCCTTTTTGGCCAAACCGGCGGCCCATCCGGAGTAAGCCAGGTAGGATTACTATTTTACCCCTTGCCAAAGAGACTATAAATAGTCACCTGCCCACCTCGGGAAGGGGGGTGGCAGTCTGACGCTCTATTGATTTCATATCGTATCTTCTCTCTCTACCTTAACTTGGACCCTTGACTGACTTGACTGTCGGAGAGGCGTTACCTGGTCAACAACTTGAGGGTGCCCTTTCTGCAGGTTGGACCTTGTAGAAAGAGGACGTTAGGTGCCACTCACGTGCCATCAGATAAGCCCGTTCTTTCATTCCACGTCATCTCCAACAGCACACCCCATGAATCTCTGGAATCAGAAACCAAATCTTCAATCCTCAATACCAGTGCTAGAATAAGAGTACCTGAAAAAAATGAGTGTAAACACTAAAACCATTGTTATTCTAAAGAGATTACGAGATATCCCCAAAGAATTACGTAACAAAAGTCGAATTAAATAGTTGTTGCCGGTAAAGCGGACACCATTATAGGCCGGTAAAAAAATCCGTACCCGCCTAAAACCCGCAAAATTCGGCCCATTGGGTATGGGTATGGGTGGTGAAAATAGAAAAAATCGGGTACAGGGTGGGTATTGCTAAAATGCGTGTAGGTATGGGTATGGGTATGGGTATGGGTATAGGTCTTACCTGCCCCATACCCTCCCCATGCCTGTTTTATCAACATCCACCCAGTACCTGCCTCATACCTGCCTTATATAAAACCCATACACATTTAAAGCTCTAATTTGTCACTTGTACTAGAATATTTTTCTAATTGCTTTGAATTGTATGATATTTAAGACTTCAGCAGAACATTTTATTTAAAATTATAATTGTCAAGTGCTAATTTATTGCTTTGATTGGCAAGCTTTTAGTTGTATTTGATGTGATATATATGTTGTTGGAAGCTTGGTGTTAATGTGAAACATTGGCTATTTGTTGTTAAATATGGATTCAAAATGTGTTTAATTCTTTTTTTCTATATGTATCTAAATAAAACCAGCATACCCGCTATACCCTGTGGGTATGGGTATGATTATAACTTTACAATACCCGATGGGTATGGGTATAGATATGAGTATTAATTTTGAAAATGGATATGGGTGAGGGTACAGCCAAACCTGCCCCGTATCCGCCCCATTGCCACCCCTAGACGCCAATCGTGTCGGACAATTATGGTGAGAAAACAATGTAGATACGGCTGTGTCTTTGGGCACTGGCACCACAAGTCTTCCCCTTGGTTCACCCTGTAGGATTTCTAGTGGTTGAGCACGGTCATCCTATTGGGCACGACATCCCATGTCGAAGGAGATTAAAACTTAGCCGCGATCAACTAATGACACGACTATGTCATTAGACATAATTGGTCGTATCATTTTTCTTCTTTTCTTGATGGTTTTGGGCTCATGCTCACCTTCATCTTGTTTCATCGTATCTTTATTTCCTCAGTGATTGTAATTTTCTCATGAGAACACCATATTCTCGATTAAAGCCAAGAACACCTAAAAAACAAAAGAATTACTTAAATAAGACGACCATAACGAAAGAAGAAAATCCTAATCCTTTCTAAATTAAGCAAAATTAGCAAGGAGTGGAGGTAAAAGGAAGGGAAAAACTGGCAGAAATAGAGGTTTTCCAACTCCTCATGCTTATCTCCAGGCAAGAGCAAAGATATGATTATGCCATTGAGGGAGATCAACCTTTAATACCAACCTACTTAGGTAAGATAATGATAATTAGTCAAACAAATATAATCATACATAAAGGTGGCCCACTTAAGGTGTGTGAACTTTCTCATGAGATCACTCATTAAGACATCAATAATAACAATGTCCCCTCCTAACAAAGAATCACCTAATATTGAGCCTCAGTCATACTGGTAGAACCTCACTCTGGAGAGAAATATGAACACTCCCTCTTATGTGCTTATAATTATGATGCTACACTTAGTCATCATTTGAATGGACCTCTTTTACTATAGGCTCCATCAAAATCTAGATCCTCCACCACTACAAGCAAGCTTATAAATCACAATCAAGAGGAATTTTTAAGGGTTCAAAGGCTTAGGCGAATGGGCCAAGGGGAAAAATATATGGGACACACGGGGTTAGGAAGCTAAGTAGGTTGGAGCACCCATACTTCCCTTAAATAATGAAGCACAAACCTATTCCTCTCCCCGTGTAAGAAAATGAACAACACCCTCACAAAAAGCTTTTGAATCGACTAGGATAGTAATAAAAGCTCAAAAAGGTCTACATGCCAAACACTTATTTTCTTTCTTTGCCTCTATTCTTTTTCTTTCTTCCCTCTTCTTTTCTAAACTATTTTCCATTTTCTTTGAAGGGAATGTCATAGGGGCAATTGATTCACAGCTTAAATCATAAAGTCTGTTATTGAGCAAACACTTACAAATACCAAGGGGCTAGTTTAATGGACATCAAACCCATTTCCAAGTTAAATAACCAAACTCCAAAGATTACAATCCCAATAAACAACCCTAATTAAAACCAAAACTGTTGTTCCATTATTTTGGCTTAATTTAGGAAGTATCAAATGGCCATGGGTGGAATGAGTAGGTTGAAACATTAAATAGGCAATGCTAAAAGAGGCAAGCGAAACAGATCTCATGTATATCAAGGTGGCCTTTCGCTAATGTAGCTCGAAGAACAAATGAATGCCTCTATCACCTTACAAATGCATCCACCATGTGCAGTAGAGAGACACACCAAGTTCTAGAAAATAGGCACCATGGAAGGGTGACACATGAAATGAGACAATAAGACCACATGTAATGTATAGTCTACACATGCTCAAAATCTCATGGGAGGAATACCAAAGTCCATGCTAGCAGTCCTAAGAGATGTCCCACTTGCGAAGGTTAACACATGATCCTAAGGGCTCTCAAAGGCAACTGGCGTGCAAACTTAGGCAATGTGCTCAAAACCATATTTTTAAAATCTACTTTCACAAAATCTCACCAGGGAAGGCCAGACAATCGTACATAGCCATGTCAAGTGACTAATTATTATCGCTTAAATCATTATAATAGAATAAGATTTCCAAAAACCTTTCATTAAAAGTTTTCATTTTCTTTGTTTTTTCTCTGTTTTTAAAGTAATAAATGTACTCCAGATAATTGACAAGAAGATAACAAAGAGAAATGTTGAAAGTGTTACCTCATGAGTTTATAGATGCCATACTTAAAACATGTCTCTACTTTTGATAAAAAACAAAAGGAAGTATATATATATATATATTATATATATATAATATATATATATCTATCTATATCATATATATATATATATATATAATATATATATATATATATGTATATATATATATATTGCAACATCTAATTATATGTACACTCTAAAATACATGCACTAAGAATTAATAGGTGAAATTAAACTAATAGCAATCCTACTAATAAAACCTAATAATGCTACTATATGAGCACTAGCTGAATGCAAATGTGTGCAATGTAATTGACTATATGTAAGTCTATACAAACCATCACATCACCTCATTAATATTAAGTGGAATTCACAGGCATCCTAACAACTCAACAAAATACCAACATCATTGCATCTCAAACACAAGACAATCTATAACGAAGACTTATGAGCTGATCCCATCATGCTGAAGTCTTTCATTGCCCCCAATGAAACAAATATGTAGTAAGAACAAAGGGAAGGGGAAATACTCACAGTGCAATTAGCAGGAACCGAGAGGGCCACTAGGTCTCTAATTTGATGGAGGGTAGGGCCAATGGAAGTACCCAAAGGAAAAGTCAATGCGATGCTCTAGGTTGACTTATTAGCACTCAAACTCCTCTTTCAAGTATGTGAGCTGCTCATCCATAGGGTCTGCCTCACATAGAGTGTGAAAACTACTTAGTGAGAAACTAGTGGAGAGGGTCATCACCAAGCCCAAAAGAACCCGCAACAGTACTCATCTCTAATCGCGGGCTCTTGAACAAGCAACCTAGGGTGCGGTCACATCACCATCATTTCTGTCCATATCAACATCATCATCATAATACTCGTTAGGCGAATCAGGCGTAGTGGTCTTGGCGAGGTTAGGGAAAGCAAAAAGAATCATGCCATAGTGCTTGAGAAAGACTTGGTGACCCTTAAGTTTAAGAAGTCCATGGTGAGACAAGTGGCTAGGTTCAAACACCTTTTGGTATACAAATAGTGTTTCCACTAAACTGCTTCAGCCTAAATCCAACGGTGTTAATGGTACTACTGGTGGCAGTATAAGAAGTCTTGTTGGAGGGTTAGGCAAGAAGGTGGCGAAGAATAAAAGCACTAGCAACCAAGGAAATATTATTGAGTGTGGCCCATTCAACAAAAAACTTAGTCATCTGTAGTGTAGATGCCTAAAAATGACATCTTATTCCTTAATTGTCCTATGACAAAATTTATGCCCCAACTTGTGCACTTGGTGGCTAAGTAGAGTAATACTTGAGTTCAAGTCCGAAAGGCTAATAGAGCCCAAAAACCTAAAAAGGCCAAATTGACAGTGTTTGCCATCCAGTTAAGAACCACTCTAGTGAGTATAAGATTATTAGTTCTAGGTATCAACACTCCGTATAGAATAAGCTTCCTAATGACATGTTATACACCAAAGTCTAATAATCAATGAAAAAGATATAAGGTGAATATTTGGGTATGTGCTGAAAAGGACACATATTTACTATTTCAATGAATAAAAGAATCACCCAAAATAGGGATTGGACACAAAGGTTATGGCCAAAACAAAATGGGTTGTCTGCGGCCTAGCCTAGGAACCCGGCCGAGTTCTTCCTTGCTAGAACCGAGTTTAGGTTGGAAACGCAGCCGGGATCCTTATCTCTAAGTATGTTATGCCTAAACAAAATTAATTAACTAGAATTTTAGGCGAATTAGTTTACCATGACTGATTAGTCAGAATCCTAGCTTAATCAGTGTACTTGTTTGGATTAACCTTAATGAGATTAGGATTAGGTCTCCTTTCTCTAAACCAATTAGGAATGTCCTCTTAACCACTATAAATATAGGGCTACCCCTAGGGGTTTAGGGTAGATAAGTGAGGCATCAGTTGGACGCATCAAAAAAAATTCCCATTAGTCAATTGGTATTAGATGAGATAGGCATTAAAACACATCAAAATATTATAGAGAGGAGAGCAATAAAATTGAGGAGAGAAATACTGCACACATTGAAGGTAGAGAATTGGGTTAACCATTAAAAGGCATCACTCTGCTGGGTTCCCAGGTAAATCAGGTAGGTTATTCTGAGGGCATACTTTATAACTTTCGCCCCCTTTTTTCTTTACTACCTTTCATGAAATTTAGTTGATTACAGTTTGGCATAAATGTAATCTTTAATATAGTTTCATCCCTGACCACTGTAATGTTTTGAATAATTTTGCCCTTTTGCCAATTTTAAATGACATTGTGCATTGATTATAGGAATAATTTTGTTGCTTTGGATGAATATGTGTTAGTATGATTAAGCGTTAACTTCCTATATTGATTAGTAGAGGTAGTAACTGATGATAGGCGGTGATAGGATGCATTCCATCCTATCACCATACCATTGCCTTCAAATCTAGAACCTTAGTTCCACATCAAGGAGTTAGGATGATCCCCATACTAGGGACTACTCGGGGGCCTTTTAGAAACCCTTATAAAGCAGCTTCGATGTCCCTATCGGTATGATCTGCTTCAAGAGGTATCAAGGTTTGTAAGTTTTCCTGAAAATTCACTTGCCAATCTATTTAGTTAAAGGCTAATTCTTTATTGTCTTAATTCGGCATTTGTTCATACATTGCTAGCTAAAAGAAAAAAATATTGGGATCAAGGCAGTAGAATCTGCCTGGACTAGAATTCGGGTATCATATATGACCCATGAACCCTCTTGAGTTCCTAGATTAGACCTATCAGGTTCTTGGTGAGGCTGGGGAAATTATCAGGTTCTAGCATAGGCCTAAGGCCCATTCTTCCATAAACCGTAGCGAAGTATTGACTAACCGGCAATAAATATAAAAAATAAACAAATTTGTAATTTCCAGAAAAACATAAAAGTACTTAGCAACGAGCCCGACTATTCGTAGGGAATCACACTCTAGAGTAGGTGGATCCTTATAGTGGCGACTCAACGGGGGACATTTTTTTTAAGAGGGCGAGATTTGAACTTTAATACGGGAAATTCTCTTAATTGTACTTGCATTAGGCATACTTGCATTATAGGATGCCACTTATCGTGGATCAATAGCGTCTCTAGGCGAAACTTGGATTCTACCCCTCAGGAAAGTGGCTTGTCATTTGATGGGTCCATTTAGATGTCCAATTGAATAGGCAGTTGCTTCACTCGCTCACATTATACTTTCGCGGTCCCTATGACTCGGGGAAGCATCCAAAATATTGTCGTCATAACATGCACCATATGGGTGGCATACGAAGCGTTGGGTCGTGAGAGGACTGTTCGAAACCTGACCTGAAACCTTTGTACATAGAACTCTTATTTAGGTTGGAACTCACATGTATGATTTCAAATGCAAAGTGACCTTGTATGATTTAACTTCTTTAGTCCAAAGGACTATGCATGAATACTGTGAGTCTTATAAGAATCGAGATTAGGGAAACACTTAAGTCCAGGAATTGGATTAGGATGCAAAGCGGTTTCTGGGGCAATTGAGCCCTGATAGGACTCTTGATGTAGAATCTAAACGGTTCAAACTCAAGTTTAGAGTACAAGTTTTGGCCCATAAAGGAATCCTAGAAATTGGATTAGGAACTAAAACAATTTTTGGTCCAATTGAGTCGTAATAGGACTCTTGATCCACAATTCGAAAGGTTCTAACTCTAATATATATGTGCTAGTTCTGGTAAAAACAAAAAAATAATCCCAATCAAGATTGTAAAACCAAAAGAGAGAGCGAGAGAGAGAGAGAGAGAGAAAGCAAGAGAGGAAATGGTAGTCTGTATCTAAGGTAAAATAGAGTTTGTGTCAGGCCCAGAACCCAGCCGGCATCCCTCAACGTTCAGCTGGTAGAGTCTGTTAATTTGCATGCATAAACGTTCAGTAGAGAGTCAGAATAAAAGAGGATAAACTTGGGCTTGCGTTAAAACCCGATCTAGATCTAGTTAGGAAGTCCGGATAGGTCTCTGTCCCCAATATATGCATTCATGGCATGCAACGGTATTTTGGGCTCTTAGTGTTAGATTTAGGTCGATAAATCAGCGTAGTTCATTTAGGGTTTTAACACATCAGTTTCAGGATTCTTGAGGCCTAAGAGTCATGCATCATTAGATCTTATCACACATAGTCCAGGAGTCTATCGAGGCCCAAGGTGTGTAATACAGTCCATTAGACCTCTAGAGCGGTAGTCCATTCTAGGTTGCATCCAATCCTGCATCACATACATAATGCATAAATGCAATTAAGACTTAGATATTTCACGCATGCTTAAGTTCAAGGTCCATGCACCATATTCGCTAGATCTATGATCCGTATATGAGTCCACCTAGATCCACCCATGTGGCAAGACTAACTCATTCTAGGCAAACCAAACCACAGTTATACTCAGGTTAGCATAGGTTTGTGATTCACCCAAGAAAGACTTAAGTCCAACTTGGGCTCATAAGTTAGCTCTTTAAGCCCAATTTAAGACCTAATCCAGGATAGGATCCGATTTTTGCCTAGAACCCCATATCTTAACCCCATTTCATCCTAAACCTTAAGCCTATCAAGCCATTGTTTCCTTTTCTTCAAATTACAAGTCTAATGATTTCCTTTAGCCCATATCCTGGTCTTGGGCTTGCGTTAAAATCCGGTCGAGATCTAGTTAGGAAGTTAGGATAGGTCTCCGTCCCCAATATATGCATTCATGGCATGCAACGGTATTTTGGGCTCTTAGTGTTAGAGTTAGGTCAATAAATCAGCGTAGTTCATTTAGGGTTTTAACACATCAGTTTTAGGATTCTTGAGGCCTAAGAGTCATGCATCATTAGATCTTATCACACATAGTCCAGGAGTCTATCGAGGCCCAAGGTGTGTAATACAGTCCATTAGACCTCTAGAGCGGTAGTCCATTCTAGGTTGCATCCAATCCTGCATCACATACATAATGCATTAATGCAATTAAGACTTAGATATTTCACGCATGCTTAAGTTCAAGGTCCATGCACCATATTCGCTAGATCTATGATCCGTATATGAGTCCACCTAGATCCACCCATGTGGCAAGACTAACTCATTCTAGGCAAACCAAACCACAGTTATACTCAGGTTAGCATAGGTTTGTGATTCACCCAAGAAAGACTTAAGTCCAACTTGGGCTCATAAGTTAGCTCTTTAAGCCCAATTTAAGACCTAATCCAGGATAGGATCCGATTTTTGCCTAGAACCCCATATCTTAACCCCATTTCATCCTAAACCTTAAGCCTATCAAGCCATTGTTTCCTTTTCTTCAAATTACAAGTCTAATGATTTCCTTTAGCCCATATCTAGCATGGTTGACCTCTCATAACACTCCATCTCTGTAAATCATCACCTTATTGCTTAGGATAAGGAAGGCAAAGAAGGCATATAAGAGGAGCTGCAAATTGGGAGACTTATCTCAAGAAGAGTCCAAGGGAACTTCAACCAGGTGGGTCAAAGTAAAAATCCAGGTCTAAGTCCAACACATCACCAAGTTCGATGGCTGGGAACGATAATGAGATATCCCAAATTCTGAAGATGCTAGAACAGATGCAGACTGGGATAGATGAAAGTGATGAGAAGATAGAACTTATGATCACTACACTTTAAACTCTTATCAAGAGTGCCCCAAGAGTGCCCCAACGGAAAGGGTGAGAAACCTCGCAACGGAGGAGGGGAGGATGATAAGAACAAGGAAGGAAAAGGGGAAAAAGAGTTGATAAGTCCTTAAAGAGCCCTCTATTTTGAGAACATTTTGTATCATTTTTAGGGGGAATTATGTGCTTTATGTTATAATTTATACTCGTTTTTCTATTTTGCGCTTGGGTATAGTTCTTTTCCATGAGTTTTTGGGCATTTTACCCCAAATTTAACCCCTAAATGATAGTATTTTGACTCTCTACGGATGCCCTTAAGCTACCATCTCATGGAAGGAAGAAAGAACAGAAGAATGTCGAGCCAGAGCTGACCACGGGTGGTTCATGGTGATGGTCACGGTCCGTGGTGCCCTCATTACCCCCAAGGCTTTTTGTTTTCTCGCGGCTTTTCAACTTCTAGGAAGTTTTTAATTTCATTAATTTGCAACTGCACGGCACCAAAAACTTGTCTTAAATTACCGTAAGTGCACGATGCCAATCGTTGTTAGTAATGGCAAGTACGGGTCATATTCCTTAGGGAACTTGGTTCTAATCACTAGATTGACTTCAACACTCAATTTAGGTGGGAACTGATTCAGGTTAATGAAAGCTGAATACTACTGAAACTATTTGATTTAATAATAAAAAGGGATCCTAGATTGCGATTTACCACATTATTATGCTCTTTAGATTATAAACCAGGTCATGTGAATCTGCCCACTCGAATAACTGAATCGGAGTAGTTACAAGTTAAAGCACATCTATGTCTTCTCTCGAAGATCATTAGACTGGCTAAGAAATCCTAGTTATCTATTTTCATGAAACTAGAATCACTAAAACCATAAGATTTAGTAACCTACGTTTCTCGAATTGAAATCTTAACTATTCTCATGCTAAGGATCTCAATTGCTCGCAAAGTGGCTCTAGGTAGAGGACTTAACTTTCATTAATCTCCTAAACCCTAATTAAGAAACATGAGTATATCCCTCCCAGGTAATTCATCAAATACGTGGCACACTAAGTGAGAATTCTATCACAAAGATGGGCATTTATTCACAATAACCTAGATCATGATTCTAAATCGCATAATAGGGGCTAACCCCAATCCAAGATAGGGGATTACTAAACATTACGACAATCACAATCACAAATAAGGAACTAAAAAACATGATGAAAGATGCAAACTTCGATGGAGATTGCAAGGATAAAGGAAAAGAAACGTACTCCAATTAATTTGCGATAACGAATTCACAATCAGCACCAAAAATTAAACTCTCAAATTGAATTTAAACTAGTGCATAAGGTACCCAACAAGAAAACCTAAAAATCGCCCACAATTATCTGCCTAATTCAGATGCTAGCCTCCCCCGAAAAACTACCCCGCAAAAGAGTTAAGTCGCGAAAATAAAGAGCGGCACAGTCGTGCCATCTAGCATGGGGTACCTGTGCCAGATCTCTGGTTATGATCTGCTGGAGTCCTAGTGTGGCATGCTTATGCCCCATGGCGCGGGATTCCCATGCCAAATCACGGCCTTGAAGCTTCGACCAAACTCCTTCTATGACTTGAACGCATCTCCTTGGCCTTCCTTTCTAGCAACATCAGTAAATCTCTCATTTTCTTAGCAGAAGCTCCTGCAAATACAAGGAACCACTACGTGAGCATAATTTAGTCCAAAGGAGTCGAATTTGACCCTTTTCTTATCAAGATTAAATGGAAAACAATAATAGAAAGGGTCAATCTAGGGGCTAAAATGATGTTAAGATAGACGTTTATCACATGGCTATTTGGCATCCAAGAGTTTCACTATAAAATGGGTGCTCTCAACCCCATTTCTACATCCCATCGATTTTCATTCTTCCTTTCTTCAAGTTTATCAATTAGATTAGGATTTGAGAAAGAGAGAGAATTGAAGTGAAGATTTGTAAAGACTCCATGTTGAATTTGCAATTGACGGATTCAAACACATTAATTGGCCAGGCATTTCTTTTCCCTTCTCTTCTCTTCTCTTCTTTTTTCTCATTATCTTTGAATTTATTCGTTGCAATTTTAATTATGACTTTGTTTTGATTTGGATTTATGCAAATAATAGTTATGTTCTTAATTTTCTGTTTATCTGTTTGGGTATTTTGGAATTGTTGGATTGTTTTATCGAATCTTAGAAGATTATTATCTTACAAGGAATTTGATCAACTTCTTGCATGTTTTCGCTATTGGATGAAGGACTAAAAGGTGAAATTCGACACTTGAACCGTAGGATTTGATTTGATTGTGTGAAGTCTTAAGAGAGTACACCAATTGAGAAACCACGAATATGATAATCGCATTCTTTATGGTCCTAAACAAATCAAGAGCCCTTAAGAAATGATAATTGATCAGATTTAGCTATTTCACTTTACCTTGAAAGTGGCTTCTGATACTTTGATTATCGGTGTTAAAACCACCAATTAAGGAAGAAGTGCTTGATTGATGCGCAGATCAGGTGATTGCTTATTTTGCTTAATTTAAATCGTTATTTATCCATAAGATTAGATAATAGATTAGTTTAATTTCAATATCAAGTATTGATCCAAAAACTTTATAGGGCCGCAATTGCACGGTGTTGCAACCGTAGGCTAGGCGAATCAATACTTGATATTGATATTAAACTAATGTGTTATCTTATCTAATGGGTAACTAATAATTGGAATTAAGCAAAATAAGCAATCACCCCATCCATGCATCAATGAAGCACGTCTTCCTTAATTGGTTATTTTAAAACTGATAATCGAAGTATCGCAACCCTCTTTCAAGGTGAAGTGATAAATCTGACTAATTACCATTTCTCAAGGGCTCTTGATTTGTTTAGGATAATAAAACATGCGATTATCATATTTATGGTTTCTCAATTTGTGTGCTCTCTTATGACTCCACATAATCAAGTCAAATCCTATGGTTCAGGCATCGAATTTCACCTTTGAGTCCTTCATCCAGTGCCAAAAACATGCAAGAAGGTGATCAAATTCCTTACAATACACTAATCTTCTAAGATTCGATAAAAAAATCTAACAATTCCAAAATATTCAAAGAGATAAGCAGCAAATCAAGAACACAACTATTATTTGCATAAATCCAAAATCAAAACAAAGTCATAATCAAAATTACAAAACATAAATTTAAAGATAATGAGAAAACAGAAGAGAAGAGAAGAGAAGAGAAGAGAAGAGAAAAGAAATGCTGAGCCAATTAATGCGCTTGAATTCATCGATTGCAAACCCGGCTTGGAATCCTTACAAATCTTCACTTCAATTGTCTCTCTTTCTAAAATCATAGTCTAATTGATAAACTTAAAGAGAGGAAAAATGGAAATGGATGGGATGTGGAAATGAGGTTGAAAGCACCATTTTTATAGTGAAACTCCTAAAAGCCAAAAAACCACCAAATTAATGGAATCAAAAACTATCTGGAAGTTGAAAAGTCGCGAGAAAACAAAAAGCCTTGTGGCAAATGAGGACACCACGGACCGACGCCATCACCACGAGCCATCTGTGGTCAGCTTTAGCTCGACATTCTTTTGTTCTTTCTTCCTTCCACGAGCATGGCAACACAGGAGCATCTGTGGAGAGCCAAAATACCCTCATTTATGTGTTAAATTTAGGGTAAAATGGTCGAATAACCTGCAAAACATAGAAAAGAACCATATCCGAGCGTAAGACAGAGGAAGAAGTATAAATTATAACATAAAGCACATAATTCTCCCTAAAAATGATACAAAATGACCTAAAAATAGAGTGCTCTTTAAGGACGTATTGTGGCCCTATCAAGAGCACTCCTTAAATCGATCCACAAGTAGATCGAACATAACAATTGCTTAAGGAGTATTCCACATTCAACAATTTCATTAATGACTATGCGAGATTCACTTCTATCCCAAAAGGAAAACTACCCAAAATTTCACTATGTTAGACATCAAGTTCGTTGGAACTGAAAATCCTCACTATCATATGAGGAATTCTCTTAGTGCAATGACACTAAAAGGAATTGAGATGGACATCTGCCACATCATATTTCCTTGGACATTCAACAAGGGTGTAATGAGGCCGTATAATATCGTAGACCCACAAAAGGTCACAAGCTGGGATGATCTTTGTAAAGAATTTCTATGTCAGTATTCATATAATGCTAACCTACTAGTTAAACTCAGAGACCTAGAGTTAACTAAGCAGAAGAAAAATGAAAGCTTTTCTGACTTCCTTACTCGATAGAGGGCAAAAGCCGCTCATATGGCTAACTATACTTGATCATTAGGAACCTCCAGCCCACATATGGACAGCATATGCAATTCACCCCATTTGAAAGCTTCACTGCACTAAGGAATGTAGGCATGCTTTTAGATGAGGAATTAGCTAGGCAGGCACCTGCGAAGACTAGTAGCGACTAGTAAGGCAACTATCAGAATATGGATAAGAAAGACAAAGACCCCACAAGAGGTGCATACTCTATATTGCTACACCAAATACATTCCTATTGGACCCACTCATGAAGGGCAACAAGCTCCTTGGCTTGCATAATGATATTCTAGCCATTTCAGATCACTAAATCAAAAAGTGAGGTCCAACTATTCACATAATGACCATAGTTGAATCCAAGCCCAAAATGCCTCTGCTCAAGATGCCTTGAATCGTGTTAACTTTAGAAGTTGTGACGTGTCATGCATAGCTTATAGTCATATATTGAGTTTTAGAGTCATTCGCTCTTTGAATCCAAGTTTGATATAACTTGATTCGTTAATAAAATCTTCTTTTGCATCAGTTCTTTTGCAAAATGCTTCTATCCTATGAGAAACCCAAGGTGGAAAAAAGAAGAAAAAAGAAAAAAAAAGAGGGGCTAGCTCGAAAACCTCACAAGGCGAGCTAGGCAAAAGGAAAGAGAAAAAAAAAAAAGACTAAGGATTTCAATCCATCGTTTGAAAAAGGAGAAACATCAAGAATTTCTCATAATAAGTCATGCAACTTTAAAGGATATGCCTACGATAGGAGGCCTTGTTTAGCAGCATGCATTAATACCTTTATTAAACCTGATAAATGCCCGCTTAGAACCCTTGCGAGCCTTCAAATGAGACTATATCTTTGGTAACCATGTCTGACCTCACTACGGAGTTAGAGTGTGTCATGGGTGATTAAGTAAAAGAAGAGTTTGAAACAAGAAGGATAAGAAAAGAAAGAAATTGCTGATTTACATTGGCTTTATCACCTATGCACACTTGGGTGATTTCATAAGGGTTGTCTGAGGCTTCACGCCGATTCCTTTCCTTTAGCACCTTAACCCTGAAGCCTACCTTAAAATGCCCTCTTGGACGTGCCACTCCTTTAAGCTGTATGTTCTTATCCTTAAATTACGACTAGCCTAATTCCACATAGGTACCCCTTTGAGGCCTGACCACGAAGATTATTTCCATGATGGGACATTCGAATTGAATCATTTAGTCTCCAAAAAACAAGAGTGTGCGAATAAGGAGTGGTTGCCCGAAAACCTAAAATGGCGGATGAGGAAAAAGAAGAGTGAAAATAAAACCCCGGTTTTTTCAGGATAAAAAAGCATTCCATTGACTACTCCCATCGAATCAGAATTGGATAAATCATTCACCCACTTTTTCACCTCCTCTCAGTCATCATAGCCTCTAATCTCACATCTATTCCAAAATTCAAGACTCTTAGTCTCAATTATGACTACAAATTTAAGAGTGGATACTCACTTTGTATTTTCAACTTTCTTGAATTGACTCTCATCCATTATGAAAATGAGGGAGTCGCCTATACTTTCCTAGGTAGTTAAGGCTCCCCTCGTGGTAAACACTTCGTGACTAGGAGATAACCACATTCTTCGCACTATGCTAGTGGCTACTCTAGGCAACAACAACAAAAACATCTTCCCAACATGGGAAGGATCATACTTACTCTACTGGAATAAGGGCTACTCCAACTAAAACTAGCAAAAGTAGCTTCGGCTATTATTATTCTCCTACATCTAGGACTTCTGTTAAACTAAATAAAAATTAGAGGCTTCCTCAAAATAAGAGCACTTTAGTGCAAAATTAAAGGATACTCCTTCTGTAAAAAGAAAGATTTTCTATCCTGAGCAGTTTGGACTCATGACTTGGCCTGACCCAGCAGTCATCTAACTTTTTACCCCACATCTTAAACCATAGAACATCTCTGCGCCTAACCCGTTATTTTTCTATGCCTTTATTGACCTTATCTAATGGACCACAAATTTAGTATGAGACCTGGTTGCATATGAGGTTAGGTCTTCACATGTATGCATAGTCAACATAATCAGGTCTGCATAATCAGTACAATCATGTCTGCATGGTCAGTATAATCACGTCTGCATAATTAGTACAATCGAGTCTATATAGTTGTTACATCGGCTTAGTCTCACTCGGGCTAGCAAGTGCACCTGCATCAATGCATAGGTCTTCAGCCTAGTTATTAGGCTGCTCTCTGCCTTGATCACTTGGAAATCCCGTATTGAAGAAGAGTGTAATCAACCTTCACAGTGACCTTACAGGAAGGACACACAACCCTAGTTAGCCATGAATCAACATCAAAGGTTCTCAAGACAGCACCAACAACCGCCATAGAAGACATTTATACACTAACCCTCACCTCAATTAGGCTCAGTCGAAGTGGGGGCTTTATCCTCAAAGAATGCCTTACGCAGGCATCCTTATAGAACGGTTATCAACCCAACTTCAATTTATCAGGTATTCAAGTTCAAGAGAAACCTTCCACAGAGGATACATCAACAAACAAGAATGCCTCAACGTCTAGGACATCTTAGCACTCAGCAGTGTCCCATCAGAAGGAAATGACTTCAGAGCCTAAGTGGCAAAAAAGGTTAAACCCTAAAGGTTTGGCATCTCAATATCTTATGCCATGAAATCCTCAAGGATCAATCTTCAGGCTCAACCACCAATAAGTTCACAGCGATTTGGCTGCAGGTCTTCGTGCTCACACATAAAAAAGATTACAGTAGTCTAGCTAACAAGTCTTCCAACCGAACCACCACTAAGTTCCCAAGGATCTGGCTATAGGTCTCCAAGCTCAGATGCCATCAATTTTCAGGGATTTGGCCAAATAGCCAAGGAAGAAGAAGAAACAAGCATAGAAAACAAGCCATGGGGACTCGGCTGGGATCTCTATGTGCATGGGAACTCACAAGCATCAAAAGAACATAAGTATGTAAACAAAGAGGAAAAAACAAAAGCAAAGAAAGTGGTCAAGGAAACTGATTGGGCTTTCCACCATCACATGATATTTTTTGTGTTGGAAATTACAAAAGAAGCCAAAGAGTCTTAAGGGTACCATATATCCATGAGTATCCAAGGCGAAGCACACAATTTTAATAAGAAGAGAATGGAATGCTTATAAAAGTATTTCAAAATATTCAAAGATGAATCCAATGAAAAAGAAACTTATCAAGGTATTCATACAAGTCAGAAGCTAAAGCTGACAGTCCTGACATTTTGTGGATGAGATCAGCTTGATTAGCAAAAAGATTTGCTACTCCAACAATACGAAGAAAATAAGAAAAATTTACAAGTTTGCTTGATGGGCAAAAGATCTGCTATTCCAGCGATACAGGGGCAATAATTTTGCCTAACCCGCAAGAAGGTCCGCTACTCTAGCATTATGAAAAAAAAAAGGCAAAAATCTTAAGTTTTCTTGATCATTAAGAAGGCCCGCTGCTCCAATGATACAGGAAAATATGTTCACTCAACCAGCAAGAAGGTCTGCTACTCTAACGATACGGGAAGACAAGTTCACCTGACTAACAAGAAGGTTTGCTACTCAAGCGATATAAGAATATAAGTTCACCTAACCAGCAAGAAGGTTCGTTGCTCCAGGGACACAGAAAGACCTGTTCACCTGACTAGTAAGAAGGTTCGCTGCTCAAGCGATGTAAGAAAATAAGTTCACCTGACCGGCAATAAGGTCTGCTACTCCGGCAACAAGGAAATCCACTAATCCGCCAAGTCAATCACCGTCATAGCAAAGGTAGATAGGTAGTCTCGGGATCCTTAATAGTCTGACGCAGATTTAACATCACCACAACCAGCTAGACAATTACAACAAGCAAATATTGCCTTGACCTTCGTTGTACTCCGGCTCGACCACTGTGGGGGATAACTGTATACGCCTAAAAATGGCATCTTTGTTTTTAGTTGCCCAATAACAAAAATTATGCCTCAACTTGTGCACTTGGTGGCCCAGCAGAGTAATCCTTGAATTCAAAGTCCAAAGGGCTAATAGAGTCGAAAAGGCCAAAAAGCCCAAATTGATAGTGTTCAGCATCCAGTTGAGATCCCGTCTAGGAAGTATGAGACTATTAATCTATGTACCAACATTCTTCACTGAATAAGCAACAGAAACAATATAAGTCGAATATCTGGGTTGTGCTAAAAATGACACTTGCTTACTATGTGTCATATATCCTATTCTACACTTATCCAAAAATTATTAAATTAGCTTCATTAGAAGTGAGACTCAACAAGCTTTCAAGGAGCAAAAGGAATCACCCAAAATAGAGGTCGGACCTGAAAGTTATGGCCAAAACAAAATGGGTTATCTGTGGCCCAGCCCAGGAACCCGGCCAGATTCTTCCTTGCAAGAACTGGGCTGGGTCGTTAGGTCGGAAATCCTACCGGTATCCCTGTCTCCGAGTCCGTTTTTAGCTAAATAGGATTAATTAACTAAAATTTCAGGCTGATTAGTTTACGGAGACTAATTAGTTAGAAACTTAGCTGAATTAGTGTACCTATTTAAATTAACCTTAATACGACTAGGGTTAGGTATTCTTTCTCTAAACTAATTTGTACTATCCCTTCAACCACTATAAATAGGGGGCTGCCCTTAGAGGTTTAGGTGTTTAATGCGGCATTAGTTAGAGGCATCAAAAAATTCCCATCAATCAATTGGCATTACATGAGATAGGCATGAAAGCACATCAAAATATTAGAGAGATAACAGCATCAACATTGAAGGGAGAAATACTACACACATCGGGGGTACAAAATTTGGTTAACCATTAAAAGGCGTCACTCTGCTGGGTTCCCATGGAAATCAGGTCGGTTATTCTAAGGGCATACTTTATAACTTTCTCCCCTTTTTTCTTTACTATGTTTTATGAAATTTAGTTTATTACAGTTTGGTATAGATGTAATCTTTAAGATAGTTTCATCCCCGGCCGCTGTGATATTTTGAACAATTTTGCCCGTTTGCTAATTTGATTGACATTATGCCTTGACTATGGGAATAATTCTGATGTTTCACATGAATGTGTGTTAGTATGATTAAGCGTTTCCTTGTATTGATTAGCAAAGGCCATCAGTGATGATAGACGGTGATAGGACGCATCCCATCCTATCACCGTACCATCACCCCTGAATCTAGAACCTCGATTCCACACAAAGGAGTCAGGATAGTCCTAGCCTAGGAATTTCTTGGGAGCCTTTCCAAAACCCTTTTGAAACTCTTTTAGTGTCCCTTCGGTGTCCCTATCGATATGATCTTCTTCGAAAGATGTCATGGTATGTAAGTTTTCCTAAAAAATCACTCACAACTCTAGTTAGTTAAAGACTAATTCTTTATTATTTTAATTCATCAGTTGTTTAGACACTACTGGCTAGAGGAAAATAGATTGGGACCAGGTCAGTAGAATCTGTCTGAGCTAGAATCGAAGTATCAAATCTGACCTAGGGATTTGACGTGCACCCAGGTTCTAGGTTATGCTGTGGAAATTATCAGGTTCCAACATAGGAAGAGAAGGACTTGGTCCTATCCAGGAAAACCAGCCTAGTTATCTAGCCAGGCCTAAGGCCTATTCTCCTATAAACCTGTAGCCCATTACTAACTAACCTATAATAAAAATAAAAAATAAATAAATCTGTTATTTCTAGAAAAACATAAAAGTACCTAGCAATGAGCTCGACCATTCATAGGGCTGGGGTGGTGGATCCTTACAATAGGCTACTCTGACTATCATACTTCGAATAATCAATAAGGCACTAGAGGTAATGATTGATGAGGTTATAAGCAATGGTGGCCTCAGAGGATCTAGGATCATAGACCCTAAAACCCTTGGCGCCATATGGATGAATTGATCAAGCCCCACAACTAATCTCGTACCAAAATCCTTGATCATTGACTTTTTTGATAAGAACATGAACGCAACCACCAAAGGGAAGTCTCTAGTAATAGTGTAATTTGGGCAAGTTCGTGTTAAATGCTCGATTAAAGGATCGAATGTGAACATATACTGGACCATTATTCTAATGGTTTGAACCTAATTCATTTAAATTATGTCTAATTAGTCATATCTGATAAGGTTAAGTGCCTACAATTCAATTCAATATTGGAAATTTTTATGTGTTGTAGGGATCTAACAACGAAACGAGCTCCAAATAAGGCTTTATAATACTACCTATGAAAATGTTTACGTACATATGAGATATGAAAGACTATTAACTTGGGAAAAAATAATAATTTGGATGGAAATGGTGCTCTATTTAATTTATAAACACTACTAAAAAAGGATCAGATAGTGACGAAAATCAGCTTGCTGTCGGGTGTTAAAGTTATGGGGTTGGAAAGGCGAGTTAGGAAATTAGGGTAGAACCTGCTGGTCTGGGAAGAGGGCTGCACTGACATTAAATTTGGAAATTTGCTCAGGTCGGGTCAGTTTGCCAAACATTGTGAAACTTTTAGGGTGGATGTGTCGAAATGTTCTGCATAGCCTCATTTTTGAATCGAGCAAATTGGAGTACCATGGCCCATGTTATGGTCAATTTACCACAAACTGTACAGACCAAGATAGTTAGTGACACCGCTAAAAGAAATAAGAAAACGGCCTAGTTTGGGCTAGAACTGAGCAAAATCCTAAACATGATAAGTGTAGAGGACGGACCAAAATTTTTGTATTGGGCTAGAAATTAGAATTTGGGCATTGGGAGCAGAAGTGATTGGTTCTGGAAGGGGGCCTAGAGTATGGTCAAATTTAGATCCTGGTTGGGCTTCAGACTAGGGGCCCTAAAAGTAGGAGTAAAATTCTAGAAAAAAAAATTTTGAAAGTAAGGCAAAGGCTAGGGGTTTACTTATATGAGTTTGAACTCAGTGTGGGCTATGTGTTGGCCCAGGTGCAGAGCAGTAAATTCAAAATAGTAAACGAGCCCGTAACTTTGTACGGTATCCAGATAACAATTATGCTCTAACCCTTCCCCGAGTTGTTTGAAATCGTGCGTGCTTTGAACATGGTAGGAATTGTCCTATTTACTGATTAAATAAAATAACAGCATGAGTTAATTGAATGTGGCTGCGTAGCAGAATCTGCATGATGTGATATATTAAGGAATTGCGACTTGGTGATGTTGTGTTAGAAATTCAAGAATAATTGCTGTGGTGATGACCTTGGGGAAATGGGTTGAGACTGAATGAACCATTCATGTTGAATTGATCTTTAATAAAGAGAAGGGTAACAGTAACGGTAAAGGCTGAGATGGGTGAGATTTAATATGACCATGTTGATTGAAGGCCATTAGCCTTCCCTGGGAAGCTAGTGCATGCGTGTGTGTGGCCACGTGCCATACTGGGATGTGGGCTAGGTTAGCGGTAAGCATCCCCGGTAGTGGTAGGCCAGGAAAGGGTTAAGTGGTAACTGCCATAGTAAGTGGTAGACCAGGATCGAATTAAGCGGCTGCGTTGAACCCAAGCGCAGGCCATGAGACTCAGTGGGGTTGCTCACCCTAATTCTGACTGTCGTGAGTTGGATTATAGATATAAATGTACATAACTGAGATCTGGTAACCATGGAAGATTATGTTAATGAGAAGTGAGCTTTGGAAGTCTTGTTGTTTCCTCTACCCCTTAAAATGTTTCGAAAGCGAATTTGTGTGCGTGGTTAACTGTTAGGGGTGATTGTTTACTGAGTCTATCTGACTTTTATAAATTTTTTTTTCCAGGTGATTTAGTTGTGCATGGGACTGGGGGACTGAAAGTAAAGCGAGGTCCTAACGCTTGAGTTGAAGAAGATGCAAGTGTAATAGTTTTCTTGGAACAAGGACATTGTTAACAGCTATTTTAAATTAGTTGTGACATAAAAGTTTGACCCCTTCGTTAAAGTTGAAGTGTTATTAAAGAATGTTGTATTAATTGTTCTCGATATCCAGCCTGGTATTTCCAAGAACAAAATACAGCGGTAACACCCCAATTCAGGTTCTGCTACCACGTAGGATAACGATTAGTAATAAAGAAATGAAATTAGAAACCCTGGGTGTTACAAAGTGGTATCAGAGCCCAGATTGACTAACCTAAAGGCTCGCCTAAAAGACTGTAAGAATTAAATACTAAAACTGGTAAACCTAAGGATCACTCGAAGAGTGAGTGCAGTACGGGGCGAGGGATGTATGTAAGTGCATATAGTATTAAATGAATGTACGTTATGGTTTGGATACATATCTTTTATGTAACTCCTTTGTATAGGAATGGAGGGTACCCAGCACTATGGTAGTGTAGGAGGTCCTTGTTTGCATAAGCCGTTAGCTAAAAAATCGGGTCAAGGAGTTTGGGACCACATTCAACGTGTGAGGTGGGTGTTAGCCAGATATCTGGAGAATGTACCCATAGCTATTTAAGGATTGAGGACAACTGAGTGATCTTTCTGCTGCTAACCTTGAAAGGAGACCCTGAGTAGCGCTACCGAGTTGACGAGCTGCACCCCCGAGCTTGTGATCATTGGTCATAGGGGAAGTGCTATTGGTGTGACTGGGAGCCTATAGGGATGAGTGTATTTGACCTAATAAACTACTTGAGACTAGAGGGATCCCACGACCTAGAGTGTATACCCACAGCTAGTGAGGATGATCCCCTACCCCAAGGAGACGAGCTTACAAATGAGGAGGGAGGCTTTAAGGAAGAGGGAGATAACTCTTTTGAGGCAGGTCTAATAGAGGAGGAGGACCCTGAAGAAGACCTTGGTGAGAGGGAACCTATGGATCCTAAGGAGGACCCTAGGGAGGAGGAGCCGATGGAAGAGGATGACCCCAGTAAGGGGGAACCAATGGAGGAGGAGGATCCTGGGTGAGGACCCTGAGGAGGATTCTGATGCGAGTGAGGGACAGCTGATGGGAAGTGAGAACCTCAAGGGAGACTTTAGTGAGTACGAGACGGAGCATATCGAGGAAGAGAAATCCCGAGGGGGATCAGGAAGAAGGAAGGAGGCAGTTCATTGTGCACGATGACCAAACCAAAAGACCTGAAAGCTTGGGTGAAGAGATAGATTCTATAGAGAAGAGGGGCGAGTTTGAGACCGGGATGACCCACTAGAAGTGGGGTAGATGTGGCCGGATGTATAGGGGTACCTGCCTACTGGACGCCCCTTATCAGTAGAAGCTCATCGCATTTAGAAAGCTTGATTTTCTTTCTCTTTTTCTCTAAGGCAGTATTGTTAATGACCTTTTCTGATTGTGTTGTTAAGCCACTATCGGCTAATAAAATTTCAAGTATGATGTAATAAAAAATACTAGTATGAACCACTTGTGATTTTGAAATTCTATGCAATAAAATGTCTGAGTTATTTGAATACCAGTGTTCTTCATCAGTGACATATGTGGATCAGGAAAACATGATGCCTCTCTGATGTGTAATGCTTGAGCATGTGATTTAGAGGTTGGACCATGTAAGTGTGGCAATGTGATGTGATTAAAACCTGTCAAATGTTGCATGATGCACTAGCATATACTGTGTTATTGAACTCTAGTAGTATGTAGGAAATTAACTATTAGGAGAGGAACTAAACCTAACTTACTTCCCGAACAGGATGGTGGAAACAACAACGAATCGCAAATCGGACCCCACCCTGCTACAGGAGTCCCTGTGATTCAGAAAGATAACATGTTGAGCCTTAGGAACAGCTAGAAGCCTTACTCCCTAGGAATGAGAATGGGTCTTGCAGCCAGGTGGACGAGACTAACCCACCTGCTGGAGCCGAACTCACCAACCTGCTACTACTGGAACTGTTGTAGAAGTAAGGGGAGTAGTTGCAGCTTTAGAACGAACAACTGTAGAAGCTAATGGAGGTCCGGGAAAAGAGGGCCGAGGAAGATAATTCTTACACGTCTAAGAGATTTGCGAGCTACCACTCGCCTGTCTATGATGGCACCCCCGACCCCAAGACCTTTGAGGACTGGATTAGGGGCATGGAAAAACTGTTCGGCGCACTCCAATGCCTTGAGGAGTGGAAAGTGGGTTTCATTATATTTTACCTGAAGGATAAGGCCGACCTATGGTGAGCCACAGTAAAGGACAGGTAATAAGAGCCTGGGTTTGGTTGGAACAAGTTCAAGGAAATAATTAAAGATCATTTTTACCCCATCTCCCTCCAAAAGACAAGGAAGGCGAATTCATGCAACTGTAGCAAGGCAGTATGAGTGTACTTGAGTATGCCTCGAAATTTATGGAGCTCCCACGATTTATCCCAGCCTTCGTAGCTGACAAAAGGCTGAAGATGAACCGGTTTGAGGCTGGGCTGAACCCCACCATTAAGGAAAGGATATCGGTATGTCAGTACACCTCTTATGTTAACCTATATGACACTGCAGTCAATGTAGAAAGGGCGATGAAGGAGCGGAGTAACTATTTTAACGAGCAGCGAGGAACTAAGAGGAAGGGGGATAACTGAGGAAACTTTCAAACGCAGGAGCAATACTGTCGGCCATCCCGGAATCAGTACTCAAAGAATAATACTCATTGAGGCTAGCACCCCAATACACGGCCAAATATGACCTGCAACGCCTATGGGAAGTTTGGGCACTATGCTAGGGAATGTCGATCAGCTAAGAGTTGTTTCCGCTGCGGAAGCCCTTAGCACTAGGCTCGGGACTGCTCGCTCCCTCGACCTCCTACTGGTCCAGGACAAGGACAGGGCCAGGGATAAGGACAATGACCCCAGCAGCTATATTAGAACAGGGGTAGGCAGGCGGCCAACCCCAACCAGCAGAATCGGGCACCTTAGCAAGTTTAGGCCTGACCTCATAACCAACCGCCCCGGAAAAATGGGGACAGAGTCTATTTGATGCACAAGGAGGAAGCAGAGGATGCTGCCAATGTTGTGACGGGTACTTTCTCTGTCCTAACTCAGTTGGTAGACGTTTTGTTTAATTCGGGTGCCACGCACTCCTTTATTTCCATCAAACTGGTTGAGTCATTAGGACTAGTTCCAAGCCGAAAATCTTCATTGTTGTCAGTAATTCTCCTTGATAGAATGATCGTGAAGTGTGAGGAGCTATACGAGGATTTCCCTCTTAGAATATATAAGTATGAGTTCTTGGCAGACTTATATGGGTTTGAGATAACTGACTTTGGAGTTATCTTGGGAATGGACTGGTTAGCTGAGCATCAGGCTCAAATAGACTGTCCAAGATGAAAAATCACCCCTAAGGCACCCAATGGGGAGAAGGTGGTGCGTAAGGGCTAGAGAGAGATGATAGGAGTGAAATTGATTTTTGTGATGAAAGCCTACAGGTTGTTAGGTAGAGGATGTGAGGGATTCCTGTGTAACGTAGTGAAAACAGAGGGTGCAGGATCCTCCCTTGAGGACATCCCAATAGTAAGGGAGTTCCTAAATGTGTTTCCAGATGAGATCCCCAGTATACCACCCCTTAGAGAAGCGGAGTTTTGTATCGACCTGACCCCTTGAGCCACACCTATCTCTAAGACACCTTATCAGATGGCACTGGCAGAACTTAAGGAATTAAAGACACACAGTTGGAAGAACTCCGAGAGAAGGGGTATATTCAGTGTAGTACATCCCCGTAGGGAGCCCCAGTGTTGTTTGTGAAGAAGAAGGATGGGACCCTAAGCTTGTGGGTAGACTACCGAGAGCTGAACAAAATAATGATCAAGAACCGTTACCCACTGCCCCGGATAGATGACCTTTTCGACCAGTTGATAGGTGTGGGGACTTTTTCTAAAATAGACGTTCGATCGGGGTATCACTAGCTCCAAATCAAGGATGAAGATGTACCCAAGACTGCCTTCCGCACTCGGTACGAGTATACCGAGTTTGTGGTGATGTCCTTTGGCCTCACCAATGGCCCGACAGCATTCATGGATCTCATGAACAGGGTTTTCAAACCCTACTTCGGCTAATTTATGGTGGTATTCATAGGCGATATCCTAATCTACTCGAGGGCCCCAGAGAAGCATGCCCGCCATCTATGGACAGCCCTGGAAGTATTAAGGAAAAATGAGTTGTATGCCAAATTTTCGAAGTGTGAATTTTAGTTGAGCAAGTTGGCATTTTTTGGACACATAATGTCCAACGAGGGAGTGTCTGTGGACCCCCAAATGATGGAGGCTATGACGAACCGGCCCAGACCTAAGAACCTGACAGAACTGAAAAGTTTCTTGGGTTTGGCGGGGTATTATCGTAGATTTGCCAAAATTTCTCGAAGATTGCCACCCCACTCACTAACTTGACCAGGAATGCCAGTAGGTATGAGTGGACAGAACAGTCTGAGGAAGCGTTCTAGGATCTTAAGAAGAGACTAACGAGTGCGCCGATATTTGACTTACCTACCATCGACAAGGATTTTGTGGTGTATAGTAGTGCCTCGAGGAGTGGATTGGGATGTGTACTTGTGACGCCCCAAATGCACATAATTTACTGTTTGAATTCACTTCGATAGTTTCACCTATTAGAAGTAATATCCCAACTGATCAGGGCGTTACTGCCATCCAAAAGAACAAGGCTTTGCTCGTAAATGATAAATTCTAGCAATTCTAATCAATGTTTTCCATCACAAGGCATTCATATTATTACAACCCATCAAACCATATATAAACAGTTCTAACATCAAACTATTTAACTATTCCAAGATTTACATCAAAATATAGTAACTCTTGTAGAATATATATCTTTAACATTAAAACTTTTCATAAGACAGTGCTCAAAAGATCTCAACACTAACACATCACTATTCCTTTTGTTTAGATCTTCTTACTCACTTATCACCTTCAGTAGTCCTGCCTGCCAGAGGGCAATTCACTAAAACATGAAAATATTCGAACTGTGAGCCGAAGCTCAGTACATGCATTCCTGTATTGTTAAATGATCAATGAAAAGTTGATTGGGCCCGCGTCGTAATTTATTTTAATTAAAAACATGTAATGTGATAAATATGAAACTGCACTGTCGATTATTATCTGATAGTAAACCCCTAGTAACTGTTATGATCTGAAGATAGGTGTAGACCTGCCAAGTCGATCGGGGGACCTGGCCTGAAGTCACGTGGGGTAACTAAAGGGCAATGCCCTATGACGGATAACTAGTGGGGTCACTAATTATGTGGTAAATCGCTGATTAAACGGATTGATTGATGTACTCACTAAAACATTATAATTTTGACAAATACGTGCTAATTTCTAAAGTTATAGGCAATAAACGTACCTGGTACTTTTAATGAAATTCACTGAAATCGGATTTTGCACAAAAGGGAAGGAAACGATAGATTAGGCCCTTATTTTATACAAAATTATCGTTTTAGGAGCATATGTTTAGCAAAAATATTTATTTCATAGCCAATAATTTAGTAAAAGAAAAGTAAGAGCACAACATGGGCTTAGAAAGAATGACTCGTAACTTCATCCTCCGACCTCTGATTGAGACTCAAAACTCAATATAGAAAGCTTAGGAAGTCCCAAAAAGCTTTTATTTAGAACACCAAGCCTGATTCCTGCAATAGGATTCCCAAACGAAGGCTAGAATACAAGCATATCAGTTTTGGTTCATTCTGCACAATTTTGGTAAAACAACCATAACTTATTTCACAGACATTGGATTAAGGCGATTTAAAAGGAATTGAAAGCTAACACACTGAACTATCTACCCACTAAAAATCATAATTTTTGAATAGGCCGATCATTACTAGTTTAATCCCGAAGTCTGCCCTATTTTCTTGAAATTTCCAGCCCCCCACTGTTTTATCTTTTCCCCCTCTTTTCACACAAATCCTCTACTTAAATCATTTCTTAAAAGCATGTAAACAAGCTTTGATCTATCCCAACATCATACAAAACCACCACACTCAATTTCACTTTATAATTATATCCAATAAAGATCATTTTTCAATCAAATACACACATAAACCAAGCTTAATGCTAGCTTAATCCAAACCATACATTACTTGCCAAAACCCTAGTTTATGGCCAACTTGGACTCACTCCAGCTCATTTTATATCACCAAAAATATCATCATAAACACCAATAGGTTAGATGACCAAATCAATGATCAAATAATCAAATTCCAATACTTTATCATTAAGCTTGCATGATTAAGGACTAACCCTAATCCTAGCATGATCTAACCACAACTCCACCATGATTAACACCAAAATAACTCTTATTTCTTATCAAAATATCATGATAAAAGATCAAAAACATCAAAACAAGGATCAAAACTAAAGTAAAAGGCAAAACCAACAAGATCAAGTTTAAAAGTACTCACTTTGCTTGATGATAAGTAGAGATGGAGGTGATGTTTAGTGGTTTTGATGATGGAGGATGGTGGCTAGTGGTACTAGAATGTCGTGGGGGTGGAGGCCACTGGGGCTGGTTGGAAACTGGCCGGAAAAAACCCAAGCAGCTGCTGGGGGCTAGCTGGCATGTAGGAGAGAGAAAGGAGAGAGAAAATAGGTTTTTGGATTGAGTTGTGTTTTTTTATTAATCCAAACACTTGGCTGAATTTTTAACTAGAAAAGTGATTTTTTGGGCTAACCATGGTTAAGCTTAATCATGGTAATTAGTTAGGTTAATAAGCAAACTTGTTGGGCTTCAAATCGGCCGAAATAAGTTAGGTTCGGGAATAAAACACTTCATAATAATAACGTTTTCGCAAAACTCAAAACTCAAAATTAAATTTTTATAATGTTACGGAAAACAAAATAAATTACTTAGATTAAACTTGTTAGGACCTACTATCAATTCTTCCCAAATTTTACGTTAATAAATTAAATAAACAAATAAAATCCAAATTGCCAAGTGAGGGCCCAAATAAATTTTTCCTCACCTGGATGGATAAATGCGATAAATAAATATGAGAAAAATCACGAACATGAGGTAATTAAATAAATAAACATAATTTAGGGTTAGGCTATTACAGCCTTCCCCCCCTGAAAGAGTTTCACCCTCGAAACTTATGAACTTTACCATGTAATGCAAGATTACCTCAAATAATTGTGGGTGTTTGGCTTTCATTTCCTCTTCAGTCTCCCAAGTAGCTTCTTGGGAGGTATGATTTAACCATAGCACTTTGACTAGAGGTATCTACTTATTGTGCAACTACTTAATCCTGCAATCTAGTATTTAGATTGTTGTTCTTCATATACTAAATCTGTAGTGATTTCAATAAGTTCAGATGCAATGGTGTGGTTTGGATCTGAAATATATTTCCTAAGCTGAGAGATGTGAAACACGTTATGCACGTGTTCTAGCTCCACCGGCAGATCCAGTCGATATGCTACAGGATTTAACTTTTTAATGATTTCATAAGGTCTAATATATCTTGGACGTAATTTACCTCGTATCCTGAACCTCTTGATACCCTTAGTTGGCGATACTTTTAGAAAAACTTTATCGCTGACTTGAACCTCCAAAGGCCTCCTTCTCTTGTCCGCATAACTCTTTTGCCGACTCTGCGCAACCCTAATGTGCTCCCGAATCCTTCTTATTGTTTCCACAGTTTCCTGGATCATTTTAGGGCCTATAATCAATGCTTTATCCAAATCACTCCAACATAGTGGGGTTCTACACTTTCTCCCACATAGAGCCTCAAACAGGGCTATTCTGATGTTGGACTGGTAGCTATTGTTATAAGAAAACTCCACTGAAGGTAAATCATCTTCCCACTTCCCTTGGAGCTCCAATACACAAGCACTTAACATGTCCTCTAGAATTTGATTCACTTTTTCAGTTTGCCCATCTGTCTCAGGGTGATACGAGCTACTGAAGTTCAATTTTGTCCCAAAGGCCTTTTGAAGTACTTGTCGAAAAGGGGCTTGGAATCTTTGATCCCTTTCTGATACTTTGTCTAGGGGAATCCCGTGTAGGCGGACTATCCCTTTAACATACAATTGAGCTAATTTCTCAACTCCCCAAGTATCCCTAATTGGCAGAAAATGGGCTGACTTGGTAAATCAATCAACTATGACCCAGATAGCATTTTATTTTTAAGGCAGAAACCCATAATGAAGTCCATGGAGATCGAATCCCACTTCTAAGTGGGAATTTCTAGGGGTTGTAGTTCACCTATAGGACGCTAATGCTCTGCTTTAACTTTCTAACAAGTTAGACACTTGTCTACATATTCTGCAACCTCCTTCTTCATATTATTCCACCAGAAGTATTACCTTAAGTCTTTGTACATCTTGGTGCCTCCTGGATGCACGAAGTAGCGAGTATTATCAGCCTCCTCTAGGATCTACTTCCTTAATTCCTCATTTCTGGGTACACATAGGCGATTATGGAATCACAGAGTCCCATCCTCATGTACTACAAACCCAGGAGACTTTCCTTTCTCTAAATTTTACTTTATTTTTGGAGTTTACAATCACTTTCTTAGTTCACTAGAATTTCCTCCACTATTGAAGGTTGTAAGGTAAGTGCTGATAATTGAACATATGCTTGCTCATGGGACACTAGTTGTATTACCAAATCCTCAAGCTCTCTCAAGAGACTCAACGGAGTAATCACCACAGTATTTGAGTTATGTTGTGCTTTCTAACTCAGGGCATCTGCTACAACATTTGCTTTTCCTAGATGATGTTGAATCTGTAAATCATAATCCTTAAGCAACTCAAGCCAATGCTGTTACCTCAAATTGAGTTCCTTCTGAGTGAAGATATACTTCAAACTTTGATGGTCAGTATAAATCTTGCATAGCACTCCACATAAGTAATGTCTCCAAATTTTCAGTGCAAAGACCACAGCTGCTAACTCAAAGTCATGGGTGGGATAGTTTTTCTCATAAGGCTTGAGCTGTTGGGAGGCATAAGCCACTACCTTATCTTCCTGCATCAAAACACACCCTAATCCATTCTTTGAAGCATCACTATAGATAGTATACTCCATACCTTCCACTGGAAGTGCTAGGATTGGGGCAGTAGTTAATCGCTACCTTAACTCTTGAAAGGCTCCTTCACACTTCTCTGTCCACTAAAATTTATTCATTTTCTTCAGCAGATTGGTTAGGGGAGAAGCTATTTTTGAAAAGTCCTTGATGAACCTTCGATAATAACCCGCTAAGCCCAGAAAACTTCTAATCTCAGTGACATTAGTAGGCCTTGACCATTCGGCAATTGCCTTCACCTTCTGGGGGTCAACCTTGATTCCTTCTTTTGTAACCACATGATCCAAGAACACCACTTCTTCCGACCAAAATTCACACTTCTTTAGTTTTCCATAAAGTTAATGCTTCCTCAGGGTTTGTAACACCATCCTCAAATGATCAGCATGTTCCTCCTTGTCCCTAGAATAGATACAGATGCTATCTATGAACACTACTACAAACTTGTCTAAGTAGGGTCTGAAGACTCTACTCATAAGATCCATGAAAGCTGCATGGGCATTGGTGAGGGCAAATGGCATTGCTGTAAACTCATAATGACCATACCTGGTCCTAAATGTAGTCTTGGGAACATCTTCAGGTTTAATCCTGAGTTGATGGTACCATGACCTCAAATCAATCTTAGAGAAGACTCCTGTTCCTTGTAGTTGGTCAAACTAGTCATCTATTCATGGCAAAGGGTACTTGTTTTTATGGTGATCTTATTCAACTCCCTATAGTCAATACATAGTCTTAAGGTTCCATCTTTTTTCTTTACGAACAACACTGGGGCACTCCATGGTGACACACTTAGCCTAATAAAGCCCTTCTGCAACAGCTCATCTAATTGAAGTTTCAATTCCTTAAGCTCAGTTGGGGCCATATAACATGGGGCTTCAGAAATAGGTTGGGCATCAGGGATTAATTCAATTCCAAAATCAATTTCCCTCTGCGAGGGTAATCCTGGTAACTATTCAGGGAAAACATCCTCAAATTCACAGACTACAAGAATATTTCCAGCTTTTTCTTCTTTTAATTGGGTATTATTAGCATAACACCAATATCCAATACACCCTCGACATAACAGCTTACTTGCTTTCATAGCAGAAATCAGGGGACAAGATTCTTCCTCTCTCCACCCATAGAAACACACTTTCCTCCCCTTTTTTATCGTTTAAAATAACTTTAAGATCTTCACAGTCAATCTTAGCTCCATAAGTGTGCAACCAATTCATTTCCAAAATGATATCAAAATCAGACAAATCAAATTCGATCAAATCCACTGCAAAAGTGGTTCCATCGATGATAATGGGAATAAGTTTGTAAGAGATGGGGCACTCAATTACAGAATCATTGGGTAGCTTGATCCTATAATTAGTTTCCGTTCTCCTACTCTCCAGGTTTAATTGCATGATAGATCGGGTGGATGTAAATGAGTGAGGAGCACTTGAATCAAATAACACACAAAATGGCTTTGAATTTAAAAAGAGAGTTCCAGTGACTGCCGTACCAGAGGTGGTAGCTGCCTTCTTACTAATTACATATGCCAGTCCTACTACTGTAGGCCTTGGTGGTAGGGCCCCTTGGCGAGTTGGGGCCAAGAGTTCTGCTGCACCTTTGTCTATAGACTTCATCCTTTAGGGGCATGCAGCAATAAGGTGTTCAGGGCTTGCACACCACATGCACTTATTAGTTTCTGCTCGGCATTCAAAGGTGGCGTGATTTGTTCTTTTGCATTTTGCATAGGGCTCTGTCGAGCTTGCTAGATGGCTCTTGAGAGGAACAACAGATGGTTTCTTCTGGTTCACTCTCACTCAGGGTTCCTCGCTCAAACCCTGCTCAAACCCCTTTCTCTTTCGGTTGATTGGGTTCAGGGCTCTCAACTCTTTCTTTACCCACTCCACTACAGCAGCTCGTTCATGTAGCTCTTGGTAAGTCAAGATTGGTTGCCCAGCTGACTAATTTCAAATGTAAAAGGCCAACCCCTCTTCAAAACTTCTCATCTTCAACCTTTCAGACGATACAAATTCGAGGACAAACCTAGATAATTATGTGAACTTACTAGCATATTGTATCACAGTCATGGTGTCACTCATCTTCAGCTCCACAAACTCTTTCTCCTTTTGCGTTTGGACCATAATTGGGTAAAATTTCGCCCACAACTCACTCAGGAATTTACTCCAGGTGAATTCAGGCCCTACAAGCTTATGCTTAACAGTATTCCACCGAATATCAACTTCACCAGTCAAATAATACGACCCATTGTTTACTTTCATTTCTTCTGGCACTTCTACCACTGCAAAGATTTTCTCCATTCCCCTTACCCATTCCTCCAACACTACTGGATCATAAGTTCCACCATACACTTTAGGGTTACGTTGTGCTACCCAATCCGCTAATCTATCCTCTTTATAAGGGGTTTCAGTAGGTACTTAGGGAATCTACTTCATTAGTTTAGCTACTACTGCCGGCTAGTAGTTCGGGTCCCCAATATCATTAGCGAACTCAGGGGATTTGGTGGCATTTGGCCAAAATTTGGCGGCACATGATGTGAGGCTTGTTCACTCGATCCTTGGCCATGATCCGAGATTTCCTCTACATGAACCTCTACATTATTGTGCACTAATTCAGACATGCTGATCATATATTAAATGAAAGAATTCAATCACTGGAATACCCAAACACGTAAGATAAGCATGCCCAACGAATACATTTAATATAGCTTAAATATCATTAAAAATAAAACCCAAAGCTCCATTATATCATTTCAACTTTTTGTTTACATATATAACTGCATGTTTATACGTAAGATCCCAAAAATAAAGTCACATCTAGCTGACTAACTATGGTTAGCTCTCACTTCTACCCCAACTAAAACACTAGCTAGCCCAAAAAACCCTAAATCCGTCACATGCCCAAAAAGAGAAACGGATTTAGGTCCCATAGTTGAAAGGATCTAACTGACTATATACGATGTCATATAGTACACAAAATACATCCATCCAAACCAACCATGCTATGAACAAACAGGGCTCAAAAAGAAAACTACTAACACCAACCCCTAGAACCACCTAACGATCCTAAGATGCATCGTAATCTGAGTCGGACTCATCATCAGGCTCTTCGCCTAAATTGAAGCTGCTAGTCGATGCCTCTGACTCGACATCACCAACCTCCTGTTTATGCTACTGCTCCACTACTGCTTCATCCATCTCCTGCTCCAGCAGTTGCTCTATCACTACCTCATTAATGTTCTGATCTTCCTCTTGATCATACTCCTCCTCCGGGTGGTCCTTGTCCTCAGAACTAACCACCACTATCTCTGGTGTATCAGGGAAGTCTACCACCACATGAAGCTACTCAAGACTATCGAGCATCAGTGGGGTACTTGGTACGAACGGGGAGGGCAGTTCCTGTGCTAGTGCTAGGCTACAGGCGGGAGATGTGCCTGATGTAACGGAAAGACATGCTAAAAAGTCTCCATAGTAACCCCCATCTGCTCAAACTCCTCCCTCAATAACAACTCTATAGTGATAGTAGTCCAAGTCCCCTGGGCCTGAAACTTAGGCCCCTCCCAACCTGGGTTCCCTGTTATCATAAAATGATAGCAACAGAGCCTGAACTCTACCCACGGATCAACTGTGGGTAAGGACCAAAGCAGTCTATGTACACGGATCGTAATACTGTGAAACTCAAAAAAAGGGTCCTGTGCATGAGCCTCTATACTAGGATGCCATAGCATAATGTGAGCACCCATAGATGCATTCGGCATCATGTTAATGGCATAAAGGTCCATCTAACAAAGAAAAACATATATGAGAGGCATACATAACCATAATTAAGGAACATGTAAAAGTAAGCAGCCTACATTTCTAATATCACAAGTCTCTAATAATATACGGTATTCTTTACTAATAATCCTTCTCGCCCTCCTATATCTGAACTCCATACTCTGTATCCCATCAGGAAAAATCAAAACCTAGCCCTAATATCAAATCTGTAACGCCCCAAAGGCACATAATTTACTGTCCGTGTTCTATTCGATAGTTCTACCGATTAGAAGTAATATCCCAAATGATCAGGGCATTACTGTCGTCCAAAAGGAAAAGGCTGTGCTTGTAAATGATAAATTCTAGCAACGCTAATCAATGTTTTCCATCAAAAGGCATTCACATAATTATAACCCATCAAACCATATATGAACGGTTCTAACATCAAACCATTTAACTATTCCAGGGTTTACATCAAAATATAGTAACTCCTGCAGAGTATATAACTTTAACATGAAAAAGTTTTATAAGATAGTGCTCAAAACATCTCAGCACTAACACATCACTATTCCTTTTATTTGGACTTTCTTGCTCACTTATGACCTTCAGTCGTCCTGCCTGCCAGAGGGCAATTCATTGAACATTTCCCTAAAGCAAAACATGAAAATATTTCGAACTGTGAGCCGAAGCTCAGTACATACATTCCTATGGTGTCAAATGATTAGTGGAAAGCTAATTGGGCCCGCATTGTAATTCAGTTTAATTAAAAACAGGGAATGAGATAAATATGAAACTGCATTGTCAATTATTATCTGATAGTGAACCTCTAGTAACTGTTACGATCTGAAGATAGGCGTACACCTGCCAAGCCGATCGAGGGACCTGACCTAAAGTCATGTGGGTAACTGAAGGGCAATGCGCTATATCTTATAACTGATGGAGTTACTAATTATGTTGTAATAACTGATTAAACTGATTCATTGATGTACTTACTAAAACATTATAATTTTAATAAATACGTGTTGATTTCTAAAGTTACAGGCAATGAACATACCTGGTACTTTTAATGAAATTTACTGAAATTGAATTTTCCACAAAAGGGAAGGAAACGATAGATTAGGCCCTGATTCAATAGAAAATTATCGTCGTAGGAACATATTGTTAGCAAAAATATTTATTTCATAGCTAATAATTTAGTAAAAGAAGGTAAGAGCATAACAGGGGCTTAGAAAGAATGAGTCGTAACTTAGTCATCGGGCCTCTAATTAAGACTCAAAACCCCAATATAAAAGGATTAGGAAGTCTTAAAAGACTTTCATCCATAACACCTAGCTTGATTCCCGCAATAGGATTCCCAAAAGGAGGCTAGAACACAAGCATGTCAGCTTTGGTCCATTCTGCATAGTCTTGGTAAAACGACCATAACTTTTTCCACAGACTGCGGATTAAGGCAATTCAAAAGGCATTTGAAAGCTAACACACTAAAATATATGCCCACCAAAAATATAATTTTTCAATGGGCCGATCATTACTAGTTTGATCCCGAAGTCTGTCCTATTTTTCTGAAATTTCCACCCCCACTATTTCAGCTTTTCCCCCTCTTTTCACACAAATCCTTAACATAAATTGTAACGCTCCTAAATTAAACATGTTTCACTGCTTGTGTTTTCCTTAATAAATCCCTTAATTATCATCTAGACAACCCAATAATAGGGGCATTACTGTTATCCAAAAGCACAAGACCTGAAACATGAGTGCTATAAGTAACACAGTTAAGCATAGCTTCCGTCATACACATACACACCTAATCAATCCATATATAATCAACTATTAACCAATATAGGGTTTTTACACTATAGTGAAAACAATTCACCATGTCATCTGCATCTCCATCTACAGAAGATTTCAATATACATCTCTAAAAATATGCATACACTGTATCAGTGTTGATCCATCCAGATTCCCTTATTCAACTTATTCTCTTTTGCTAGTTTACTAGGATGAAGATGATTCTCTTAGCATTTGCCTAAAACAAAACATGAAAAATATTTTGAACTGTGAGCTGAAGCTCAGTACATGCATTCCTGAATTGTTAAATGATCATTGAAACACTGGTTGGGCCCACTTTGCAATTCATTTTAAATTAAAATAGTGAATGAGAAGAATGTAAAACTGCATTGCTAGTTGTTATCTGATAGTGAACCTCTTGATACTGTTACGATCTATTGATGTATCCTCAAGGGGGGGTAGCCAAAGCAAGCCAAATCAGAATGCAAAGAGAACAAACGGATTCAAGCTTCCTTTGTAAACACAAGCTCAAAGTAGGATAGTTTTATGAATAGAACCGAAACTAGCACCTCACTTGGATACAGAAACACCACCAAGTTTAGTACTAGGGCCCTTAACAACTCCTTGGATACAGAAACACCACCAAAGAGAGGTTAAGACTCTTGCTAGATCACCACCCTAACCGGCCAAGATAGAGATAAGCTAGAAGAGAGTTTGGGAGTTCAAAGGAGCAAAGCTCAACTTCAATCTATTTTCTCAACATGATGGCCGGCCAAAGGGCCTTGGGGGGGCTTAAATACAAAGCTTCCTAGTACAAAACATAGGCTCTAGATTACCTTACAAGCTAAACTAGGCAAAAACCTGAAAATCAAAACAACACCAAAAACGGTTAGATTAAACCGTGGCTTGACACATCTTCATTGTTGATCTTGAGGCTTATGTGTCGACCTTGGGAGCTTAGGAGACCTCAATCAGCAGCTTGGCACTCTAATCAAGCCATTTGCAAGTGGATTAAACCTTGATAAGAGCAAAAAGCACCTCAAAAAGAACAATATGCAGCTGCTGCCTTTACCCGGGTAAAAGGGAGTTTCTTCCCTTAATTTGCTGGTTAATAGCTCCACAAGTGTGTAATTTGACTGAGTTTTTTTTGTTTGGCCACTTGATAATATTTTTAATATGCTTTCAAGCCATAAAAGTTTCAGTCCAAATGGAGGAGCTTTGGGCGTCCAAACAGACCCATTTCCAGAACTGGGCAGAACTGAAACAGTTTTGAGCACTTGACTTCAACAGCTGATTTGAGGTAGCAAATGACCTCCAAATGACTTGCAATTGGTCTTATTGGAAAGAACACATCTTAAACGTAAAGCTAGGCCTCCTGCATCCCAATCATATCCATTGGAAGGTCATGTAAAAAGGTGTACAAAACCGGGTTTGTTCACAGGCTGAAAACAGGATGAAGGCTGAAAATGACTAAGGCAAACTAGGCATGTTTTTTGCACTTTAGCCATTGATTCTGATTGTTTTGGAGCACCTTGAGGGTAGGTATTCATGGTCATGGATGGATCTCCATCATCCTCCCCTTGTTGAGGAGAATTTTCCCTCAAATTGTCCTTGAACTCATGGTGTGAGACCTTTAGAAGTGGCTCTTTAGTGGTGAGGAGTAAGCTCGAATGCTCTTGGTTCCTTTGGGGCTTAATTTTGTGGAGTTGGGATGGGCTTAGGGGGGCAAGGGTGATCTTCTTTCCATCCTTTGGAAAGGTATAAGTATTCAAATCGCCATCATGCATCACCTTTCGGTCAAACAACCATGGCCTTCCCAACAAAAGATGACATGCATCCATGGGGATGATGCCGCACCACAACTCATCTTGGTAACTTTTACCAATGGAAAATGAAATCAAGCACCTCGAATTTACTTGCAATCCTTTACCTTGATTGAGCCATTGGATGTTGTAAGGATGGGGGTGAGCCGAGGCTTGGAGGTTGAGTTTCTCCACCATGCTAAGTGAGGCCACGTTCACACAACTACCACCATCAATAATCATGGAGCACACTTGGCCATGGACCGTGCATCTTGTGTGAAATAGGTCTTCCCTTTGGTCCTCCTTGTCTCCTTTATGACTACTCAAGGCTCTCCTTAACACAAGTAACTCTCCTTCGTCCGCCTCCTCCACGACCTCCGCCATGAAATACACCTCCTTGTCCTCCTCCTCCTTTTCCTCCTTAGTCGCTTCCCATTCGGCCAAGGAGATGACTCTCCTATTTGGACATTCCGAGGCTATATGGCCTAGACCTTGACACTTAAAACATCTTTTTGTGTTCAAGGTTGTAGGGTTTGGACGGTTTGGAAGGGTTAGGCTCTTTTGAGGAGATTGGTTCTTTTGTGTGGTGGAAGGGGTTGGAACCGTGGGTTTAGAAGGTGGGGAAGAGCTCCCCTTGTTGAAGGGTTGGCTCTCGGGAAAGGGTTTGAGAGGTTCTCTTTTGAGGAGCTTGGATTTTCTTTGTTGTTCCACTTTATGGGCTAAGACACACACTTCATCAAAGGTAGTATATTGTTGCAATTCTACCACATGAGCATATTTAGGATCTAACCCCCCCAAATACCTCACTATGGTTTGCTCTTCGGGCTCCCTCAAGTCACACTTGATCAACAACTTCTCAAACTCCTTAGTATACTCCTCAACACTCATGTTACCTTGGACAAGGTTGTGAAGTTGGGAGTCGTTATCTTGTAGGTAAGATGGGGGTAAGAAACGGGCTTTAAGTTTGGCTCTCATTTTCTCCCATGTTCGAATCTTTCCCTTTCCTTACCTAGCTCTTTTGGCACATAAGTTAGACCACCAAAGAGAAGCATACTTACGGAGTCTAATGGCAACAAGCTTCACTTTCTTTTCTTCCGGGATCTCCTTGTAGTCAAAAATCCTCTCTACGGTTTGAAGCCATTCCAAAAACTCGTCGGGGTCAAGCTTCCCTTCGAACTCCGGGATCTCTACCTTGATGTCTCCATGGTGTGAGGTTACTTTCCTTCCTCTCCTCATTCTTCCATAGGCCTCTTCTTCACTTGATGAGCTTGAGTGTGTGGCCGCTCTCATTTCTTGCTCGGAATCGGAGGAGTTAGAAGATCGGGAACTCCTAATCTCCTTGCGCTTTTGCTTCAAGGATTCTCCGAGTTGTCGCTTCAAGTAGTCATTTTGACCTTTGACCTCTTCGTTTTGTTGCCTCAAGGCCTCATAGTTCTTCATGAGGGCCTCAAACTTCTCTTCCAAGGTCATACTAGTAGTACTCATGTTGAAATATGATGGAACCTCACGGACAGGATGTGGCACGGGCGTGCTTGGTGGCACGGTGTGACCGTGCTGAAGTTCTGGATGTGGGTGAAGATGAAATGTGGCTGGCAAAGGCAAGTGGCACGGTCGTGCTTCTTGGCACGGGGGGACCGTGCTGAAGTTCTGTCCAGTGAAAAATGTAGGCACGGTTTTGATGTTTTTGTGGGGGAAATGTGTTTGGGTGTTTGGAAGGGTGTTGGGCAGCAAGCTTAGGCCTAGGGAAGCCTTAGCTCTGATACCAAATATGATGTATCCTCAAGGGGGGTAGCCAAAGCAAGCCAAATCAGAATGCAAAGAGAACAAACGGATTCAAGCTTCCTTTGTAAACACAAGCTCAAAGTAGGATAGTTTTGTGAATAGAACCGAAACTAGCACCTCACTTGGATACAGAAACACCACCAAGTTTAGTACTAGGGCCCTTAACAACTCCTTGGATACAGAAACACCACCAAAGAGAGGTTAAGACTCTTGCTAGATCACCACCCTACCCGGCCAAAGATAGAGATAAGCTAGAAGAGAGTTTGGGAGTTCAAAGGAGCAAAGCTCAACTTCAATCTATTTTCTCAACATGATGGTCGGCCAAAGGGCCTTGGGGGGGCTTAAATACAAAGCTTCCTAGTACAAAACATAGGCCCTAGATTACCTTACAAGCTAAACTAGGCAAAACCTGAAAATCAAAACAACACCAAAAACGGTTAGATTAAACCGTGGCTTGACACATCTTCATTGTTGATCTTGAGGCTTAGGTGTCGACCTTGGGAGCTTGGGAGACCTCAATCAGCAGCTTGGCACTCTAATCAAGTCATTTGCAAGTGGATTAAACCTTGATAAGAGCAAAAAGCACCTCAAAAAGAACAATATGCAGCTGCTGCCTTTACCCGGGTAAAAGGGAGTTTCTTCCCTTAATTTGCTGGTTAATAGCTCCACAAGTGTGTAATTTGGCTGAGTTTTTTTTTCGGCCACTTGATAATATTTTTAATATGATTTCAAGCCATAAAAGTTTCAGTCCAAATGGAGGAGCTTTGGGCGTCCAAACAGACCCATTTCCAGAACTGGGCAGAACTGAAACAGTTTTGAGCACTTGACTTCAACAGCTGATTTGAGGTAGCAAATGACCTCCAAATGACTTGCAATTGGTCTTATTGGAAAGAACACATCTTAAACTTAAAGTTAGGCCTCCTGCATCCCAATCATATCCATTGGAAGGTCATGTAAAAAGGTGTACAAAACCGGGTTTGTTCACAGGCCGAAAACAGGATGAAGGCTGAAAATGACTAAGGCAAACTAGGCATGTTTTTTGCACTTTAGCCATTGATTCTGATTGTTTTGGAGCACCTTGAGGGTAGGTATTCATGGTCATGGATGGATCTCCATCATCTATGGATCGGTGTACACCTGCCAAACAGATCAGGGATCTGGCCTAAAGCCGCACGGGTAACTGAAGGGCGAATGCCCTATAGATGATAACTGATGGGGTCACTCATTAAGTGATAAATCACTGTATAAACTGATTCATTGATGTACTTACCAAAACATGATAACATTGATAAGTACACTTTGATTTCTAAAAATACAGGCAATGGACGTGCCTGAAGTCTTTAAAATGCAATTTCACTTGGTAATACGTATGCACAATGGAAAATGATAGACTAGGCCCCATTTCTGTTTAAGAAATGTAATTATAGATAAATGTAGTTAGTAAACCATGTTCACTAACATAATTTATAACTTTAATGAAAATTGATTAATTAAAAAGACTTCTACAATCCTAATAATTCAATATAAGACAAGTTAAACCAAAATTATCTGAAAAATAATTCAGTTAGGGTTATTGAACTTGAAATACAACAAGCTGATACAAAACAGGCCAATTGGAATGATTGAACTGCTAATAAAAAGATTTCAATTGATATAAATGAAATATGGGTTTCTAATATTTCTGAAATGGATAATGGAAAGTGTAATGCTTCAGAAATGGATAATAAAATGTATAATGATTCTGAAATGGATAATAGAATGTTTAATGACATGAGGGTTGTTGTGAGGTTCATAAAGGCTCAAATAACCTCAGTTTGATCCATTAAGTATTGATTCCTTTCTTCACATAAAACCGTTTGATGGTCTACTTTAGAAAATCCATATCCTTCACTCCCGACCTCCAATTGAGATATAAAACCCCAATATGAAAATCTTATAATGTCCACTAAAATTTTATTTTGGATACAAAGAATGATTCACATATAAAGGTCCCTAAAATTAGGGTAGAACACAGACGTGCACAATTTCAATTCAATCTGTACAGTCGTAGCAAAACGACCATAACTTTTTCCACAGAACTCATATCAAGATCATTCAAAAGGCATTTGAAAGATAACTCATTGATCCATCCACATACCGAAAATCACAATTTTTCAATGACCCAATCAATACCAGTGTTTCCGTAAAGTCCCCTATTCACAAATGCTCCCAGTTTCAATGTATTCGGTGTAGTCTTCAGTAAATGGGTTATAACTTTGCCCACACAACTCAAAATTGAGTAATTCCAAATCCTATTAAAAGCTAACGCATCAAGATATAACTACACAAAAAGTCATAAATTTTTTATGTGTCAATTAATACTAGTTTTCTCCCAAAGTGACCCCTATTTTAGGTCTATTTACTGCTCAATAATCACATTTTTCAATTCTTTCTTCACATAACCACCCATTAAAATCACCTTTGAACTTATATGAATCACCATAAACATGTTTATACTCATTATCAATACCAAAGATCACAAAATCGCATTTAAAACAATCAAAATCCATCATCACCACCTAAACTTGCATGATCATGAACAACTTCAAACATTACTTGTTTTTAGGATGATCCAACCAATAAAACATCAAAATAACTCTTGTTCTTATCAAAATAGCATGATCAATAACCAAGTCCAAAATAGAAATCCAAAATTAAACTTGATTAGGTTAGGATTTTTACCTTGCTTAGTGATCAAAATGGAGAGATGGAGATGTTGCTTAATGTGGGAGGTGTTTGGGTCGTTGATGGTGGTTGATAAGATGGTGGTCGATGGCTGTGGTGATGGAGCTGGTGGCTGTGGTTGGTGGGCAGCAAGGGGCTGGCCAAATCAGTAGAGGAGAAGAGAGGAAAGAGAGAGGAAAGAGCCTTGGTGTTTTGTGCTTGAGTTTTTACTTGGTTGCAAATGAATCAAATAAATACTTGGCTGAAATTTTTAGTCCCCAAAAATATCTTTTGCTAATTATAATTAGGTACAAATGATAGTACTTAACTTAATTTAAGTAAACTAAAATTTTTGGGCTAAAATTTGAGCACAAAATGAATCGGGCCGCAAACCACACCCAAATAGATTGGGCCAAACTTAATGAATTTTGGCCCAAGTTTTTGCGTGGTTAAAACTTACATGTTTTTGTGACATTGTGAAAAATAATTTCTTACCTAATCATATTTATCAGGGCATACTATTGATTCATTCGAAATTTTTATGGTAAATGAAACTCGAATTGCAAAGTGGGACCCGAAATGAATTTTTCCAATTGGGATGATTAAATGAGATAAATAAATGTAAAAATTAATAACATGGCTTAATTAGATAAATAAATATGATTTAGGATCGGGCTATTATAGCCTTCCCCCCTTAAAGAGTTTCGTCCTCGAAACTTATGAACTTTGTTAAACATGTAAGGTTATTTCAAATAAGTACGGGTATTTGGCATTCACTTGTTTCTCAGTTTGTCAAGTAGCTTCTGAGGAGGTATCATTTGCCCAAAGTAATTTGGTTAAAGATATCTGCTTAATGCTTAACTGCTTAATCCCGTGACATAACATCTGAACTGGGTGCTCTTGAAAACACAAGACCCTCAATGATTGCAATGAATTTGATTATGACGGTGTGGTCAGGATCTGAAATGTACTGCATGAGTTATGAGGTAAAGAATATGCTATGTATGTGTTTGAGTTATATAGGCAGATCTGGCAGACAAGCTATGAGATTCAACCTTTCAATCAACTTGTATGGTCCAATAGATCTTGGCCTCAATTTAATTCGTAATTCAACCCCCTTACACCATTAGTTGGTGAAACTTTCTGGAAAAAACCTTATCATATACCCGAAATTCTAAGAATCTCCTTCCTTTATCAATATAGCTTTTCTGTCGGATCCAATGGTATGTTTTTAAGAGTCTTTTGACAAATGTCACGTTAGTGAATATTAGTGAAGATCTTCATGACCCAAAAGATGATGTTTGTTGTCAATGTCTGTCGTCATTTTATCCTGATGTTGCATATGGGATTCTCTACTGGTGCTGTCACAACGTCGACCATTGGGAGTTTCATACTTTCTTCAAATGCAAATGTTGGTTGTAGGTCGTGAAATACTACAGGCTCCAACTTAGAAGAGTTAGATCCATTAGTATTATTAGATGCTTGCACATCTGTTTCAGGATGATAAGAACTACTGAAGTTCAATCTAGTTCCAAAGGCTCCTTGAAGTGCATGCCAAACCAGTCTTGAAATCTATGATCCCTATCAGACACTATATCTGGGGGAATCCCATGACAAAAGCTATTGAAATTAAATGTCTTTCTCAAGATTCTGCTTTATTCTTCGGAGCTTGGGATCACTATCATAATGCACTCTAATTTCCTCCATTAGGAAAGGCTGTAAGATAAGTGCCAGCAATTGAACATTCGCCTTCTTGTGCGACGCTAATTGAATGTCAAAGTCCTCAAGCTCTATCAAGAGATTCAGTTAAGTATTCACTACAATGTTCAAGGTATGTTGTGCCTTCCTCTTCAGGGTATCTGCCACAATATTTCTCTTTCTTGGTTGGCATTGGATCTGCCACAACTGATGTTTCATATCGACTGAGCTTGTTTTGAGAGAGGATGTACTTCAAGCTTTGATGATCAGTATTGATTTTGCATGGTGCTCTATATAAGTAATGTCTCCAAATTTTCACTGCAAAAACTATAGCTGCTAACTCCATATCATGGTTAGGTAATCCTTCTCGTAAGGCTTCACTGCAAAAACTATAGCTGCTAACTCTATATCATGGTTAGGTCATCCTTCTCATAAAGCTTGAGTTGTTGGGAGGCATAAGCCGCTAGTTTAATTTTCTTGCTAACTTTATAGCTTTCTTCAATAAATTGGTCAGGGAGGATAATATTTGTCAAATCCTTCCTGAACTCGATAATTCCCTACTAAACTCAAGCGGTTTCCAATCTCAGTGCATTGGTGGGTCTTGAGCACTTTGTAACTGCTTTCACCTTTTGCAAATCAACCTTAAGCTCTTCCTTTGAAGCCATATGTTCCAAAAATACCATTGCTTCCAACAATACTCATGCTTCTTGTATTTGCTATGTAATTGATGTTCCTTCCAGGTCTATAACACTGTCCTCAAATGAACAATATGCTCATCTTTATCCTTGGAGTATTTTAAGATATCTTTTATAAAGACCACCACAACTTGTCTAGATATGGTCTGAAACTCTATTCATAAGGTCCATAAAGGCTGCAGGGCCATTGATTAGGCCAAAAGGCATCACAATGAATTCATAGTGACCCAAACAGTGTCCTTAGTGTGATTTTGGGAATGTCTTCAGGTATAATCCTAAGTTGATGGTACCCTGACCTCAAATCAATCTTAGATAAGACTCCTGCTCCCTGGAGTTGATAAAACAAGTCATCTACTTGGAGCGATGGGTATGTGTTTTTGATGATGATCTTGTTCAGCTCTCCGTAATCAATACATAACATCAAGATTCCATTCTTCTTCTTTACAAATAGAATTGGGACACCCCATGACTACATGCTTGGTATGATAAATCCTTTCTGTCATAACTTCTCTAATAGAATCATCAGTTCTTTAAGCTCAATTGGGGCCATACGATATGGGGTTTCGGAGATAGGTTGAGCATCAAGGATTAATTCAATCCCAAAATCAATTTCTCTTGGAGGGGAAATCCTAATAGCTTTTCAGGAAAACATCTTTCAATTCACAAACTATAGAGATATCATCTGCTTTTTGTTCCTTTAGTTGAATGTTGGTAGCATAATACCAATACACAACATATCCTTGTCATAAGAGCTCACTTGTTTTCATGACAAAATTTAAAGGACAAGGCTTTTCCTCTCTATGACCATGAAACATAGTTCTCTCCCTTGTTCACGTCTTGAAATAACCTTAGGGTCATCACAATCCATCTTGACCCCATAAGTATACAACTAGTTCATTTTCAGCATGATATCAATGTCTGACGAGTCAAATTGAATCAGAACTCCAGGGAATACTATCCCACCAATAGTAATTGAAACAAGTTTATAAGAGATAGAACACTCAACTCTAGGGTCATTGGATAACTTGAGCCCATAATTGGTTTATGCCTCCTTATTCTCAAGGTTCAGTTGTATGGCAGATTGAGTGAATATAAATGAATGACTGGCAACTGAATCAAATAATACACAAAATGGCTTTGAAATTAAAAGAGAGTTCCAGTAACTAACGTACTAGAGGTGGCACCTTCCTTCTTGCTCAACATATAGGCCCTTCCTACAGCTGCGGGCCTTGAAGGTGAGAGTCCTTCCTATAGCCTTTAGTCTTTGGGAACAGGCAGCAATGAGGTGCTCTGGGCTACCGCACCACATACACTCGTTAGTTCCCACTCGGCACTTAGGTGTGTTGTGGTTAATTCTTCTACAAATCTGCTCCAAGTGAAACCAAACCCTAAGAGCGTATTCTTAACAGTGTTTCACCAAATATTGGTTTCACCAGTTAGATAAAATGTTTCAATGTTCACCCTTTTATCTCCCAGAACCTCTGTTATACTGAAAACTTTCTCCACTCCTCGAATCCATTCTTAAGGTTCCACTGGGTCATACTTTCCACTCTAAAGTCCTTTAGTATGAATCAACTGAAGATATTTTTCCACAGGGCAGTAACCCATCAAAATTTCTCACTGACACAGTCCAAATGCATGACAAAGATTTTGATTGTCCAACTTAAGCTTTATGAAAGTGATCTTCAATAGAAAACTGAGGTTGAATCAGCCAAAAAGCGTAGACACATTGCGTTTCCCTTAGCAATGGATTCCATAAGTTAGACAACAATCAACCCCTATATAAAATGTAGTTAAGATCTACCTTCTGTTCAGGCGTGCTACAAAATTATCATCTATTCACATGGGTGCATCCCAATCATAAACCAGCTACTAGTAGTAATTGGGCTCTTAAAAATAGGAAAAGGTGACCAGAATTGATGAAAATGTAACGTGAGAGTGAATGATAATGCAAGTTGATGGGGAGATGTCATGAAGACAAAAAGATGAAGCCCCTGGTCAAAGTGAGGAGTATCCAACAGCTGATAATCCAACAAGGACTATGGTAGATGGTATGTTACCAGAAGGTGCAGTGAAATATTTTCTAGAGTAATGTCTACTTCACAAATGGAGGTGGAGTCAATGGACTTCTTGCAAGAGTTTGGGTAATTTAAGCAAGTCTTGAACTACAACGGATTGAAGTAAAATGTCTCTCTAATGTGTCCTTGGTTTCTCTTGCATGGAATCATCGGTAGTCAATGGTTTCAAACTTATGTGCCATAGAACAAGCCTCTTCAAAATCCTATAATTCAAGGGATACTACATCAAGAACCCCCTTATAGTTCACTTAGATGAAATTCTTGAGTTACAGAAGAAAATATCTACAATCGATGAAGCATATTGAAGTAATTGCCACTTAGAGCTAAGAAATGCACAAAATGACACCTATAATATGAGGAAACATAAGCTCAAAGTTGTATGTACCCACTGACTTAAACAGTCTGTACCATCAGACTTCTAGGCTAGATTTCATTAGCCACTGATGATCTCCAAATATGCTGCAATATGGGACAGTGGAGAGCTTACTTTTTGTACTTTGACATAAACTAACTAAAACATCTCTATCTGATGGAATGCATAGGCTGCAAGTGGACCAAACCCAAACCTTGTGCATTAGGATTCTGCCTAATTTGCAGATTTTGACTTGTCCAGCAGTTTTGAATAACCAAATGACCTCCAATCCACTTGAAACTTGTTTCATATGAAAGATATCTCCCTAACCTTAGCTTCAGGATAAGAAACCCTTGCATAAGTCATGTTGATCATGGATAAAAGTTACTTCAAAATCAGTCCTTGTGCAATGATCAAAACTATCAAGTTGATTAAACTTGTATATTCTGCCCATACTTGGTTTTCCCTATGCATTTAAGCTAAAAAAGAGTCAAGGGCCTTTCATAAGACACATCTGTAACAACCCCCAACTCTTAGGCTAGGAGTGTTAGTGATTCTTAAATTTCTGGGGTGAAACGGACAGAGTTTCGCTTGCAAACTGGCCATTTTCCAGGCTTAAAGCTTTACATCACATCCTCTGCATTGAATAGAAGTATAAAAGGATATCAAATCAAGCTCAACGACCGCACACTGGGGATCACAACTCTATGGGCTACACGCCCGGAGTACAAGGGTTTACATCCCAAAAATAAACAATTCCAGCTAAAAGGACGATATACCATTCAGATGGGTGGCTTATGGGTGGTTCACATCAATGGACGATATACCTTGGAATACCTTTAACTTGTTGTTCAAAATCTCCGTCAAATCTGCTACTTAAGATCAAACTATATACACTTTATATGGATCCATCTGAGAAAGAAGAATATACGAGTAGAATATGTGTGAGATAAGCACACATTACCAGTGTCACAAATCTCCAATGATATCATAAATAATCTTCATTCCTCACTAACCAACTTGCTCAGTATCTTAACTCCATGCTCTATATCCCATAAAGAAAATCCCAACCTGGCTCTGATACCAAATCTGTAAGGCCCCCAGATTAAACATGTTTCACTGCTTATGTTTTCCTTAATAAATCACTTAATTATCTTCTAGATAACCCAATAATAGGGGTATTACCACTGTCCAAAAGCACAAGGCTTGAAATATGAGTGCCATAAATAACACAGTTAAGCATAGCTTCAATCATATACATACACACCTGATCAATCCATATATAATCAACTGTTAACCAACATAAGGTTTTTATACTATAGTAAAAATAATTCACCATGTAATCTGCATCTCTATTTACTGAAGATTTCAATATACAACTCTAAAAATATGCATACACTGTATCAGTGTTGATCCATCCAGATTCCCTCACTCAACTTATTCTCTTCCGCTAGTTTACAAGCATGAAGACGATTCTCTGAGCATTTGCCTAAAACAAAACATGAAAAACATTTCGAACTATGAGCCAAAGCTTAGTACATGCATTCCTGAATTGTTAAATGATCATTGAAACACTGGTTAGGCCCGCTTTGCAATTCATTTTAAGTTAAAACAGTGAATGAGATGAATGTAAAACTACATTACTAGTTATTATCTGATAGTGAATCCTTAATACTGTTACGATCTATGGATAGGTGTACATCTGCCAAGCCGATCGGGGACCTGGACTGAAGCCGCACGGGTAACTGAAGCGCGAATGCTCTATAGATGATAACTGATGGGGTCACTCATTAAGTGATAAATCACTGTATAAACTGATTTATTGATGTACTTATCAAAACATAATAACGTTGATAAATACACTCTAATTTCTAATGATACAGGTAGTGGACGTACCTGAAATCTTTAAAATACAATTTCACTTGGTAATATGTATGCACAATGGAAAGTGATAGACTAGGCCCCATTTCTATTTAAGAAATGCAATTATAGATAAATGTAGTTAGTAAACCATGTCCACTAACATAATTTATAAGTTTAATGAAAATTGATTAATTAAAAAGACTTCTACAATCCCAATAATTCAATATAAGGTAAGTTAAACGTAAATGATCTGAAAAATAATTCAGTTAGGGTTATTGAACTAGAAATACAACGAGCTGATAAAAATAGACCAATTAGAATGATTGAGCTACTAATAAAATGATTTCAGTTGATATAAATGAAATATGGGTTTCTAATATTTCTGAAATGGATAATGGAATGTGTAACGCTTCAAAAATGGATAATAGAATGTGTAATGATTCTGAAATGGATAATAGAATGTTTAATGTCATGAGGGGTGTTGTGACGTTCATAAAGGCTCAAATAACCTTAGTTTGATCCATTAAGTATTGATTCCTTTCTTCACATAATACCGTTTGATGATCTACTTTAGAAAATCCATATCTTTCACTCCTGACCTTCAATTGAGATATAAAACCCTAATATGAAAATCTCATAATGTCCATTAAAACTTTTATTTAGGACACAAAGCATGATTCATATATGAATGTCCCTAAAATTAGAGTAGAACACAGACGTGCACAATTTCAGTTCAATCTGCGTAGTCGCAGCGAAACGACCATACCTTTTTCCACAAAACTCAAATTAAGGTGATTCAAAAGGCATTTGAAAGATAACTCATTGATCTATACACATACCAAAAATCAAAATTTTTCAATGACCCAATCAATACCAGTATTTCCGTAAATTCCCCTGTTCACAAATGCTCCCAGTTTCGATGTATTCTGCGTAGTCTTCAGTAAATGGGTCATAACTTTGTCCAGACAACTCAAAACTGAGTCATTCTAAAGCCTATTGAAAGCTAACGCATCAAGATATCACTACACCAAAATTCATTAATGTTTGATGTGTAAATTAATGCCAGTTTTCTCCTGAAGTGACCCCTATTTTAGGTCTGTTTCCTGCTCAATAATCACATTTTTTAATCTTTTCTTCACATAACCACCCATTAAAATCACCCTCCAACTTATATAAATCACCATAATCATCTTTATACTCATTATCAATATCAAAGATCACCAAATCTCATTTAAAACAATCAAAATGCATTATCACCATCTAAACTTGCATGATCATAAATTTCAAACATTACTTGTTTTCAAGATGATCCAACCAATAAAACATCAAAATAACTCTTGTTATTATCAAAATAACATGATCAATAAGCAAATCCAACATAAAAATCCAAAATTAAACTTTATTAGGCTAGGGTTTTTACCTTGCTTAGTGATCAAAATGAAGAGATGGAGATGTTGCTTGATGTGGGAGGTGTTTGGGTGGTTGATGGTGGTTGATGGGATGGTGGTCGGTGGCTATGGTGGTGGAGCTAGCGGCTGTGGTGGGTGGGCAGCAAGGGGCTGGCCAAATCAGTAGAGAAGGAGAGAGGAAAGAGAGAGGAAAGAGCCTTGGTGTTTTGTGCTTGAGTTTTTACTTGGCTGCAAATGAATCAAATAAATACTTGGCTGAAATTTTGAGTCCCCAAAAATATCTTTTGCTATTATGATTAGGTGCAAATGATAGTGCTTAACCTAATTTAAGTAAACTAAAATTTTTGGGCCAAAATTTGAGCACAAAATGAATCAGACCGCAAACCGCGCCCAAATAGATTGGGCCAAACTCAATGAATTTTGGCCCAAACTTGGATGTCTTTGCGTGGTTAAAACTTAGATGTCTTTATAACATTATGAAAAATAATTTATTACTTAATCATATTTATCTAGGCCTACTATCGATTCATCCGAAATTCTTACGGTAAATGAAACTCGAATTGCAAAGTGTGACCCGAAATGAATTTTTTCAACTGGGATGATTAAATGAGATAAATAAATGTGAAAAATTAATAACATGACTTAATTAGATAAATAAACATGATTTAGGGTCGGGTTATTGCATAAATCATTCCTTAAAAGCATGTAAACAAGCTTTATCCATCCCAACACCATACAAAACCACCACACTCAATTTCACTTCATAATCATATCCAATAAGGATCCTTTTTTAATCAAGTACACACATAAACCAAGCTTAATGCTAGTTTAATCCAAACTATACATTACTTACCAAAACCCTAATTTATGGCCAACTTGGATTCACTCCAGCTCATTTTAAATCACCAAAAATATCATCATAAACACCAATAGGTCAGAAGATGACCAAATCAAAGATAAACAATCAAACTCCAATACTTTATCATTAAGCTTGCATGATTAAGGATTAACCCTAATCCTAGCATGATCTAACCTCAACTCCACCATGATCAACACCAAAATAACTCTTATTTCTTTCTGAAATATCATGATAAAAGATCACAAACATCAAAACAAGGATCAAAACTAAAGTAAAAAGCAAGATCAACAAGATCAAGTTCAAGATTACTCACTTTGCTTGAAGATAAGCAGAGATGGAGGTGATGTTTAGTGGTTTTGATGATGGAGGATGGTGACTAGTGGTACCAGGATGTGGGGGGGTCAAAGACCATCAGAGCTGGCCGAAAACAGGTTGGAAAACACCCAAATAGCTCTGGGGGCTGGCTGGCGTGCAAGAGAGAGAAAGGAGAGAGAAAATGTGTTTTTGGGTTGAGTTGTGTTTTTTTGACTAATCCAAACACTTGGCTGAGTTTTTAACCAGAAAAGTGACTTTTTAGGCTAAACATAGTTAAGCTTAATCATGGTAGTTAGTTAGGTTAATAAGCAAACTTGTTGGGCTTCAAATCGGCTGAAATAAGTTGGGTTCGGGAATAAAACGTTTCGTAACGATAACGTTTTTGCGAAACTCAAAATTTAATTTTTGTAATGTTACTGAAAACAAAATAAATTACTTAGATTAAACTTGTTAGGGCTTACTATCAATTCTTCGAAAGTTTTATGTTAATAAATTAAATAAACAAATAAAATTCAAATTGCCAAGTAAAGGCCCAAATAAATTTTTCCCCACCGGGATGAATAAATACGATAAACAAATATGAGAAAAATCATAAACATGAGGTAATTAAAAAAATAAATGTAATTTAGGGTTGGGCTATTACAGTACTAATGCAAGAGGGTTGTATCATAGCTTGCACCTCGCGATAATTGAAGACTCATGAGCGGAACTACCTGACTCACCACCTGGAGTTAGCAGCTGTCGTGTTTATGCTTAAAATCTGGAGGTATTACCTGTACAGGGTGCGTTGTGAGGTTATCACCGATCACCAGAGTTTGAAATATCTCTTTTCACAAAAGGATCTGAATCTGAGACAGACAAGCTGGTTGGAATTCCTAAAAGACTACGATGTCCATTTCCAGTATCATTCGGGAAAGGCTAATGTAGTGGCAGATGCATTGAGTCACTGACCGTACCCAGCACTGAGCTGCTTACTAGCACTTCCGAACAAGTTGCATGAGGAATTTCGGAAGTTGGAACTTAACGTAATTACCCTTAGGGGCAAACCTATGCTTTGTGCCTTAGAAGCACAGCCAACCCTCATAGAAGAAATTCGAGTAGCCTAAGCTCTGGACCCTCAACTCGAGCAGATCAGGAAGAAAGTGGGGAAGGCACTCGGGTTTGTAATCCATGAAGATGGTACCATACGTTTCCATAACCGGGTGTGTGTCCCAGTAGTGGAAGCACTTAAGAAGAAAATCCTAGATGAGGGTCACAGTTCTCCACACTTAGTGCACCCTGGGGGAAATAAGCTATAGAAGGACCTGAAACAAACATTTTGGTGGAGTAACATGAAACAAGAAGTGGCGGAGTATGTGGCAAAGTGCCTAACCTGTCAACGAGTGAAAATCGAATATCAGCGGCCAACAGGACTTCTATAACCCCTAGATATCCCTGAATGGAAATGGGACTTGGTGTCCATGGATTTTGTGGTGGGCTTACCATTGACTCAATGAAAGAACAATGTGATTTGGGTTATAGTGGATAGACTCACGAAGACAGCACATTTTATACCCATAAGGAATACTTGGACCCTGCATCAGTTAGCTCGAGCATACCTTATGGAGATAGTACGGTTACACAGGATACCTAGTTCCATAGTGTCGAATCGGGATATTAGATTCCAGTCGGGATTCTGGCAGAAGCTACAAGAAGCATTTGGGACATTGTTACGCTTTAGTACTGCCCTCCACCCAGTGACGGACGGGCAGACGGAACGCATCATTCAAACATTAGAAGATATGCTAAGGGCATGTGCCTAGGACCTTAAGAGCGCATGGAATGAATAGCTGGTGTTGATCGAGTTCTCCAACAACAATAGTTACCACGCAAGTATTGGCATGGCCCCATACGAGGCACTGTATAGGAGGAGATGCAGAACTTTGTTCAGTTGGCAGGAGATCGATAAAGCTTTAACTATTGGGCCAGAATTAATCCAAGCTACCATGGATAAAATAAGAGTGATCCAGGAATGAATGAGAGCCGCCCAGAGCCACCAGAAGAGCTATGCCAATCGGAGGCATAGGCCTCTTGAGTTCCAAATAGGAGATCAGGTATTTCTCTGAGTTTCTCTAACCAAGGGAGTCACAAGATTTGCAATGGCAGGAAAGCTTAGCCCGAGGTACATTTGGCCGTACCCAGCCATACAGAGAGTTGGGGAGGTAGCATATTAACTGAAGCTACTGCCTCAACTTCTAAGGGTACATAATGTGTTCTACGTGTCACAGTTACGGGAGTACATCTTATATCCCTCACACATAATCGAGCCTGATCCTATACAGCTCCAGGAAGACCTATCGTACGAGGAGCAACCAGTGTAGATTCTGGATCGTCGGGAAAAGCACCTTTATAGGAAGATGGTCCCCTTGGTGAAGGTCCTTTGGGCCAATCATGAGATGGCTGAAGCTATTTGGGAGCCGGAACAGGAGATGTGAGACAAACACTCTTACTTATTCCTATAACCAGGTGCGTACAAGTTTCGAGAACGAAACTTTCTTAAGTAGGGTAGTATGTAAAAACCCGAAAATTCATTTTCATAATAATAGTGTGTCGCAGCCTAGTGAAGTTTCGATGATGAAACTTTCTTAGGTGGGATAGTATGTAAAACCGCGGAAAACTTAATTTTGAGATTGTGTGACATGGACTAACCTCCGCAATCCAAGTTGATCTGAATCTCTTTCGCCATAGGTTGCGTTTTTTTTTAAAACTTTTACACGATAAAATTTATTTGTTTGTTTATTTTCATCCGGGCTATTTTCGTTCTTTTCCTCGATTTAATTATTTGCGTATTTTTCCTCATAACTCAGCTATTTAATTCCTCCCATTTATTTTTCTCTCGTAACTACATTACTTTGAAATTCAAATTTTTTTCCCTCCCAAATCACCCAAATCAAACACTGAAAATATCAAACCCTAGAAAGATTTTATTCTCTCCCCTTTATTTTCCTTCTTTTTTTGGTCTTACCTTTTTCCCCACTCATCTCTCCCTTTTTCCCCCACTACACGGCCCCCGTTAAACCCTAACCAAAGTACCACCCTTCACGCTATTTCTTGCTCTGTCTCTCTCTGTTCCTCTCTCTCTCTCTCTCTCTGTCGTGATCCCGCCCCACCACCATCGGTCGCCTCACACCACCGCCGGTAATCCCGCACCCCCCGCCGGCCAGCCCCACATTCCCTCTTCCTTGGTGGTAAGTGGGGTGCACCCCCATGCACCCTATGCATGAACACTCCAAAACCTTTGTAGTTCTTTCAAAATTTTATGGTTTTATGTGGATTTCAAGTATGAAGCATTGAATTTCATTTTTATGTTTTGTTTTTCAGATTTAAAGCACAAAAAGTTTGATGTTCAAATCGCTTCTCTCCTGAATTTACATCAAGGAGAGTGTGCAACGGTTTTCTTGCGTTCTTGATACCAATTTTAGACTTTCCTTAACTTAGATGACTTGGGTTAAGGGAAGGGTTATTAGATTTCACAGTGGGCTGTCATGAGAATTAGCAATGTGGATACTGAGGTAAAAAGATCGAATTTTGGGTTTGACATTGGTAAGAACATGCCACTGGTTAGGGGTAGAAAATTAATGAATCTTTAGAAATTTATTTCCCCTGACCTGTGAGTCTAAAAATCATGAAAATTGGAGGGTGGATGGACCAAGGTGTCCTCTGTGCTGCGCTTTTTGAATCATAGGATTTCGACTTGTATGGAATGAGTTATGGTATGTTTACTAGAGATTATCAAAACTAGGACAGTCAAGGATAGTTGGCATGCTTTAGGACTTTTAACCTAACTACAGTAGGAAATAGCAAAATCACTAAACATGAAAATTATAGTAGACAATCTTATCTTTCTATAAAGGGCAAGAAGTTGAATTGTGGATGTTAGGTGTCAAAGTTATGGGGTTGGAATTATGAGTTAGAAAATTAGGGCAGAATCTACTGGTCTGGGAAGAGGGCTGCACCGATCTTAACTTTGGAAATTTGGTCAAGATGGGTCAGTTTGCCAAAAATTGCGAAACTTTTAGGGTGGATGTGCCCAGATATGCCACATAGCCTTGTTTTTGAATCGAGCGAATTGAGGCAGCGTCGCCTAGGTTCTGTCAATTTACCACGGCCTGTCCACACCAAAATAGTCAGCGACACCGCCAAAAGAAATGAGAAAACAGCCTAGTTTGGGCTAGGACCGGGCAAAACCCTGAACATGCCAAGTGTAGAGGACGAACCAAACTTTCTATATTAGGTTATAAATTGGAATTTGGGCATTGGGGGCAGAAGTTATGGGTTCTGGAAAGGAGCCTAGATTTTAGTCGAATCTAGATCTTGGTTGAGCTTTAGATTAGGGGCCCTAAAAGTAGGAGTAAAATTCTAAAAAAAAAATTTAAAGTAAGACAAGGCTAGGGGTGTAGTTATTTATGTTTCGACTAAGTGTAGGATATGTGTTGGTCCAGGTGCGGAGTAGTAAATTCAAAATAGTAACCGAGCCCGTAACTTTATACGGTATCCAGGTAACAATCATGCCTTAACACTTCCCCAAGTTGTTTGAAATCTTGCGTGCTTTGAGCAAGGTAAGAATTGTCCTGTTTATTGATTAAATGAAATAACACCATGAGTTAATTGATTGTGGCTGCGTAGCAGAATCTGCATGATGTGATATGTTAAGGAATTGCAACTTGGTAATGTTATGCTGGAAATTCAAGATTAGTTGCTGTGGTGATGACCTTGGGAAAATGGGTTGAGATTGAATGAATCTTTCATGTTAAATCCATCTTTAATAAATGGAAGGGTAACAGTAATTATAAAGGCTGAGTAGGGTGAGATTTAATCTGGTCGTGTTAATTGAAGGCCATTAGCCTTCCCCAAAAAACTAGTGCATGCATGTGAGCGGCCACATGCCATACTGGGACGTGAGCTAGGTTAGCAGTAACCATCCAAGGTGATAGTAGGCCAGAAAAGGGTTAAGTGATAACCGCCATAGTAAGCGGTAGACCAGGATTGATTTAAGCGGTTGCGTTGAATCCAAGCGCAGGCCATGAGACCCAGTGGGGTTGTTTACCCTAATTCTAATTGTCATGATTTGGATTACAGATTATAAATGTATATCACTGAGATCTAGTAACCATGGAAGATTATGTTAATGACAAGTGTATCCTGGAAGTCTTGCTATTTCCCCTACCCCTTAAAATGTTTTCAAAATGAATTTGTGCACGTAGTTGACTATTAAGGGTGATTATTTACTAAGTCTATCTCACTTTCATAAAATGTTTTATTTTCAAGTGATTTAATTGTGCATGGGACTGGGGAGCTGAAAGTAGAGCGACGCCCTGACGCCTGAGTTGAAGAAGATGCAAGCTTAATAGTTTTCTTAGAATAAAGGCATTGTTAACAGCTGTTTTAAATTAGTTGTGACATCAAAATTTAACCCCTTTGTTAAAGTTGAAGTGTTATTAAGGAATGTTGTATTAATTGTCCTCAATATCCAGGCTAGTATTTCTAAGAAGGAAATATGGCGGTAACACCTCAATTCAGGTTCCACTACCACGTAAGATAAGGATTAGTAATAAAGAAATGAAATTAGAAACCCGGGGTGTTACAAGTAGGTAGTGAGTTCGGGGGTTGAATTGGGAAGGTGGAGAGAGAAGATGATATTTTTAATCAACCAAAAAAAAAAAATGAGGAGAGAGAATTCTCCATACAAATAAGATCTCAAGCCCCATCTTTTACTTCTCTACCCCAGAACATATCACGACCATAACCTCCCCTGTCTGGACACCTAGGCTCTAACCCACATCAGTCATTCGCTGGCCGACACTGAACATTTTCATCACTAGAATCTCACCGGAGCCCCATCACAAACCACCAGCTAGCTCTTCCTCTTCATCTTGTCAAATCTTTTGTGTTTCCAAGGTAAAAAGTCTAGCACTTCCCAAATTCTTCTGTCCTTTTTTCTTTAAAAAGTATATACATTGTAGTTCAAACTAAAGTATTGTTAGTATAAATATAAGTTTACTAGCTTTAATTTAGAGTTTTAAGTAAATGGATGTTGCTAAGTGTTCATGTCAAAGTGGATAAGTTGTGGGTTTGTACTTTTGTAATTGTGCTTTTGTGATGTTGGGAGGATTTAGTAGGTGATGTTGTATTTAGAACTTGGCCATCGAAGGGCTTGAGATAGAAAAGTAGTACTAATAGGTTGAAGGTGGATGAAAGGAGGAAAAACAAAAAGGTTTTGAAAATTTTGAAATTTATAGAGGTTATTTATAATATTGAGATCAAGCAGGGTTGTATTTTGAGTCTGAATTAAGTATTTACACTGATTTCATTTACAGCCAGTTGGTAGAAAGAATGAAAGGAACGAGAAATGAATAGTGTGGATTATTAATTAAACCCTTAACGTTAACCATATTTATGAAGAAGAACATTTAACTTGTAAATTTATAAATTTTTAATGAGACAGATATAAAGTAATTCTTATAATTTTGAAAAAAATTACTAAATAAAGTGTATTCAAAGTATTCAAGGGAATAACCTCTTTAGATCATATTTTGGATCAGACCAAGGTACAATACATTAGATTCATCTATTTATCCTAACCCATTTTTTTTATAATCACTATGCATGAGCTTTGTATTTTGTTAAAAAAAAAAATGCAAGGAACAACAACAACAACAACAACAACAACAACAACAATAATAATAATAATAATAATAATAACTGTCACAATATTAATAGTAGTGGTAGCAGTAATGATAATATTATTATGAATAACAATAATAAGAATAACATTAATGATTATGATAATAATAACAACAATATAACAACGACGACGACAACAACAACAACAACAACAACAATAATAGTAATAATAACAACAACAACAATAATAATAATAATAATAATAATAATAATAATAATAATAATAATAATAATAATAATAATAATAATAATGAGGTAATAATTATAATGATAGCAACAAAAATATTCATGGTCAATTTGAACAGAAGTAGTCCTAATCATGTTTGACTTTGAGTACAACTGTGCAAGTATGATTCAAATTAGAAGCATAGTATACATCATAAATTCTTGGATTCGAGGATGCACATGTGTGAAAGGGAAAAACAGTGAGTTCAAACAAGCAAGCTTATTAACATTAAAGGTGATTGACTAGTAAAGAAATTCTAAGGACACATCAAAAGTACAATATGGAGCTTTCTGTAATTTTGACAATTAAAATTATCATGTCAACAATTATCGGATAACGCTAATAATAAAAGATATTTTAACTTTAAATTTTATTTTACAATGCAGGCGTAAATGTACTATGTTTTGACCCATTTTTCGAAATCTTTTTGTATTTTATGTTTTAGGTAAAAATGCCTATATACAATTCTCTTCCCACATGCAAGCAAGGAACAACTGATAGTCTCACCTGAAAATGTGATCAAGTAGTACCTAGAAGCTCACAATAGGGTGTGGTTTATAGTCTAGCAGTAAGTCCTTTGGGTGTGAAAAGGTTGTTTACATAATAAGTTAAACCTCCTAACTATTGCTATTGCTCTAACAGGTTAAGGCAAATTGTTATTTGGTTGCTTATCGTTGTAAAGTTATCCTCGTCTAGCGTTGGATGATGGAGATGCTTCCAATCATAAGTCTTCTGATATATTAATCACCACTACTTTGTTGATTAGGACAAATTAGATGGTTAGTGATTACGGGCATTACAATTATGATAATCAACATGCCAATCAACTTTGATGGTGCTAAGAAACTCCCAACATAACCTCTTGTAAACAAAGTAATGAAACACCTCAAACTTCATCCTAAAACTTCAAACAAAGCACTCAAATCATCCGAAAGACCAATATCCCGCAAAAAATTAACGTGAATACATTTAGGTTTAAAATTCTAATGAATGCAACTAAATTGTAATGTTGCCTATGGTCATCATCAGTTAAGTCAATGCCATATGTATTAGTCACATAAGCAGGCATGGGGCAATAACCTCAGTCCACTTAGACTCGATTAGCCGAGGTGTTAGCAGTGCTTTCCTTGGTAGCCTGTTATGACTTCTTTGGAGCTAAGGAAGAGGAATCAAGTAGTTGCTTGCGACCCATTAAAATGGAGTAGCAAGGACTAAGCTTGAAGCAACAACTTGCCCTAAGTGACCTTCAAACCCAACAATAGAACACCCAACATCCATGAATATGACCCAAAAGCTTGCAATTAGCACCCTAAATTACCCAAGTTAGTGTCAATGTGGAAGGCTTTCTCTCTCTTCAAGCTTCAAAACTTCAATAGAGGTGGTTTGAAGAGAGCGTAAGTAGAGCAATTGGGTGGAGATGACAGTGATCGGACTCTGTGCGTGGTAAAAATGTAGGATTTCAGCTAGAAAGTGTTGCAGTGAATTTTAGCTGAACAAAGAACTCATCAACTAATGATGGACTTTTAGGAAATTAGGAAGAGAAGAGTTGATTGTCAGAGAGGAGAGATTGAGGAGAGATAAAAGAGAGAATTTTAGACATATTTCTGCATACCCTCTCATTCAGTCCTTCCCCTTTTTACACTGTTGCATTGCCTAGGGATCAGATGCCCTGAATTCCCACTAACCACCCCATGCTGACTTAATAATAAACTTCCCAAAAATACTGTTACTCAAAAAAGAAGGACTTAACTTAGGAAATAAAATAAAATAAAATGCAAAACTTAGGATAATAAAATAAGAATTAATTCTAAAATATAATACTCTGCATCATTGCTCCCTTCTTGAGAGCCTTGATCTCAAGGATGAAATGAGGAATATTTGTTCTCAAAATCTTCAACAAATTCCTAAGTGGCCTGCTCTACTTGAAAACCTTCCCATTGCAGTAAGTATTGAATTGAAGCTGCATTTCTCCTCTTCACCATCCTCCTAGCCAAACTTTTAAGTGGAACCTTGACTGTTTCAGAATGACTTCCCTGCAGCTATAATAGAATGTATGGCTCATTAGACAAGGTCCCTATAAAAGCCTTCAGCTGGGAAACATGCACAGCAGGGTGTATCTGAGCATTTTCTAGTAGTTTTAACTTGTAGGCCACTGGTGCCACTAAGCCTTGTATTTGAAATGGACCAAAATACTTAGGCCCCAGGTTGGCGGTGGTCCTATGCTAAACTGATCACTGTCTATAATTCTGCAGTTTCAACCAAACCCAATCCCCACCTTGAAACTCCCTATTAGCACTTCCATTATTAGCTAGTTGTTTCATTTTATGCTGAGCTCTTTATAAATTCTGCTGAATGAGCTTGATGATGTACTCCCTTCTTTGCATTGTCCTATCAACTACAGTGTTTGAGGATTCCCCATGCATATATGGAAGATGCATTGAGGGTGGTTAGTTGTGAAGCACCTCATAGGGTGTCAATTGGATGGCAGAGTGATAAGTGGTATTATATTACCACTCAGCTATGGGCAGCCAATTGTACCAATCTTTGGGATTCTGAGCACACATACACCTCAAGTAACTCTCTAAGCATCTATTTAGCACCTCTGTCTGACCATTAGTCTGTGGATGGTATGCAGTAGATAGCAAAAGATCAACCCCTAGAGTAGAGAATAAGGCCTGCCAAAAAGTGCTTAGGAAAATTGTGTCCCTATCACTCACAATACTCTTAGGAAGGCCATGTAACCTGAAGATGTTATCCAAGTATGATTGAGCCACAGTCGTAGCAGAATAAGGATGACCCAAAGCCACAAAGTGTGCATACTTACTCAGTCTGTCTACTACCACCCAGATTACCTCATTTGCTTATGATTTTGGGAATCCATTAGTAACATTCATGGAAATGTCAGTCTAAACTCCTTTAGGAATTGGTAAAGGTTGTAATAGGCTAGGATAGGTAATATTGTCATGCTTGTATGCTTCACATACTGTGCATTGCCTCAAAAAGCTTTAAACTAATTTATATATACCCCTCCAATAAAATAGCTGCTTTAGTTATTTTAGACTTGCATCCCTTCTTGAATGGCCCTCTAGGGGTGAAGAGTGCACCGACTGCAACAGTTTGGCTCTCAGGGTCTCATCAGCTCCAACAAGCGATCTTCCTTTCCTTCTTAATTGTCTATTAATCAGTTGATACTTGGGAAAAAGAGTAGCATCCTACTGTTTTTGCTGATTATCATCTGTAGGTAAGGGTCATAGAACCAAGACTGCTCAATCATGTCCATTAATTCAGACTAAATAGTAGATTTTGTCATCAATAACAAGGATGAGCCTGAAACTCTTGAAAGTGAATCAGCTACCACATTCTCAGTACCACTCTTATGTTGGATTTCATAGCCAAAACCTACCAACTTTGACAACCAAAATTGTCAAAATGGTGTGGATATCGTCTGTTCTAGCAAGTGCTTGAGACTTCTTTGATCAGTTTTTTATTATGAAGGTCCTTCCAAGGGGGTACTGCTCCCACTTCTGAACAGCAAATACAATGGCAAGTAGCTTCTTTTCATAGACTGACAGTTTTGCCACCTAGGCCCCAACTTCTTATTGATGAAGGCAATTGGGTGCCTATGTAATGGCCCGACCTAAATCATGTTTATTTATTTAATCAAGCCAAGTTATTAACTTTTCATTTTTATTTATCTTATTTAATCATCCCGATTGGGAGAATTCATTTTGGGGGTCGCTTTATAATTTGGATTTTATTATCGTAAAATTTTGGATGAATAGATAGCCGACCCTGATAAATATGTTTTAAAGAATTAAATTATTTTTATAACACCACAAAAATTTAATTCCGAGCTACGCAAAAATTTGATCACAATGGAGCATTATTTTTCCGGAGCCCAACTCAATTGAGCCCAATTTGAGGCCTAAAAAGTTGGTGTGATCGAATTTAATTAATCACCCTCATTTGTGCTGAATTTCAATCAGCAAAAGCTACTTTAGGGCCATATAAAAACAACCAAGTAACTAGATAGAGCAAATAAATATCAAGCAAAGGCCAAATCCCATTTTATTTCTTCCTCTTCTCTTTCTCCACCCCCTCAACCCCTATGCCAGCTTGAGCTTTGCTGCTGCCACCACTATTCATGGACAAAAGTAGCCAGTAGCCGCCACTAGAGAAGCACCAAAGGACCACCAGCTGCCACTCCAAATAGCGATCCACCTCTCCACACCCTTCAAACATGAATTCCTCCCTCTTTTTCAAGCTTAAAGTGAGTAGGCCCTAACTCTCTTCTTATTGATTTTGGACATTTGATTTTTGTCTTTATTATTTTTGATTGTTAATCATGTTGTTTGGATGGAAACAAGAGTTAGTTTGATGTTGTAATCGATTGGTTAATCTTGAAAGCAAGTAAAGACTGAGTTTATGCATGAGCATGCAAGCTTGAGTTTGAAATGGATGGATTTGGATTTTTATATTTGATTTTTATGATCTTTGCATTAGTAATGGATATTATGATGTTTATGTTGAGTTTGAATGAGTTTAAATGCAAGAATAAGTTGATCATAAGTTAGGCTTTTGGTGATCAAGCATGGGTTGATTTATTTCTAGCGTCAAGTATATTATTTGTGTATAAATGAATAAAGAAATAAATTTGGCATGTGTTATTTAACTTGGGAAATCACTTGAGGTGATTTTGTATAAAGGTGTGGATTATGGAAATTTCCTCAATGGATTATAAAGGGTCATTTTGCTCATTTATGTGAATAAGTAAGCTTATGGATGTGTTTTGAGTGATTTTGAAAAAAGGGGAATTGAAATTTGATGTAGATGATTATGGAGTAAATTTGAGTAATATGGCTTTGTGAGATGATGATAAGGAACAAGGCTTTGTTAAATGATTTTGATGAGTGATTTTAAAGGGGAATTATGTGAAGAAAATGAGGAAAATAAGAGCAGTAGGGTTGTGAATATGCCAGAAACAGGGGTGTTTTTGCGATTAAACTGGTACTGTTTGGTCCGTCTAAAACTTATGATTTTCGATAGGTAGATATATCCATGAGTTATCTTTCAAATTCCTTTTGAATCACTTTATTCTGAGTTGTGCGAAAAATGTTATGGTCGTTTTGCTATGACCGCACAGGATAGACCGAAACTGTGCACAGTTGTGTTCTAGCCCAATTTTAGGAACCCTATTATGGGAATTGTGTTTTGCACTGTGGATGAACGTGTTGTGAGACTTTTTAAGCTTTTCATATTCGGGTTCTATAGCACAATTGGAGGTCAGGGGTGAAAGATATGGATTTTCTAAAGTAGACCTTCAAACGGCAATATGAGGGAGGAAAGAAATATTGAGATTTGGAGATATTATCAGGAGTTTCTAAGCAATTATAGATATTGCAAAGAAATTACTAAGTTTAGTGAGTTCAATAACTTTGATTGTGTATAGAAGCGTATTTGGGTTGGAAAACGAAGTTAAATAGGCATAAGAATGAAATTTGAGAAGTGGGGAGAGTAATGACTTAAGATCGGTGTCTATCAGGCCAAACTAGATTTATATAAGCTTTCATGACCCTCACAATACCCCTCTTGGTGTTAAACCTTTTATTATTCATTTTAGAAACTCCAAAAACCCATATTCGATTTATATCCATTAAAGTCATTTCCTTATCACCTTAATTATTTCATTTCGGTCAATTTTACTCCAATTTGTTTTACATCAAGTTCAATGACCCTAACTTAATTATTTTTCAAGATCATTTTAGTATAACTTGTCTTATATTGAATTTTTTGAATCGTGGATGACCTTTTTATTAATCAATTTTTATAAAGTTAAAAATTATAGGTGTAGAAAAAGTTGTTTGCCAGCAGCATTTACCTATAACTACATTTCTTAAGCAGAAATGGGCTTAGTCTATCATTTCCCATTATGCATAAATATTATCAAATGGGATTGTATTTTAAAGACTTTATGTACGTTTATTACCTATATCTTAGAGATTAGCATATATTTATCAAAATTATAATGTTTTGGTGCATTAATAAATTAGTTTTATCAGTGATTTGTCACATAATTGGTGACCCCATTAGTAATCAGTTATAGGGCATTACCCTTCAGTTACCCGCGCAGCTTTAGGACAGGTCCTCTGATCGACTTGGGAGATGTTCACCTATCCATAGATCGTAACAACATCAAAAGGGTTCACTATCAGATAATAACTAGCAATTGCAGTTTACAGTTATCTCATTCACTGTTTTTATTTAAAATTAATTTCAAAGTGGGCGCCTAACCAATTTATACAGAGATCTTTTAACAGTACACGAATGCATGTACTAAATTTCAGCTCACAGTTCGAAATATTTTTCATGTCTTGTTTTAGACAAATGCTCAGTGAATCACCCTTATGCTAGCAAACCAGCTGAAGAAAATAAGTTGAGTAAGGGAATCTAGATGGATCAACAGTGACATAGTACATGCATATTTTGAAGCTGTATTTTGAAATCTTCAGTGGATAGAGGTGTAGATTATATGGTGTATAAACCTTATATTAGTTAACAGTTGACTGTATATGGTTTGATCATGTTTGAATGTGCATGGTTAAAGCTGTGCCTAACTATGTCACTTCTAGTACACATGCTTCAAGCCTTGTCCTTTTGAACGGCGATAACAGCCCGATTATAAAGTTTATCAGCTCTAATTGAGGTAATCAGAATAGTGCTTACAAATAGTAAAATATGATTAGTTAGGGGCGTTGTAATTTTGATATTAGAGCCAGGTTGATTTTGTTTGATGGTATATGGAGAGCAGAGATTGGAGGGTGAGAAACTTGGTTAGTGAAGATTATTAATATATCATTAGAGATTTATGACATTAGAAATTTATGACAATAGAAATGCCCGTTTATCTCTCCGGTGTTCTTCACTTATGTTCCTCCTTGTTAGATGGATCCATATGCAGTGAATATAATGCCACGTACTTCTGTGGCCATTCACATCTCTTTACTATATGCTAGTATGGTAGCTCACATGCAAACCCCATTTCTGAGTTTCATAATGTTACGGTCCATACACGTAGGCTATTATGGACCTTATCTATAGTTGGCCCTTGGGTCTAGTTTAGGACCCGATATCATGACTTTATGATGACTTGAGCTTTGGGATGGGACAAACCTAGATTTCAGTTTCGTAAGGCTTGCGCTAACATTATTACGGAGATGTTATTAAGGGAGGAGTTTGAGCTGACCGAGAATAATATGGACATTCTACAGTATATATTTTCATTACACTTTGTATCTCCCCCACCATCACCAGCTGCACTGAGCACTCCTCAGTTGCCAGACAACCCAAAGCTACTGGGGTCTAGAGAGGGGATCCCTGTATCTGATGGATAAAATGAGGCCCACATTATTATGGATCTCCCTAATACACCACCGTTTAGCTCTGATGGTGACCTTATGGAAGACTCACAGAAGGACCTAGAATTGGAGGAGTATCAGCTTGATCATGATGATGAGAATGCAGAGATTGGTGCTTCAGACAACAGTTTTGACTCGGGCGGGAAGCCTAGGGATAAGTCTGACCTAGACTATTATCCGTATAGGAATCATTAGATTGATTTATATTATATGTGGACATCTCAGATAGATGACTTTTTGAGCCAGTTGTATAAAGTATAGCTAGTTGGATAGATGAATTTTGTACAAGTTATGACTTTGTATATAGTTAGACAAGTCTTTCCAATTATGTTGAATAGTCCCGCCTACTTCTGGGCATGTGGCGGACTTGGTCTATTAGGGCTAAGTAGTGTTTTAGGTAAGAGGTAGATGCAAAGGTTGATATTAGGTGGTCAGTTGGATGTGATATTCTTTGTGGAACCATGTATATGCATGTACGCGAGCAATTATGGCAATGATATAATGAAGCTTTGTGTTATGTTTTAACAATACTTGGGCCATGCTTGTTGTATCCGTTGCATATGTGTATCTTATATGTTGGTTGTAGTCGGTTGACTGAATTACTCAGCTGAATGGATAGTTAGAATGTCAAATATGTGTAAAACAATGTCGAAGCCTACATAGAAGAAAATTCAGATCATGGCCCGGGGTCAAGTGACCAAGTTTTGTGTAATGTACCAATAACCATTAGTGGAATGCCCTCAATTCCCCATGTGTTGGTTAGCAATATGGGAACTCTAACTATTAATAGACCTTGATGTCTGAGCTTATGAAACAAATAGCCCTAACACCTTTCGGAATCCCTCATAAAGTTAATAAATTAGCAGATATGATGATCGATGCAACCCTAAAGTATATGATTGAAAATATGACCTAGTGGAGCTAGAAGCATGAATTAGAGGGATAGAAAAGATTTTCACAGCAGTGGAGGTTCCAGAGGATAAAAAGGTGAACATTAGAACATTTTACCTTACTGAGGAAGTAGACTTTTGGTGGAAAACTATTAAGGATAGTCTCTTAGGGCCTAACTTCACTTAGAGTAGATTTCTAGAAGAACTGAAGATGATGGTAGTATGACTGTGACACAGTATGCTAGTAAATTTACGAAACTATCTAAGTTTGTTCCAGAGTTTGTGTCACTTGAAAGAGTGAAGAGGAGGAGATTTGAAGAGGGATTAGCTTTCTATATTTGCAACCAGCTAGCTAGTCAACCAATCCTTACCTATTAAGAGTTATATGAGTGAGTAGCTAAAATCGAACGAGTGAAGACTGAATTGAGGGCCTTGAACCCGATTAATCAGAAGAGAGGGTGGACCGAACAAGGAGCTCCAAGAGAGAATGCAAACCAGAAGAAAATCTGCACCCACTCCTCCCAAGAGTAGTCATGCAAGCTTAGCAGAGCCCTGTGGGAAATATGGAAGAACCAACCACACTACTTCGAGTGTCAACCATGAAACAACAAATGCCTATGGTGTGGTAGCTCAAAGCACCTCAATGATGCCTTCCCCCGAAGACTGAAGGCTATAGACAAGGGCTTCCACCTCCAAGGCCTGTAGCTATGGGAAAGGCATATGTGTTAAGCAAGAAGGAAACTGCCACCTCTAGTAGAGCAGTTACTGGAATGCTCTTTTTAATTTCAAAGCAATTTTATGTATTGTTTGATTCAGTTGCCACTCATTCATTTATATCCACTCGATGTGCCATGAAACTAAACGTTGAAAATAAGGAGACAGAAACCAATTGTAGAATTAAGTTACCAAATACCTCTGGAGCTGAGTGTCCTATCTCTTATAAATTTGTCCCAATTCCTATTGGTGGGATAGTATTTCCTGGAGATTTAATTCAATTTGACTCATTAAACTTTGATATCATTCTAAAAATGAGTTGGTTGCGTACTTATAGGGTCAAGGTAGATTGTAAAGACCTTAAGGTTATTTCAAGGGCCGAACGAGGGAGAAAAATATATTTTCTGGTCAAAGAGAGGAAAAACCTTGTCCTTTAGATTCTGTTATAAAAGTAAGTAAGCTATTATACCAAGGATATATTGAGTATTGGAGTTGCTATTGACACTCAACCAAAGGAAGAAAAAGCAAAAGATATCCCTATCGCTTGTGAATTTAGAGATGTTTTTCTAAAGAGTTACTGGGACTGCCCCCACAAAGAGAAATTGATTTTGAGATTGAATTAATCACTGATGCCCCACTTGTCTCTAAAGCCCCATATCGTATGGTGCCAATAGAGGTTAGAAAAGTAAAGATTCAGTTAGACGAGCTATTACAGAAGGGATTTATCAGATCACATATGCCACCATGGGGTGCCCTGGTTCTATTTGTGAAGAAGAAAGGTGGAGCCATGAGGATGTGTATCGGTTACAAGGAGCTTAACAAGAATACCATTAAAAACAAATACCCATCACGATGAATAAACAATCTATTTGGTCGACTATAAGGAGAAGGGGTCTTTTCCAAGATTTATTTGAGAGCAGGATACCATCAACTTAGGAGTATACCTGAAGACATTTCCAGAATAGCACTTAGAACCAAGTTTGGTCACTATGAATTCACCTTGATGCTTTTAACCTGATAAATGCCCCCATAGCCTTTATGTGTCTTATGAATAGGGTTTTTAGACCCTATTTAGGCAAGTTTGAGGTGGTATTCATAAACAATATCTTGATTTACTCCAAAGATAGAGATGAACACATTATCGACTTGAGAATGGTGTTGCAGATCTTAAGAAAACATTAATTACATAGCCAATATAAGAAACGTGAGTTCTAGTTAGACGAAGTGGTATTTTTAGGACATGTAGTTTCAAAGGAAGAGATTAATGTTCATTTGAAGAAGGTGAAAGCAATTACAAAATGTCCAAGGCTCACCAATGTTATTGAGATCATAAGCTTTTTGGTTTTAGTAGGATATTATCGAGTTTCGGGAAGAATTTGTTAAAGATCATCTTCCCTGACCAATTTGTTAAAGGAAGTTACAAAGTTACCAAGAAGATATAGTGATAGCTCATACCTCCTGATAGCTCAAGTCTTATGAGAGAGATCACCCTACCTACAACCCAGGACTAGCGGTTGTGGTTTTTGCATTGAAAATTTGAAACTATTACTTGTACAGAGTACCTGGTGAGATCTATACTGATCGTCAAAGCCTGAAGTATATCTTCACTCAAAAGAGGGCTCAATTTGAGACAAAGGCGTTGGCTAGAATTGTTTAAAGATTACGACTGTAGATCTAATATCTTCCAGGAAAGGCAAATGTTGTGGCAGATGTCCCAAGTAGAAAGGCACAATATACCCAGAACACTGTACCTCTTGGAAGGGCTTGAGAACTTCGATGTTCAATTAGTGTCACATGGGAAAGCATTTAAAAATATCAATGGATCCAACTCTTTTAAGTGAGAGCCTATACTACTTCATGACCTAGGACCAACATTTGCATTTAAAGAAAGCATGGAACTTCTAGGGATCAATGTTGTGAAAGTACTAGCAGAGAAATTTACATGAAATATCAGGATAAAATGATGCAGACATTGATGATAAAATCATCTTTTAGGTCATGAAGATCTTATTCAACATTCAATGAGGAGATATACATCAAAAGACTCTTGAAAACAAAGTGTTGGAACCGACAAAAAAGCTATGCTGATAAAAGAAGGAGATCCCTGGAGTTCCAGGTAGATAATAAGGTTTTTAAGAAATTTTCGCTAACTAAGGGTATAAGGAGGTTAAATTGCGAGCTAAATTGAGGTCAAGATCTACTGGACCATAAAAGTTTATTGAAAGATTGAACCCATAGCTTGTTGACTAGATCTGCTTATATAACTCAAACACGTGTACAACGTGCTGCTTACCTCACAACATAGGCAGTACATTCTAGATCCTGACTGCGCTCTCTTAACCAAACCCATTGCGGTCAATAAGGGTCTAGTGTTTGAAGAGCACCCAGTCCAGATATTAGATCGCAGGATTAAGCAACTACGCATCCAGCAGATACCTTTTATCAAAGTGCATTGGCAAATCATACCTCCTCAGAAGCCACTTGGGGAAATCAAGGATGAGATGCAAGCCAAGTGCCCACATCTATTTAAGATAAGCTTGCATGTTTTGTCAAAGCTCATAAGTCTCAAGAACAAAACGCTTTAAGGGAAGAAGGCTGTAATGGCCTGATCCTAAATCATGTTTATTTTTTAACTATGCCATGTTTTTCATGTTTATTTATCTCATTTAATCATCCAGTAGGATTAAGCAGCTATGCATCTAGTAGATACCTTTCATCAAAGTACATTGACAAATCATACCTCCTTAGAAGCCACTTGGGGAAATCAAGGATGTGATGCAAGCCAAGTACCCACATTTTTTTAAGATAGGCTTGCATGTTTTGTTAAAGCTCATAAGTTTCGAGAACAAAATGCTTTAAGGGAAGAAGGTTATAATGGCCTGATCCTAAATCATGTTTATTTTTTAGCTAAGCCATGTTATTAATTTTTCATGTTTATTTATCTCATTTAATCATCCCGGTTGGGAGAATTCATTTTGTGCCCACTTTGCAATTCGGGTTTTGTTATCGTAAAATTTAGGATGAATCGATAGCCGGCCCTGATAAATATATTTTAAAGAATTAAATTATTTTTCATAACATCAAAAAAATTTAATTTCGAGCTACGCAAAAATTTGATCGCAATGGAGCATTATTTTTCCCGAGCCCAACTTAATTAAGCCCAATTTGAGGCCCAAAAAGTTGGTGTGATTGAATTTAATTAATCACCCTTATTTGTGATAAATTTAAATTAGCAAAGGCTATTTTTTACGGCCATATAAAATCTATCAAGTAACTAGATAGAGCAAACAAATATCAAGCAAAGGCCAAATCCCATTTTACTTCTTCCTCTTCTCTCTCTCTCTCTCCCCTCCTCCACCCCCACGGCAGCTTGAGCCTTGCTACTACCATCACTGTTCATGGATGAAAATCACCACCAGCCGCCACTGGAGAACCATTAGAGGACCAGCAACCGCCACCCCAAACAGCCAACCACCTCCCCATACCCTTCAAACATCAATTCCATCCTTTTTTTCAAGCTTAAAGTGAGTAAACCCTAGCTCTCTTCTTATTGATTTTTCACATTTGACTCTTCTTTTTATTATTTTTGATTGTTGATCTTGTTGTTTGGATAGAAAGAAGAGTTAGTTTGATGTTTCAATTGATTAGTTAATCTTGAAAGCAAGTAAAGATTGAGTTTATGTATGGGCATGCAAGCTTGAGTTTGAAATGTTGGATTTGGATTTTGGTGCTTGATTTTATGATCTTTGGCATTAGTAATGGATATCATGATGTTTATGTTGAGTTTGGATGAGTCTAAATGCAAGAATAAGTTGGTTGCAAGTTAGGATTTTGGTGACCAAGCATGGATTTCTTGCATCAAGTATATTATTTGTGTATACTTGGATAAAGAAATGAATCTGGGATGTGTTGTTTAACTTGGGAAATCACCTGAGGTAATTTTGTACAGAGGGGTGGATTATAGAAATTTCCCCAATTGATTATAAAAGGTCATTTTGTTCGTTTATGCAAATAAGTAAACTTATAGATGTGTTTTAAATGATTTTGAAAAAAAGGAGAATTGAAAATTTGATGCAGATGTCATAGTCTAGATTTGAGTAATATGGCTTTGTAAGGAGATGAGAAGGCGCAAGGCTTTGTTAAATGATTTTACGGAGTGATTTTAGAAGGGAATTATGTGAAGATAAGGAGGATAACAAGAACAGTAGGGCTGTGAGCATACCAGAAATAGGGGTCTCTTTGCGATTAAACTGACGTTGTTTAGCCCATTTAAAAATTGTGATTTTTGGTGGGTAGATAGATTCATGAGTTATCCTTCAAATTCCTTTTGAATCACTTCATTCCGAGTTGTGTGGAAAATGTTATGGCCATTTTGTTATGACTGTGCACAGTTGTGTTCTAGCCCAATTGAAGGAACCCTTTTGTAGGAATTATGTTTGGCACTGTGAATGAAAGTGTTGCAAGACTTCTTAAGATTTTGATATTGGGGTTTTATAGCTTAGTTGGAGTTGGGGGTGAAAGATATGACTTTTCTAAAGTAGACCTTCAAACCGTAATATAAGGGTGGAAAGAACTCGGGAGATCTGGAGATATTATCAGGCGTTTCCAAGCAATTGTGGATATTGCAAAGAATTACTAAGTTTAGTGAGTTCAACAACTTTGATTGCATATAGAAGCTTACTTGGGTTGGAAAATCGAGTTAAATAGGCATGAGAATGAAATTTGAGAAGTAGGGAGAGCAATGACTCAGGATTGGTATTTATCAGGCTAAACTAGGGTTATTTGAGCTTTCATGACCCTCACAATACCCCTCTTGGTATTATACCTTCCATTATTCATTTCAGAAACATCAAAAACCCATATTCCATTTATATTCATTAAAGTCCTTTCATTATCACCTCAATTATTTCATTTTGACCTATTTTGCTCCAATTTGTTTTACTTCAAGTTCAATGATCCTAACTTCATTATTTTTTAAGATCATTTTAGTATAACTTATCTTATATTGAATTTTTTGAACTGTGGAAGGCCTTTTTATTAATCAATTTCCATAAATTTATAAAATATAGGGGTGAAAGTCATTTGCTAACTACATTTACCTGTAACTATATTTCTTAAGCAGAAACGGGGCCTAGTCTATTGTTTCCCATTATACATAAATATTATCAAGTGAGATTGTAATTTAAAGGCTTCAGGTACTTTCATTGCTTATGTCTTTAGAAATTAGCACATATTTATCAAAATTATAATGTTTTGGTATGTACATTAATGAATCAGTTTAATTAGTGATTTATCACATAATTAGTGACCCCATCAGTTATCAGTTATAGGGCATTCCCCTTCAGTTACCCGCGTAGCTTCAAGCCAGGTCCCCCAGACTGGCTTGGCAGGTATACACCTATCCATAGATCGTAACAACATCAAGGCATTCATTGTCAAAAAATAACTGGCAATTGCAATTTACATTCATCTCATTCATTAACAAAAAATGAATTGCAAAGCGAGTGCCTAACCAACTTATGTAGAGATCTTTTAACAATATAGGAATGCATGCACTAAGCTTTGGCTTACAGTTCGAAATTTTTTTACGTTTTGTTTTAGGTAAATGCTTAGTGAATCGCCCTCATGCTAGCAAACTCGCTGAAGAAAATAAGTTGAGTAAGGGAATCGGGATGGATGAATAGCGACATAGTACAGCCATATTTTGAGGCTGTATTTTGAAATCTTTAGTATATGGTCTATAAACCTTATGTTGGTTAACAGTTGACTGTATATGTTTTGATCATGTATGAATGTATATGGTTAAAGCTATACCTAACTATGTTATTTCTAGTACACATGCTTCAAGCCTTGTCCTTTTGGATGGTCATAACGACCCAATCATTGGGTTTATCAGTTTTAATTATGGAAATCAGAATAGTGATTGCAAACAGTGAAATATACTTAATTAGGGGGCGTTGCAACCTACCTTGCTGAAGTACTGCCCCAATCCCATTCATTGAAGCATCTGTTTCTATCTCAAACTGCTTCTCAAAGTATAGCAATGCCAGAACAGGAGAAATGGTCATAATCCTCTTAAATGCCGAGAAGGCTTTTTTAGTCTCAATTTCCTAGTGAAACCCATCTTTTTTCAAAAGATTCGTAAGAGACCTACTGATTATGGTATAACCCTTGATAAACCTTCTATAATAACCAGTTAACCCCAGAGAGCTCCTTACATCCTTTTGACTTGCCAAAGTTGGCCAAATCAGGATGACGTCAATCTTTTCGGGGTCTATTTCTACACCCTTCCCTGAGATGTAGTGCCCCAAATATTCCACCCTTGGCAGCTCAGAGGAGCACTTACCTATCTTAGCATGTAGCTCATTAAGCCTCATCAAGGCCAAAATAATCTCCAAATGTGTAATGTGATCCTTCGTACAAGCACTGTGAACTAAAATATCATCAAAGAAGCCTAGAACAAGCCTTCTCAAGTAAGTCTAAACTCTTCATTAATGAGAACTTAGAAAGTTGTAGGGGCATTGATTAAGCCAAATGGCATAACTAAGAACTCAGAATGGCCAGAATGTGTTTTGAATGTTGTTTTTGAGACATGATCAGGATACATCCTAACTTAGTGATATCCTGATCTCAAGTAATTCAAAAATAATGTGGATTATCTACAGTAAAAGTTTAAAATTTTTCCTCCAAATATACGCTGCATAGAAATTGCCATAACAGCCTAGTTTACACCAAAGCAGATCAGTTCACTTCAAAAATTCATAACTTTTACCCTGGACCTCAAATGGAGACCTAAAGCTCCAATATGGAAATCTTAAGAAGTCTTAAAAAACTTTTATTAAGAACACCAAGCATGATTCTTACCATAGTATTCCCAAAATGGGGCTAGAACATAAGTATGCCAGTTTTGGTCTAACCTGCACAGTCTTCGTAAAATGACAATAACTTTGTCCACAAAACCCTGATTAAGGTAATTCAAAATGCATTTGAAAGATACCATACAGACCTATCCAACCACCAAAAATCATAATTTTTTTGTTGGTAGATCATTACCAGTTTAATCTCAAAATCACCCCTATTTTCTGCCACTTTTAGCCCTCACTGTTTTTGCTTTATCCTCCTTTTTTCACATAAATCCTCACTTGAAATCATTCCAAATTACCAAAGACATCATCATAATCATCAATAAGACTAAAGATTACAAAAGCATATTCAAAACAATACAAATTCATCACTTGACTTAAGCGAACTTGATTATGACAAACTCTAACCCTTAACATGCTTCAAGCTTAACTCCACTATGACCAACATCCCCAAAGTCAATAGAATGTACATGCATCTATCTTGATCTCAAGAACATAAAGCATAGCTAAAATAATCATAAAAACCAAAAACACATCAAGATCAAGTTCGGATTTTACCTCTTTGAGAGCTTAGAAGGAGAAGGTGTGAGGTTATTTGAGGGTGGAGAAAGCTGCCTTAGCTGGTGGGATGCTTGAGGCGGCACTGGGTGGCGAGCTGGTTACTGGCTGGTGGCTAAAAAGGGTTGGTTACCGCCTGCTAGGTGGCTGGCCATGAGGTAGGAGGGAGAGAGAAGAGAAGTGTGGGTATGTGGGTGTGGGTGTTTGCTTGGCTAAGAATGAATGATGAATTCACTTGGCTGATTTTTTTAAGCCTCTAAAAATATCTTTTTGCTAATTAAAGTTAGGCACAAATGATAGTAATTAACTTAATTTAATTGCACTAAAATTTTCAGGCAAAAATTTGGGCCCAATGAAATTGTGCCATAATTTGGGCCCAATTCCATAATTTGGGCCCAATGTATTGGGCCAAAATAAATGAATTAGAGCCCAAGTTTTTGCGTAGCTAAAACTTAAAATTTTGTGATGTTATGAAAAATAATTTAACGCTCAATCATAATTATCGAGCCCTACTACCAATTCACCTCAAATTTAATCAATCAACGAAACTTGAATTAAAATTCAATGAAACGTGAATCAACAATCAATGAAACTTGAATTGCAGAAAGGCACCCAAATGAAATATCCCCACAATCGGGATAATTAAATACGATAAATGAAAGCGGAAAATTTAAATAACATAAATGACATAAGAGAATTCGGTAAATATATAAATTGAGTGTAATTGAATCACTAAACATGATTTGGTTAAACAAGTAACCATGATTGATTAAATCAATAAACATGATTAATTAAATAAATAAACATGATTAATTAAATAAATAAATATGATTTAAATAAATAAATATGGGTTAGGTTTGGGTTATTACAGCATGCTTGAAGGTGACCGGATTCACCTGTGATTATTCTTGGTCAATCAGTTGTATAGTGCTACCATTAATTCTACACATAGGATTGTCATTGAGGGCCTTGTTACCCTCATTGCTAGATTGGTTGGAGTTGAACCGAACCCTAATGATAGAATCGTAGGTTTGGAGCGGTTGAACTTAGCTGCTCTTGAACAAATGAAACTTTGTAAAGTTGATGGTGGGTGTATTTGTTGGATTTATCCTAGGGATCGGCTTATACCTCTCCCAAATGTTGATCGCACGTCTCTCCTGAACCTGGCCACTCTCTACTTTTTACCCGGTAATGAAGAGTTGGTGCGACCTGCCCCACCTCTTCGCCCTAAGGCTTCTAGTTCCTGCCAACCATCCTCCACTCATGACTATCCTGACCTGCATGCTACCCTTTGGTCAATTCAAGAGGAACAAGCTTCTCCATGAGCTTATGTAGAAAATGAGAATGCCTCACTCCAAGGCTTTGCTCAAGAGCGCTATGATGAGCTTCGTGGAATGATTGCCTTCCAAAACCAATATTTTTAAGCTTTAGGCCTACTTAGAGACTTAGCCAAACCGGTACCTTTCCCAAACCCACACTCCTTTTTAGACTCTTATGCTTGAATTGAGGATAATGTATTGTCCAAGCATGGGGGAGTCGTTTTAGTTTGTCATGGTTGCATATATGTGTGTTGTGGATGTGTAAAAATTTTCTATTTTTAGGGTTTAATTTGTATTTTTATGATCATTTAGTTTTCTAGGTTTCTTTCTTCGTTTTTGTTTTGTTTTGACACCTTTTAGTTTTTAGTTGTAAAAAAATAGAAAAATCAAAAAAATGACATCAAAAAAAATTCAAATACAAAAACAAAAAGAAGAATCAGAAAAAAAGAGCATATAAATACTCCGATGATGAGTCTTTAGACTAATTGGCTTTCTTTTGCCTATTTTGACTCTCTTTATTAGGGCCATTTGTGAATAAAATGTTTGTCTCAGCATTTTCAAATCATGCTTCACATTTTGACATTCACATTAGATATGAGTTACTTGCATAATGATTCTTGGCTATTCTGTTCAATTTTTAGGGAGAATTATGTGCTTTATGTTATAATTTATACTCCTTTTTTGGATTTATGCTCGACTATGGTTCTTTCATGTGTTTTATAGGTCTTTGGACCATTTCAGCCTAAAGTTAACCATAATTGAGTGTAATTTGACCCCCTACAGACACACTCAAGTCACCATGCCTATGGAAGGAAAAAAGTGCAGAAGATCATCGAGACAAAGCTCACCACAGATTGTTTATGGTGATGACCACGGTTCACGGTGAGGCCATAACTACAAGCCTATTCATTTTCCTTCATTGTGTGGCTGAGGCTGACCGTGTTCCTCTATAAATAGAGTCATTTTTATAATAGAGAGAGGCAACACAGCAAAGGAAGAGAACTCTTCTCTCTAGTTTTCCATTCCTTTTGCATATTGTCTAAGTTTAGTTTAGATTTTTTAGCAGTTTTAAGTGCGAGTGTTGAAGAAGTGCTCACTGTTTTGGAGCCCTTGCAAAGTTGGAAAACCCTTGAAGGATCTCCAATTGCGGTATGTTTTCTTCACTCACAACTCTATTTAGTTTTGTTGATTAAAACAAGTGTGAGTAGTTCTCTCAATCTAGGGATTGTTCGCCAAGTATTGATGTTGGAATCTTTCACCTTTATTTGGTTATACTTGTCCTTGATTGGGATTGCTTGAATTCTATCTTGTGTGTGAAATTATTGAGGGTTTAGGTTATAGCATAAAAAAGTTAGTAAAGTTTAGTGTTCGGGAATTAGGATTTAAGACTTTAGGCTTTAGGGTGTAGGGTGTAGGGTTTGTGGTTTGAGGTTTATGAAATTAACCCTAAGATTCAATAGTTAAGGGTTTAGGGTTTGAATTTAGTGTTGAAAGTGTTGGGTTAGTAGATAAAGTCTTAGTTAAACTTGCTTATAACATATATGATGATTCATATGTGTTAGCCTAAAAATGTATACATAAATACATGGGATAATCTGAAGATATTCATGATATGCATTATATAAAGTTTGTTAAAAAAAATTAAAATCATAAGAGAGATGAAGGAAAGTAGCACAAACAAAAAAATATTTATCCCCACACCTAAGTTTTACTTGTCCTCAAGTAGAATACAACTAAAAATCCTAAAAAAAGAAAAATAAAACCCTAACTCACTTTCATAAAAATTACAGTTGTATTTAGCATATGCAACAAGCCCTTTAGACCCCTAGGTTACCCCTAGTGGACGAGGAAGGTCTCATGAGGGTTTGTAGAATATACACCCATAAAATCTATAAAAGAAAACCAAAAACAGAAAATCGAAAATCTTTTTGGTTTTTTCACCAAAAATTTATATACACAACACCGGGAAAAATATTTGCACATTCTAACCAACTACATCCCTCAGGCAACCTGAGCACTAGATCTTATATAAACACAATGTACACATCAGAAAATCCTTAATCCCCACTAATAGTATCGACATACAATCTTTCACCCCACTTGAAAATTAAGCACAAGTGTGACTGGTTGAACCTCACTTTAGGGAAATGTGGAACACTCCCACTTAAGAGTTTAAAATGATACAAGGTTCACTCAATTCTCTTCCAATCAAACAAACTACCATAAGTTTGATAAGATTCTCAATTCTCCACCGCTTAAAATGCAATATGCAAAATAATAATCAAAAGGACTTTTCAAGGATTGTAATGGGGCTAAATGTTAAGGGGAAGAGAGGGACAATCGACTTGGAAAATGAGGAGCTAAAAGTCATCGCTAATGAGCAACCAACACTTGCATCAACTATATCGCATACTCTCTGAAAAGAAGATAAGAACATACCCCTGAGAAATTATAAGTTGACCATGGAAATGAGCATACATAATGATACATCGATGCCGTACACTCTTATTCAGAACTTGTTTTTGATTTTTTTTTTTTTTTGAATCCTTTTTTTCCAATTTTTCTCTTTTTTTTTCAATGGAAACTTTTCCCTCTTTTCATTTTTTCTCACCTTTCTTGTTTTTTTTTTAATAAGAAAATGAATGAATGGCACGTACAAGAGCAATACAACTCAATTTCCAAATGATCACCATGGTTCATCCCAACATATACCAAAATCAACCACCAAGTTCATAAAATATCCAAAAGTTACCCACTCAAATAATGAAGTGTTGCCCCACTAGCCTAACTTAGGAATAAGAAATGTGTTTAGGCTAAGGCTACAATGAAGAGTTCACAACAGAAAGGTTAAGGCTCAAAAGGGCAAGCAAAGGGTAAAACATTCTAAACAAGGGTGATAATTTGGCTCAGTAGTTCACAAAAACAACTGAATGCCTCTATCATATTATCATAGTGCACATGCTAAATGTAATTTGAAAGAGAATCAAAGCAAGTTCTAGAGTTATAATCATGGAAGAGACACACATGAAAGAACAATATGAGACTAAAAATCATGAATTAGTCTATAAGGCTCAAAATCTCACAGGTTCATCTACCATAGTCAAGTTTGCTTAGAATTAATGTCGAGGGTTAGGATCATATATAAACATCACACTTTAGGAATAAGTTCTATCAATGTACGTCACATCTATATACACCCTAACACTCATAGGTATAAGAGAACATAGTCAATTAGAAATAGCATATAAATTCCACAAAACAAAACAAAAATCTTTTTAGATTTTTAAATTTTCAATTACTTTCAACTGTTTCTTTTTTTTTTTGTGCAACAAAGTTTCCCCACCCCCACATCTAAATCTCACAATGTCCTCATTGGGAGTCAAAAGAAACATAAAAACCCAAAATAAGAATGTATATACAAAAGAAAACATGACTCAAGAAGAAAGAAAAATGACAAGACTCTAAACTCAAAAAGAAAACCATAAGAATACAACAAGGTAATCAATATATACAAAAGAAAACAAAATAAAAAGAGAAAATAAAGAGGAACGAGTATACTAGATCAGGTGCATAAGTACACCTAAACTACAGCTTCCAGAAGTTTGCATAGATAGAGGCCCATGGAGCATTTGCCACTCCATATCGAATGAAACATCGCTAATTAAATCAAAACTCATTAGAGCACGTAGTAGCTTGTCAAATTGGCAAGAACAACTCTTAACTAGATTACAACAGTAAAAAAGAAGGAGTTGGAGACGAAAGAAATTCATCCACCATATCAATGCAGCACAACCAAGGGCTCGCTTGAACTTATCAAATAGTTGGGCCCAATTCGGTATCAGACATATGTACTCAGTATTAGCTAGTAAAGTGGTCATCAGCCTAGAGATGTGATTATCAGTAGGAATGAGTAGTCTAGGCAAAATAGTGAGTTAGAAATCCACAAGTCTCTTAATTTCAAAAGGCATAAGAGTCTGTTCGAAATCAAAATTCGCAATGACAAGTTCATCAGAGTTGACAAATTTAGACTTGCAAGATTCAAAAAGGAAGTTCGTTTAGATGGGTCAAAAGAAAAAGATTCATATTCAGGATAGAAACCCTCATCAAAACTTTCATTGATATCAAACCTACATGAAAAAGATTCATATTCCACAAAACGAATATCATCATCAAAGTCCAAAATAGTGGCTCAATTTTCTCCTCACGTGTTTGTGAATAAGGACCATTTGACTTATCTAAATTGTGATGCTCAACTTCAGGTGTGATGCTTATATCTATCTCACTAGCACTCTGAAGGTCTTCACTCACCTCAAACTCACAAGGGTGGATAAAAGGAGAGGGTTGGCCGGTAGAAGCTTGGACATCCTCAGTGATGTCCTTACGTGAGCCAGTGTGGGGTGTAAGATCAGGTGATAGAGACAGAGGAGGGTCACTCTCTTGTTCTAGGCTAGGCAAAGGCTCAACATCTTACAAATTGGACCTAGATTGATAAGAGGGCTTAAAATCATCATAGAGATTAACTTCAGGTTTCGGAGATCCTAAACTATAGTCAGTCTCATGTAAGTTAATATCCTCCCTACTATGACTGAAACAGTGAGAATATTTAGCAATTCTTAGTTTTATAGTCTCTACCATTTGATTAGTCATTTTATTAATCTTCTTCTCAACACTTGCACATGTAGCATCCACATAAACATGATATGGACAAGTGTGAACATCATAATCAGATGACTCACAGTAATCACAGAAAGTAGGATACACATAAGACTGAAATGCATCATATGAGTTTATAAGGTGGTCCTGATGGGAAGCATTAGCATGAAAAACAGACTCGCCATGAGTTGGGTAACTAAAATTCTCTTTAGCTTGTTCAAAGGCGTAGGTATTCCAAGCAAATTTTTCAAAGAAATCCTAAACCTCATCTTGAGTTCTAGACAATAATCCTATTACATCTCCAGGACAAGTAGACTCTACATAACCCCAAGATGCAGAATTCAAACCCATAGCCATGACCTCACAAATTTTTCATTTTTCAAAATTTTGATTCAATAAAGCACGACAACCATTAAGTCTCGACAAATAACTCCAGAAAGGTTCATGCTTGAATTGTGGGAAATTGAAAACTAGCATTTTTGAATTTTTTTCGATTTTAAGAATTTTTCACTTTTTTGGGCTTTCAATGTTTTCTTTTTTTTTGGGTAAGGTTTGTTTTGTTTTTCATTTTTTAGAACATGGGAAAAACAAGCCAACGACTCTTATGACACTAATTGTAAAATATTATCTAAAACAAAAAGAAGACACCTAAATAATTAAGTTAACAAAGTAAAATAAACTAACAAAAATAAAAATATATTACAAAAAGATTAGGAAACCATGGAAGACTCATCAACAAGAATTGGCCTAACACAAAAAACCAAAGAGGAGCACATACACCAAACTTGTACACCATTCTCCTAAATCAAAAACCTAAAACAAAATAAAAGCAAAAAATAAAATAAAACGGAGAATAAAACTCCTAAAATAAGAACTCTATTTACAGAACATTCCACACAATCACAAGGAACATAAATATATTTTTTCCCAAATTTTTTCTGTCCTCAAATTGTGCAGAAAATTGCAATTAGATTATTAAGTCCAAAATTCACAAAAAATCCAAAAAGTCCCCAAAAATTCTAGGGAAATTCACACAAACTCTAAAAATTATGCTGAATCTAGGAAAATATTAGCATAGCAAAAATCATACTATAAATGCTTCAGAAAATTCAAATAGAATCAGAAACTGTAGAAAAATCTGCACTGTATTTTTTTTATATCCGTTCTACCCTGATTTTGCTGCACATAAACCAAATTTGTTAGTACTATTTTTTTCAGCACTAAATAACCTCGAAAAATTGAAATAAACTAATCTAAACAAAAACAAAAATCAAAATACTAACTTAATTGAAAAATCAATACAAACCAAATTACTAAACAAAATAACGACTTAATTAAAAATAAAAATCACAACTATATAACTAAGATGAAAATGACTCGAATAACTAAATTAAGATTCGATGCAACTAGATTTCAACTATTCATCCCCGGCAATGACGCCAAAAACTTGTTGTAATTTTCCGCAAGTTTACGGTTGTCGTTATAACGATTTATGAATGTCGTCCTCAGGGATGAACTACAAA
>JAKOGI010000719.1:395000-397500 GCA_029747015.1 Carnegiea gigantea
TTTTACTGTAATCGTTTTCTCAATTTAGTGAAATCTTTAATGAAGTCTGAAGCATAGGTAAGGCATTCAAGAAACCTTTCTAATTGCTTTCTATCTTCAATCTTTTTAAAAAAATTTTCTATTTTTTTTCAAAATATGCTTTTGTAGAATGATCTGTCCAGCCTTTATCTCTAGACCTAATGTAATAGCCCAACCTTAAATCATGTTTATTTATTTAATTAAGCCATATTATTAATTTTTCACCTTTATTTATTTCATTTAATCATCCCAGTTGGAAGAATTCATTTTGGGTTCCACTTTGCAATTCGAGTTTCATTTACCGGAACAATTTCGGATGAATTGATATTAGGCCCCGGTAAATATGATTAGATGATTAATTATTTTTTATAATGTCACAAAAATTTAATTTTTAACCATACAAAAATTTGAGCTCAAATTCATTAGGTTTGGCCCAATTCATTTGGGCCCGATTCATTTTGGGTTCAATTTCGGCCTGAAGATTTTTGCGTGCTTAAATTAAGTTAATCACCATCATTTATACTAAATTATAATTAGCAAAAATCTACTTTTGGTGCTTAAATATCAACCACGCTATTGAGATAAGTTCAAAATTTTTTTAAAAAAAATCATGCTAGTTTAGCCAGACATTCTTTCTCCTTCCTCTTCTCCTTTCTTCCCCCACCTCATGTTACTACTGCTGTGCAGCTGAGTTCTGGTGCCTGCCACCACATTCTGCCACCAGTCAGCCCCCACCCCCAACACCAACTTGTACCACCACCAAACACCACCTCCATCTTCTTGTATTCAAGCTTGAAGTAAGGTAAGCTCTAACTCCACTTGATTCATTTTTTGGTTTTTGTGATTATTTTAGCTATGATTTATGTTCTTATGATCAAAATAAACGCTAGCATGCAAATTTTATTTTTGTTGGAGATGTTGGATATTGTGGTGTTTTTTGAACTGGATGAAGGGGGTCTGCATCAAGAAGGTGTGAGCTCCAGTTGTTTGTCTAATTGCTGTGATCTTGGAATGAAAAATAAATCTAAAGGTTGTGAGTGATCTTATTAAATTTATTATGGTGGTTAGATGTAAGTTTGTGTTGGATAAATCTAGGGTTTCAAAATCATGCATGATTAAGGTGAATTTTTGAATCAAGCAAATTATTTGTGTATAATTAGATAAAGAAATGAATCTTGGATGTGTTGTTTAACTCGGAAAATCACTTGAGGTGATCTTGTATAAAGGGTTGGATTATGAAAATTTTTTCAATTGATTATAAAAGGTCATTTTGCCCATTTATGCAAATAGTAGGCTTATGGATCTGTTTTAAGTGATTTTGAAAAAGAGAAGAAATGAAAATTTGATGCAGATGATTATGGAGTAAATTTGAGTAATTTGGCTTTCTAAGGTGATGATAAGGAACAAGGCTTTTTTAAATGATTTTAAGGAATGATTTTAGATGGGGAATTATGTGAAAAGAAGGGGAAAAACAAGAATAGTAGGGTTGTGAACATATCTGAAACAGGGGTCACTTTGTAATTAAACTGGTACTGTTTGACCCATTGAAAAATTATAATTTTTGGTGGGTAGATAGATCCATGAGGTTTCTTTTAAATTCCTTTTGAATCACTTCATTTCGTTGTGTGGAAACAGTTATGACCATTTTGCTAAGACTGCACAGGATAAATCTGAGCTGTGCACAGTTGTGTTTCAGCTCAATTTTAGGGGCCGTGTTGTGGTAATTGGGTTTAGCACTATGAATAAAAGTGTTCCAAGACTTCCTAAGCTTTTCATATTGGAGTTTTATAGCTCAATTGGAGTTCGGGGGTGAAAGATATGGATTTTCTAAAGTAGACCTTCGAATGGTAATATGAGAGAAGAAAGAAATCATGGCATTTAGAAATATTATCCGGAGTCTCTATATAATTATGGATATTGTAAAGAAATTACAAAATTTAATGAGTTCAAAAACTTTCATTTTGTATAGAAGCTTACTTGGGTTGAAAAAACCGAGTTAAATGGGCATGGAAATGAAATTGGAGAAGTGAAGAGGTTAACGACATAAGCTGAGGTTATATGAGCAATCCTGAATCTCACAACAACCCTCTTGGCATTAAACCTTCCATTATTCATTTTAGAAACATTAAAAACCCATATTTCATTTATATCGACTAAAGTGCTTTCATTATCACCTCAATTATTTTATTTTGTTCTATTTTGCTCCAACTTGTTTCATTCCGAGTTTAATGACCCTAGCTTATTTGGTTTTCAAATCATTTTAGTGTAACTTATCTTATATTGAATTGTTTGAATCATAGATGCCCTTTTTATTAATCAATTTCGGTAAAGTTACAAATTATGAGAGTAAAAGTTGTTTACTAACTGCATTTGCCTATAACTACATTTCTTAAGCAGAAACGGGGCCTAATCTATCGTTTCCCATTGTGCATATGTATTATCAAGTGACACTGCGTTTTAAAGACTTCAGGTACGTTTATTA
>JAKOGI010000719.1:405000-417500 GCA_029747015.1 Carnegiea gigantea
GTGGGATTTCGTTAAGTGGCTTTATGCTTGAATTTTTCCTTCACATAACAAAGTTTTCTGTAGTACCAACTACAGTCTTGAAGGGGCCTGTAATTCCATCAATTTTTCCCTCTCAAATATTTTCCATGGACCCACCTGACCCATAAGAGGTCCTTTTCGTTTTCAATTGCCCAGACTAACTTTGCTATCTTTGCTTTGTGGCAAATAGAGAAATCCTTCATTCTTATCCCGCCTTGCTTCTTTGGCCAGCAAGCTATTGTCTAGGATATGTATGGCATTCTTTTGCATTCTGCTATCCCAGACTATAGGTAGTTCCTGCATAGTTAAGTAATTCTTTTGAGCACATCTGTTGAAAGTATAAAGATGGATGCCCAATAGCTTACCAACTTTACCAGCATATGATGTGTTTCTCGAGGACCATATTTGAATTTGGGCTATCATCTTATCTACCAATCCTCTGCATTCGATTTTTGTGAGCCTGCTTGCTGTGATTGGTACACCGAGGTATCGAAGTGGAAGAGTGCCTTCTTAAAAGCCTCATACGTTTAAACATTGGGTCTAAAGGTCAGCTGAGGAACCTCCTAAGACTATCTGTCATTTCTGTAGGTTAATTTTGAGGCCATCACATTCATAGAAAGTCTTTAGTGTGCGAAAGATAAGTTGCAAGGTTGCTGGGTCAGCTTTGCAGAATATGATGAGGTCAACTGCAAATATGAGGTGTGTGATCTTGAGATGCTTATAGTTTGGATGATACTGGAATCTTGGATTTGTGATTTGCTTATTCAAGAGCCTTGAGAGATATTCCATTGAGACGATAAATAATAGGGGATAGCGTGGGTCTCCTTACCTGAGACCTCTACCACCTTCAAAAGCTCCACAAACTTGACCACTGAGGTGGATGTTGAATTGTACCGAGATCACACATACCATTATCCACGTGATAAAGATCTCAGGGAATTTGAGCTCCATTAGCATGTCCTTCACAAGGTCCCAGTGAACTGAATGAAAGGCTTTTTGGATGTCAATCTTCAACATGCAACAAGGGTGATGTGTTTTCTGTTGTATCCGTATGCAATGTCTTGACAATCAAGATATTATATAATAATTCTCTATTATGTACGAAGGCAGCCTGGCTGTGGTTGATTATATTTGGGAGCATTCTCTTAATTCTTGAACAAATAAGTTTGGAGATGCATTTATAAAGCACATTGCAGTAAGATATAGGTCTAAAATCTGTGGCTGTTTTTGGGTGAGGTACTTTTGGTAAGACCACTAGCTTTGTAGCACTCAAGAAGCTGGGCATGATCCCTATAGCCAAAAATTCTTGAACTGCCTCACATACCTTTAGGCCTGTTGTTCGCCAGATGGCGTTGAAGAAGCCATTATTAGAGCCATTAGGACTAGGGGACTTGTTATTAGGGATGGAAAACATGACTTCCCTAATGTCTTTCTCTGTGAATTCCTTACACATGTCCATTTGTTGAGGTATTGTGAGAACTGAACCTTCCGCATGACTTGAGAGTTGATGTGGCTTCTTATAGTAAACTGCTTGCCCAGTAGTTGTTTATAAAAGTCTAAGATTATTTGCCTTACTCTTTCAAACCCTTCAACCTTTGATCCTTTGTCGTCTTGGATTGTGTAGACATAGGAGGCCATTTTCCTTCCTTTGGCTCTAGCAAAAAAATACTTAGTGCATTCATCTCCATATTGAATCTAATATATTTTGCGTTGCTGCTAAATTAGAGATAAGACTAAGGATAGAATATCAGTGTATTTCTCTCTGCATTCCTTTTCCTGTGCCAAGTAGCTCTCATTCTTACGGTCACTCACCACTTACTGCTGAATTTTAGATAATTTATCCCTGAATCTTGCTTATTACTTATGTAAATCTACATATTTATCGTTGTTCATCTTCCTCACAGGGGCTTGCAAGTGTTCAAGGAAAGCTTGAATCTTATGCATGCCCTATTTATGTACCTGCTGCCTGGCTATTGACGTCATCATACTTGGGAAATCATTGTGAGAACTCCACATATTGCAGTATTGAAAGGATGAGCGTGGCTTAGGTGCATCCTTAAACTGGATTTGGATGGGGATGTGATCAGACAAGCCAGTTGAGAGGTATGCTGCATGTATAAAGCCAGTTGATAGGTAGTAATATTGGTTGATAAACACTCTGTCTATTCCACTCCATATAGCCTTTTTTGTCTATGAGAAATATGGCCCTATGCTTCTCATTTCAGTGAGTTCACAAGTCTATATGCAATTTGCAAAGTCCGCTACTTCATTTTCTATGATCTTATTTTTTCCTATTCTATCCTCCTTGTGTAGTACAGAGTTAAAATTACCCAAGATACACCATGCATTAGTTATTTGATAGGTATGTTTTGGAGGTGTTGCCATAATGATTATCTTTGAACTTCTTAGTTTAGACCATACACGAATGTAATGTAGAATACCTTGCTGTTGTGTACTTGATTTGTAACACCCCAAATGTACATAAATCACTGTTTGCATTCCTTTCATTAGTTTCTCCAGTTAGAAATAATAACCCAAATGATTAGGTGTTACCGCCGTCCAACAAGAACAAGACTTTGCTTGTATATGATAAACTTAGCCATAATAATTAATGTTTAATATCAAAAGACACTCATAACATCACAATCCCATAAAACTATACATAAATATATATATATATATATTATATATATATATATATATATATATATATCTATATATATATATATATATATATATATATATATATCTATATATATATATATATATATATATATATATATATATATATCAGTTCTAACATCAAAACATTCAACTAATCCAGGGTTTTCACCAAAATACAGTACCCTTTGTAGAGTATACTGCTTAACATCAAAGTATTTCATAATACAGTGCTTAAAACATTGCAGCACTATCACACCACTGTTCCTTTCAGACTTTCGCTCCCACTTGCCTTCTCCAGTAGGCCTGTCAGCCTGAGGGCGATTCACTGAGCCTTTTTCTAAAACAAAACATGATAATATTTCGAACTATGAGCTGAAGTTCAGTACATGCATCCCTGTATTATTAAATGATCATTGAAAAAAAAACTGATTGGGCCCGCATTGCAATTCATTTTAATTTAAAAACAAGGAATGGGTGAATATAAAACTACATTGCTAATTATTATCTGATAGTGAACCCCTGATAACTGTTACAATCTGTGATAGGTATACACCTGTCAAGTTGATCAGGAGACCTAGCCTATAGCCGCGCAGGTAACTGAAGGGTAATACCGTGTAACTGATAACTGATGGGGCCACTTATTATGTGATAAATCATGGATTAAACTGATTCATTGATGTACTTACCAAATCATTTTAATTTTGATAAATACGTGCTGATTTCTAAAGTTATAGGCAATGAACATACCTGGTACTTTTAATGAAATTCACTGAAATGGGATTATGCATGAAATCCTAATTCTATGCAAAAATATCAGTTTAGGAACACACGATTAGTAAATATATTTACTTCATAGCTAATAATTTAGTACAAGAAAAGTAAAAGTATAACAGTGGCTTAGAAAGAATAACTCATAACTTAGTCTTTGGATCTCCGATTGAGACCCAAAACCCTAATATTGAAAGCCTAAGAAGTCCCAAAAAACTTTCATTTAGAAACCAAGCTTGATTCCCACAATAAGATTCCCAAAATGATGCTAGAACACAAGCATATCAGTTTTCATCTATTCTGTACAGTTTGGGTAAAACGGCCATAACTTTTCACACAGACCTCGGATTAAGGTGATTCAAAGCGCATTTGAAAGCTTACACACTGAAAAATATACCCACCAAAAATCATAATTTTTCAATGGTCTGATCATTACCAATTTAATTCCAAAATTTGCCCTATTTTTTATAATTTTCAGCCCTGACTGTTTTAGCTTTTCCCTCTCTTTTCACACAAATCCTCAACTTAAATCATTCCTTAAAAGCCTGTAAATAAGCTTTAATCCATCGTAACATCATACAAAACCACCACACTTAATTTCACATCTTACATATCCAACAAAGATTATTTTTCAATCAAATACACACATAAACCAAGCTTAATGCTAATTTAATCCAAACCATACATTACTTGCCAAAACTGTAGTTTATAGCCAACATGGACTCACTACAACTCATTTTAAATCACCAAAACATCATTAGGAACACCAATAGGTTAGAAGATGACCAAATCAAAGATAAAACAATCAAAATCCAACACTTTAACATTGAGCTTACATGATTAAGGATCAACCCTAACCCTAGCATGATCCAACCTCAACTCCACCATGATCAGCACCAAATAACTCTTATTTCTTATTGAAACATCATGGTTGAAGATCACAAACATCAAAACAAGAATCACAACTAAAGTAAAAAGCAAAACCAACAAGATCAAGTTTAAGATTACTCACCTTGCTTGAAGAAAAGTAGGTGAAAGTGATGTTTGATGCTTGAGGGGGGTGTGGGGATGGATAGTGGTTGTCTTGGTGGTCAGAGGGTGGCTAATTGGTGGCTAGACGGTGGCTGAAAGGTGGCTGAAAGGTGGCTGGAAGTGGCTGGCCATGTGTTGTGAGGGAGAGAGGAAGAAAGGATGTGTGTGATCTTTTAGTTGGCTGGAATGACTCCCAAAATGCTTGGCTGAATTTATCCCTCAAAAAGTGACTTTTTACTTAACCATGGTTAACTTTAAATCATGGTTATTAACTAGGTTAAGAATGCAAGCTTGTTGGGCTTCAAGTTGGGCCGAAATAAGTTGGGTTTGGGAATAAACGCTTCGTACCGATAACGTTTTCTAGACTTCGAATTTAATTTTTTTGAGGTGATATGGAAAATAAATTAATTCACTTAGACTTTAATTATTAGGGCCTACTATCAATTCTTCTAAAGTTTTCGTTAATAATTAAATAAATAAATAAAACTCGAATTGCCAAGTGAGGGCCCAAATAATTTTTTTTTCCACCGGGATTAATAAATGCGATAAATAAATATGAAAAAAAACATTAACATGAGGTAATTCGTTAAATAAACATAATTTAGGGTTGGGCTATTACAGTCTTCCCCCCTTAAAGAGTTTCGCCCTCGAAACTTATGAACTTTACTATGTCATGCAAGATTACCTCAAATAAATGTGGACATTTGGTTTTCATTTCCTCTTTAGCCTCCCAAGTGGCTTCTTGGGAGGTATGGTTTACCCAAAGCACCTTGACTAAAGGTATCTGCTTGTTGCGCAGCTGCTTAATCCTACGATCTAGTATTTGAACTGGATGCTCTTCGCACACTAGATCCTCAGTGATCTTAATAGGTTCAGATACAATGGTGTGGTTTGGATCTCAAATATACTTCCTGAGCTGAGAGATGTGAAACACGTTATGCACGTGTTTTAGTTCTACCGGCAGATCCAGTCGATATTGTACGGGATTTAACTTTTCAATGATTTCATAAGGTCTAAAATATCTTGGACTCAATTTGCCTCATGCCCTGAACCTCTTGATACCCTTAGTTGGCGATACTTTCAGAAAAACTTTATCGCCTACTTAAAACTCCAAAGGCCTCCTTCTCTTGTCCGCATAATTCTTTTGCCAACTTTGGGCAACCCTAATGTGCTCCCGAATTCTTCTTATTGTTTCCACAATTTGCTAGATCATTTCAGGGCCTATAATCAATGCCTCATCCAAGAACACAGTGGGGTTCTACACTTTCTTCCATATAGAGCCTCAAACGGGGCCATTCTGATGGTGGACTGGTAGCTATTGTTATAAGAAAACTCCACCAAAGGTAAATCGTCTTCCCATTTTTCTTGGAACTCCAATGCACAACCTCTTAACATGTTATCTAGAATTTGATTCACTCTTTCAGTTTGCCCATCTGTCTTAGGATGATAAGAGCTGCTAAAGTTCAATTTGGTCCCAAAGGCCTTTTGAAGTGCTTGCCAAAAACGGGCTTGGAATCTTTGATCCCTATTAGATACTATGTCTAATGGGATCCCGTACAGGCGGACTATCTCTTTAACATACAGTTGGGCTAGATTTTCAACTCCCCAAGTATACTTAATTGGTCGAAAATGGGCTGACTTGATAAGTCGATCAACTATGACCCAGATAGCATTCTTCTTCGAGGAAGAAAGGGGTAAACCCATAACAAAGTCCATTAAGATCGAATCACACTTCCAAGTGGGAATTTCTAGGGGTTGCAGTTCATCCACAGGTCATTGATGCTCTGCTTTGACTTTCTGGTAGGTCAGACACTTGTCTACGTATTCCACAATCTCCGTCTTTACATTATTCCACCAGAAGTATTGTCTTAAGTCTTTGTACATTTTAGTGCCTCCTGGATGCACCGAGTAGCGAGTACTGTGAGCCTCCTCTGGGATCTGTTTCTTAATTCCTCATTTCAGGGTACACATAACTGATTCCGGAATCGCAGGTTCCCATCCTCGTGCACTACAAACCTAGGGGATTTTCCTTTCTCTAAATTTTTCTTTATTCTTTGGAGTTCAGGATCACTTTCTTGGTTCACTCGAATTTCCTCCACTATGGAAGGCTGTAAGGTAAGTGCTGATAATTGAACATGTGCTTGCCCAAGGGACACCAATTGAATTCCCAAGTCCTCAAGCTCTTTCAAGAGACTCGACTGGGTAATTACCACAGTGCTTGAGCTATGTTACGCTTTCCTACTCAGGGCATCCGCTACAACATTTGCTTTTGATGGATGATATCGAATCTGTAAATCATAATGCTTAAGTAACTCAAGCTAATACCGTTGCCTCAAGTTGAGCCCCTTCTGGGTGAAGATATACTTCAAATTTTGATGGTCAGTATAAATCTTGCATGGTACTTCATATAAATAATGTCTCTAAATTTTCAGTACAAAGACCCCGGCTGCTAACTCCAAGTTATAGGTAGGATAGTTTTTCTTGTAAGGCTTGAGCTGTCGAGAGGCCTAAGCTACTACCTTGTCTTCCTGCATCAGAACACACCCCAAACCATTCTTTGAAGCATTGCTATAGATGGTATATGCCTTACCTTCCACTGGTAGCATTAGGATTGGAGCGGTAGTTAATCACTGCCTTAACTCCTGAAAGGCTCTGTCACACTTCTCTATCCACTCAAATTTATTCGCTTTCTTTAGCAGATTGGTTAGGGGGAAAGCTATTTTCGAAAAGTCCTTGATGAACCTTCGATAATAGCCCACAAAACCGAGAAAACTTCTAATATAAGTGATGTTAGTTGGCTTTGACTATTCCGTGATTGCCTTCACCTTCTGGGGGTCAACTTTGACTCTTTCTTTTGCAACCACATGACCCAAGAACAACACTGCTTCCAACCAAAATTCACGCTTTTTTAATTTTCCATAAAGTCGATGCTCCGTCAGGGTTTGTAACACCATCCTCAAATGATCAGCATGTTCATCTATGTCCTTAGAATAGATAACAATGTCATCTGTGAACACCACTACAAACTTGTCTAAGTAGGGTCTGAAGACTCGATTCATAAGATCCATGATGGCTGCAAGAGCATCAGTGAGGCCAAATGGCATAACTGCAAACTCATAGTGGTCATACCTAATCCTAAATGCAGTCTTGGAAATGTCTTCATATTTAATCCTATGTTAATGGTACCCTGATCTCAAATCAATCTTAGAGAAGACTTCTGCTCCTTACAATTGATCAAACAAGTAATCTATTCGTGGCAAAGGATATTCGCTTTTAACGGTGATCTTGTTCAACTCCCTGTAGTCAATACACAGCCCTAAAGTTCCATCCTTTTTCCTTTATGAACAACAGTGGGGCACCCCATAATGACACACTTGGCATAATAAAGCCCTTCTGCAACAGCTCATCTAACTGAATCTTCAGTCCCTTAAGCTCAATTGCGGCCATATGTTTTGGGGCTTTGGAAATAGGTTGGCCATTAGGGATTAATTCAATTCTAAAATCAATTTCCCTCTACGTGGGTAATCCTGATAATTCCTCAGGAAAAACATCCTTAAACTCACAAAGGATAGGCATATTTTTTGCTTTCTCTTCTTTTGTTTGGGTGTCAATAACATAACACCAATATCTAACACACCCTTGATAAAATAGCTTACTTGCTTTCATAGCAGAAATCAAGGGATAGGATTTTTCCTCTCTCTGCCCATAGAAGAATACTTCTCTCCCTTTTTCATCCTTCAAAATAACCTTAAGATCCTCACCATCAATTTTAGCTCCATAGGTGTGCAACCAATTCATTCCCAGAATGATGTTAAAATCAAACAAATCAAATTGAATCAAATCCACAGTAAAGGTGGTTCCACCAATGGTAATGGGAATAAGTTTATAGGGGATAGGGCATTTAATCACAGAATCATTAGGTAGCTTGATCTTATAATTGGTTTCTGTCTTCCTATCCTCCAGGTTCAATTGTATGGCAGATTGGGTGGGTATAAATGAATGAGTAGCACCTGAATCAAATAATACACAAAATAGCTTTGAATTTAAAAAGAGAGTTCCAATGACTACCGTATCGGAGGTAGCAGCTCCCTTCTTGCTCATTACATACGCTCGTCCTATGGCTGCAGGCCTTGGTGGTGGGGCCCCTTGGTGAGGTGGGGCCAAGGGTTTTAATGCACTTTTATTTATAGTCTTCAGCTTTTGAGGGCATGCAGTAATAAGGTGTTCAGGGCTTCCACACCACATGCACTTATTAGTTCCTACTCGACATTCAGGAGTAATGTAATTTGTTCTTCCACATTTCGCACAGGGCTATGTTGAGCCTACAGGATGGCTTTTAGAAAGAGCGGGAGAAGGTTTCTTCTGGTTCACACTCTCACTTGGAGTTCCTCGATCAAATGCCTTTCTCTTTTGGTTGATTAGGTTCAGGGCTCTCAACTCTGTCTTTACTCGCTCCCCTTCAGTAGCTCTCTCATATAGTTCTTGGTAAGTCAAGATTGGTTGCCCAGCTAGCTGATTTCAAATATAGAAGGCCACACCCTCTTCAAACCTCCTCATCTTTAACCTTTCAGATGACATAAATTCGGGGACAAACCTAGATAATTCTGTGAACTTACTAGCACATTGCATCACAGTCATGTTGCCACTCATCTTCAGCTCCATAAACTCTTTCTCCTTTTGTCTTTAGACCACAACTGGGTAAAACTTTACCCTCAACTCACCCAAGAATTTACTCCAGGTGAATTCAGGCCCTACGAGCTTATCTTTAATGGTGTTCCACTAAATATTAGCTTCACCAGTGAAATAATACATCCCAATGTTTACATTCTTTTCTTCTAGCGCTTCTGCCACTGTAAAGATTTTCTTCATTCCCCATACCCATTCCTTCAATGCTACTGGATCACAAGTTCCATCATACACTTTGGGGTTGCATCGTGCTACCTTATCGGCTAATTTATCCTTTTTACGAGGGGTTTCAGTAGGTACTTGGGAAATCCGCTTCATCAATTTAGCTATTAAGGCCGGCCAGTAATTCGAGTCCCCAATATTATTAGCGAACTCAGGGGGATTTGGTGGCATTTTGCCAAAATTTGGTGGCACATGATGTGAAGCTTGTTCACCCGATCCCTGGCCATGATTTGAGATTTTCTCTACATGAACCTTTACATTGTTGTGCACTGATTTGAACATTCTGACCATACATTAAATGAAACAATTCAATCGCTGGAATACCCAAACATGTAAGATAAGCATACCCAACAAATACATTTAATATGGGTCAAATATCATTAAAAACAAAACCTAATGCTTCATTATATCATTTCAACTTTTTGTTTACATACATAGCTGCTTGTTTATACACAAAATTCCCAAGATAAAGTCACATCTAGCTGACTAACTATGGTTAGCTCTTACTTCTACCCCAACTAAAACACTAGTGAGCCCTAAAAACCTTAAATCCATCATATGCCAAAAAAGACAGCTAGATTTAGGTCCTACATTCGGAAGTATCTAACTGACTATATACAATGTCATATACTATACAAAATACATCCATCTAAACTAATCATGCTACATATAAACAGGGCTCAAACAAAAGAAGTCTACTGACACCAACCCCTAGAACCACCTAATAATCCCTAGATGGATTGTAATCTGGGTCAGACTCATCATCAGACTCTTCGCCTGAATTGAAGCTACTAGTCGATGCCTCTGACTCGGCATCACCAACCTCTTGCTCATGCTGCTACTGCACTACTGCTTCATCTATCTCCTACTCCAGCTGTTGTTCCACCACTGCATCGTCAATGTCCTGATCTTCCTCGGGATCATCCTGCTCCTCCGGATGGCCCTCGTCCTCAGAACTAACCACCACTATCTCTGATATATCAGTAAGGTCTATCACCACATGGGCCTCCCCAGGACTATCACACATCAGTGGGGTACTTGATGCAGGTGGGGAAGGTGGTCCCTGTGCTGGTGCTGAGCCTGCAGGTAGGGGATGTGCCTGGCGTAACAGAAAGATATGCTGAAGAGTCTCCATAGTAATCCCCCTCAGCTCAACTCCTCCCTCAATAACAACTCTGTAGTGTTAGTCGTCCAAGTCCCCTGGGCCTGAAACCTAGGCCCGTCCCAACCTGGGTTCCCTGTTATCATAAAATAATGATAACGGAGCCTGAATTCTACCTACGGATCAACTGTGGGTAAGGATCAGAGCAATCTATGTGCATGGACTATAATACTGTGAAACTTAGAGAAAGGATTCTGTGTATTACTACCAACTATTCTCACCCTTTTATTTCTAAATTCCACATTCCATTAAGAAAATCTCAACCTGGCTTTCATACCAAATCTGTAACGGCCCAAATGTACATAAATCACTGTTTGTATTCCTTTCATTAGTTTCTCCAATTAGAAATAATAACCCAAATGATCAGGCATTACCGCCGTCCAAAGAAGACAAGGCTTTGCTTGTACATGGTAAACTTAGCCGTAATAGCCAACGTTTAATATCAAAAGGCACTCATAACATCAAAACATTCAATAAATCCAACGTTTTCACCAAAATACAGTAACCCTTGTAGAGTATACAGCTTAACATCAAAGTATTTCATAATATAATTCTCAAACATTACAGCAATATCACACCACTGTTTCTTTCAGACTTTTGCTCTCACTTGCCTTCTCCAGTAGGCTTGTCAGCCTGAGGGCAATTCACTGAGCCTTTTCCTAAAACAAAATATGAAAACATTTCGAACTGTGAGCCAAAGCTCAATACATGCGTCCCTGTATTGTTAAATGATCATTGAAAAAAAACTGATTAGGCCCACATTACAATTCATTTTAATTTAAAAACAGAGAATGGGATGAATATAAAATTATATTGTTAATTATTATCTGATAGTGAATCCCTGGTAGCTGTTCAATCTGTGATAGGTGTACACATGCCAAGTCCATTGGGGGACCTGGCCAGAAGCCGCACGAGTAACTAAAAGGCGATGCCCTGTAATTGATAGCTGATGGGGTCACTTATTATGTGATAAATCATGGATTAAACTGATTCATTGATATACTTACCAAAACATTATAATTTTGATAAATACGTGCTGATTTCTAAAGTTGCAGGCAATGAACGTACCTGGTACTTTTAATGAAATTCATTGAAATGGGATTATGTACAAAAGGGAAGGAAATGATAGATTAGGTCTTGATCTATACAAAAATATCATTGCAGGATAGCAAATATATTTATTTCATAGCTAATAATTTGGTATAAGAAAAGTAAAAGCATAATAGCAGCTTAGAAAGAATAACTCATAACTTAGTCTTTCGATCTCTGATTAAGACCCAAAATGCCAACATTGAAAGCTTAAGAAGTCTCAAAATGCTTACATTTAGAACATCAAGCTTGATTCCCACAATAGGATTCCAAAAATGACGCTAGAACATAAGCATGTCAGTTTTAGTCAATTCTGCGCAGTTTTGGTAAAATGACCATAACTTTTTACATAGACCTCAGATTAAGGCAATTCAAAAGGAATTTGAAAGCTAACACACTGAAATAGCTACCCACAAAAATCATAATTTTTGAATGGGCTGATCATTACCAGTTTAATCCCAAATTATGCCCTATTTTCTTCAATTTTCAGCCCTCACTGTTTTAGCTTTTCCCCCTCTATTCACACAAATTCTCAACTTAAATCATTTCTTAAAAGCATGTGAATAAGCTTTGATCCATCCTAACATCATACAAAACCACCACATGCAATTTCACTTCATAATCATATCCAATGAAGATCATTTTTCAATCAAATACACACATAAACCAAGCTTAATGCTAATTTAATCCAAACCATACATTACTTGCATAAATCCTTGTTTGTAGTCAAATTGGACTCACTCCAACTCATTTCAAATCACCAAAAAAATCATCATAAACACCAATAGGTTAGAAAATAACCAAATCAAAGGTAAAACAATTAAAATCCCGCACTTTAACATGAAGCTTGCATGATTAA
>JAKOGI010000719.1:422500-437891 GCA_029747015.1 Carnegiea gigantea
GTGGCGGCTTAGTGGGCTAGCCGATGGTGACAGTAGGGCGGCGGCTGGTAGTGGACTGCTAGGGAAGGGGGTTAGGGTTAATAGAGAGAGAAAGAGAGAGAGCTAGAGAGAGAAGGGATGCCATGAGTGTTGGGGGGAGAAAGGGAAGCAATTGAAACAAAACCGGGGGGGAGCTTACGGCTGCTAGGGTACAAAAAAAAGGGTTTTCCTTCTTTTAAAAAAACAAAAGACCAAACCTCGAATAATTGGAAAAAAAAAAATGTCTTGGATCAATTTTAGCTAGTTGGGTCCTTAGGTAAATTTTAAATATAAAGGGGTGAATAATAAAAGTACTATAAATTTTAAATAATCCGAATAATGTTTTAAATCTAAGCTTTAATGAATTTGGTACAATGTAAAATTTTGAAAAGAAATCAGAGAGAAAAAAGAAAAAACAAATTTAAGTTGACTTGGATCATGAGGGTCAGTCCATGTCGCCTGATTTCTACATATTAAATTTCGGCATTTTACATATTACCCCACTTAGGAAAGTTTCGTCCTCGAAACTTCAATACACTGCGATAATTGCTATTCTCACAAAGGTCACTTCCAAGGGTTTTACACATCACCCTACTTAAGAAAGTTTCGTCCCTAAAACTTATACGCACCTGGTTATAGAAACAAGTGAGGATATTTGTCTCGCATCTCCTGCTCTGGTTCCCATGTTGCCGCTGGCACCTCGTGATTGGCCCAAAGAACTTTGACCAGGGGCACCATCTTCTTGCGAAGGTACTCTTCTCTTCGATCCAGGATCTACACTGATTGTTCCTCATACGAGAGGTCCTCCTGGAGCTGTATAGGGTTGGGTTCGATTATGTGTGAGGGATCTGGAATGTACTTCCATAGCTGTGATATATGGAACACATTATGTATTCTTGGAAGTTCATGCGGTAACTCCAATTGATATGCCACCTCCGCAACCCTCTGTATGACTACGTATGGTGCGATATACCTCGGGCTAAGTTTCCTTGCCATCCCAAACCTCGCAACTGCCTTGGTTGGAGAAACTCAAAGGAACACCTGATGTCTAACTTAGAATTCAAGTGGCCTACGCCTTCAGTTGGCGTAGCTTTTCTGGCAACTTTAGGTGGCTCTCATTCATTCTTAGTTCACGCTTATCTTATCCATGGTGACTTGGATTAATTCCGGCCCAATAATCAGAGCTTCATTGATCTCCTGCCAACAGAGCAAAGTTCTACACCTCCTCCGATACAGTGCCTCGTACGAAGCCATTCAATACTCGCGTGGTGACTGTTGTTCTAGGAGAACTCAATCAGCACTAGTGGTTCGTCCCACGCTCTCTTAAAATCCAGGGTGCAAGCCCTTAACATATTCTCCAGCGTTTGAATATTGCGTTCCATCTGCCCGTCCGTGGCTGGGTGAAATGCAGTACTAAAATGTAACAATGTTCTAAATGCTTCCTGTAACTTCCGCCAGAAACCTGATTCGAATCTAGTGTCCCAATCCGACACTATGGAACTGGGTACCCCGTGTAATCGCACTATCTCTTCGAGATATGCTCGAGCCAATTGGTCCAGAATCCAAGTATTCCTCAGGACAATGAAGTGCGCTATTTTTGTGAGTCTATCCACGATGACCCAAATTGTGTTGTTCTTCCATTGAGTCAATGGTAAACCCACCACGAAGTCCATAGGCACCGAGTCCCATTTCCACTTAGGGACGTCCAGGGGCTGTAAAAGTCTCGTTGGTCATTGGTGTTCGATTTTTACTTGCTAACAGGTTAGGCACTTTGTTACATAATCAGCCAGTTCTTGTTTCGTGTTACTCCACCAAAATGTCTGCTTTAGGCCTTTGTACAGCTTATTTCCCCCAGAGTGCACCGAGTGTGGAGTATTATGGCCCTCATCAAGGATTTTCTTCTTAAGTGCCTCTACTGTAGGAACATACACCCGGTTATGGAACCGTATAGTGCCATCCTCATGGATTACGAACCCGAGTGCTTTTCCCACCAATATTTCCTCGCTGATCCGTTCGAGTTAAGGGTCTGTAGCCTGGGCTACTCGAATTTTCCCTATGAGGGTCGACTATGCTTCCAAGGTGCAAAGCATAGGTTTGGTGCTTGTGGTAATTGTGTTAAGTTCTAACTTCTGAAATTTCTCACACAACTCATTCGGAAGTGCTAGAAAGTAGCTTAGTGCTAGGTATGATCGGTGACTCAATGCATCCATCACTACATTAGCCTTTCTCGGATGGTACTAGAAATGGACATCGTAGTCCTTCAGGAATTCTAACCACTTCATTTGCCTCAGATTCATATCCTTTTGTGAAAAGAGGTATTTCAAGCCCTAGTGATTGGTGAAAACCTCACAACATACCCTGTACCGGTAATGCCTCTAGATCTTGAGACCCTGTACCGGTAATGCCTCTAGATCTTGAGTGCAAATACGACAGCTGCTAACTCTAGGTCGTGAGTTAGGTAGTTTCGCTCATGAATCTTTAGTTGTCGCAAAGCATAGGCTATAACGTGACCTTCTTGCATCAGTACACTCCCCAACCCACTCCTAGATGTTATACACCACAAAATCCTTATCGACGGTGGGTAAGGCCAGTATCGGTGTACTCGTCAGTCTTTTGTTAGGCTCCTGTAATGCTCCCTCGCACTATTCCATCCATTCATACTTAGCGACCTTCCTAGTCAAATTGGTGAGTAGGGTGGCGACCTTCGAAAAGTTTTGGACAAACCTACTATAGTACCTGGCCAAACCCAAGAAACTTCTCACTTTTGTCAGGTTCTTAGGCCTTGACTAGTTCGTCACAGCCTCTATCTTTTGGGGGGCCACAGATACTCCGTCGTTGGATACTACGTGTCCCAAAAATGCCACCTTACTCAACCAGAACTCACGCTTCAAAAACTTGGCATACAACTCATTTCTCCTCAATACCTCCAGAGCTGTCCTTAAATGGTCGGTATGCTCCTATGGAGTCCTCGAGTAGATCAGTATATTGTCTATGAAGACCACAACAAATTGATCCAGGTAGGGTTTGAAAACTCTGTTCATAAGGTCCATAAATGCTGCCAGGGCATTAGTGAGGCCAAAGGGCATCAGCACGAATTCATAATGTCCATACCTGGTACGGAAGGCAGTCTTGGGTATGTCCTCATCCTTGATTCGGAGTTGGTGGTACCCCGAATGAAGGTTTATCTTAGAAAAAGTCCCCGCACCTTGTAGCTGGTCAAAGAGGTCGTCTATTCTAGGCAGAGGGTAATGGTTCTTGACCATTATTTTGTTCAGCTCCCCATAGTCTATACACAACCTCAGGGTTCCATCCTTCTTTTTCACAAATAACACTGGGGCTCCCCATGGAGATGTGCTGGGCCGAATACACCCCTTCTCTAATAGTTCATCCAGTTGGGTCATTAATTCCTTAAGTTCTGTCAGTGTCATACGGTAAGGTGCCTTAGAGATAGGTGTGGCTCCGGGGGTCAGATCGATACTAAACTCTACTTCTCTAAGGGGTGGCATATCGGGAATCTTCACTGAAAATACATCTGAAAATTCCCTCACTACTAGAATGCCTTCAAGGAAGGATTCGGCTCCCTCGGTTTTCATTACATTATGCAGAAATCCCTCGCATCGTCTACCTAACAACTTGCGGGCTTTCAGCACAGAAATCAGTTCCGCTCCCGCTCTAGGTCCCTTGCCCTTATGCACCACTTTCTCCCAATTGGGCCCCCTAGGGTAATTTTTCATCTTGGACAGTCTATCTAAGCCTGGTGCTTAGCTAACCAATCCATACCTAAGATAGCCCCAAAGTCAGTTAGCTCAAACTTATATAGGTCTGCCAATAACTAATGCTTACACATTCTAATAGGGCAATCCTCGTACAGCTCCTCACACATTACAGTCTTCCCATCAGGGAGAATCATAGACAATAAGGAAGGTTTATCGGTGAGGACTAGTCCTAATGTCTAAACCAGTTTAATAGAAATAAAGAAGTGCATGGCACCCAAATCAAATAAAACATCTACTGGTTGAGCTAAGATAGAAAAAGTACCCATGACAACTTTTGGAGCACCCTCTGCTTCCTTCTTACGCATTACGTAGACCCTGCCCCTATTGCTCTAGGGCAGTTGGTTGGGAGGTCGGGCCTGAACTTGCTGAGGTGCCTGGTTCTGATGGTTGGGGTTGGCTGCCTACCCACCCCTATTCTGATAAGGCTGTAGACGTCACTGCCCCTGTCCTTGTCCTTGGCCTTGTCCCCCATGCCTTTGATTAGTAAGAGGTGGGGGCTGTGGGCAGTCCCATGTTTAGTGTTGAGGGCTTCTGCAGCGGAAACACCTCTTGACTGAACGACATTTCACAGCGTAGTGCCCCAAATTTTACCAAGTGCTTCAGGTTACTTAGGCCGTGCATTGGGGTGCTGGCCTCCACGAGCATTGTTATTTGAGTATTGATTCCCACAAGGTCTATGGTATTGCTCCTACAGTTGGAAGTTCCCTCGATTATCCACCTTCCTCTTAACTCGCCACTGCTCATTGAACTAGTTATTCCTTTCCTTCATTGCCCTTTCTATGTTGACTGCATTATCATATAGGTCCATGTAGTAGATGTACTGGCGTACAGACATACTCTCCTTAATAGTGGGATTGAGTCCGACCTCAAACCGGTTCATCTTCAGCCTCTCATCAGCTATGAAGGCCGGGGTAAATCGTAAGAGCTCCATAAACTTCGAGGCGTATGCAAGTACGCTCATGCTCCATTATTGCAACTGCATAAATTTGCTCTTCTTCGCCTTTGTAAGCCCCCCCTTCTTTATTTTAAGTTAACCTAGCTATCTTACCTTCCATGTTTTAAAATCGTATTTTTAGTAATTATACGAGTTAAATTATTATCAATGTGCTTATGCGAAGGATAATTTCATTAAAAAGAATATTTCATCGCTGTTTATATTATTGATATTATCGTTGATTATTAGGAAATTTTTGAGTCAATGTGAACTCACACCTTCAAAGTCGTTATGCGATTTATTTAGTCGCATCCCGAATTTGATTAGGACATCGGTTTTAGGACATTTCAACTCAAGCTTACACTAAACGTTAATGTATTCGGGAACAGGATTTAACAAGTGTAGCATTTGAACCAAAAAAAAAGAAAAAGAAAAAAGGAATAGTAAAAAGGGGGGATGATTTGCGGGCAAGGACCCCGACAGCCCGACCCACTCTCTCTCTCCTCCGCTTCTCCTCCTCTCCCATGCAAATCACAGGCTACCGCCTGTCTTCTTCGCCTCCGCCACGCGTCGCCAGCTAGAGGAGGACCACGGTGGCCCCCTGAGCACAACCTACTCACTGCCGGCCACCACCAACCCATTTTCCCCACCTTTCTCTGCGAATCGAAGCCCAGCCAGCCACATTTCGGTGCCTTGAACCACCACCCACGTGCTGAAATCCGGCCATTCCCACCAGAATTGACCCCCATTATAAACTAAGGGGTCAAATTTGACCCAAACTGCGCTAAAACTTCATCAATTCAGGAGGTATGGTTTCGGTTCAAGCAAGGCATTCAGGCTAGGGCTTGGTCTAAGCTATTGGGCATGCGTTTGGAACTAATTGGGTCAAGGATTGAGGTTTTCCAGCATTCAAAGTGAGTTCGAAAGCGCTTGGAACGGGTCTGTAGCTTGGAGTCCAGGTGGGTGTTTCTCGCGTACTAAATTAGTATTAATTTCAGAATTAAGATGATATGCATGTTAGGTTGAGTTGATTATGCTGACTAAAGTTGTGAAGCGATTATGTATGTTAGTTTGATTGAATTCAGGCCCAGATTACGCATGTTAAATTAGTCAACTTAGGCATGAATCGATACTTGTCAAGCTAGCTAAATCATGTTTAAAAGTAGTGCCTGAATCAACTAAGCATGTCTTGAATTGATGCCTACTAAGTTAATTAATTAATGTTTGAAAGTAGCCTTCGGATCGACCTAAACACGCTTGAAGCTGATGTATGTTGAGTTAGCTGACGCATGCTTGAGGGCAGCTTTTGAAACAACCTAAACATGCCCTAAGTTATTGTAAGTGAGTTAATTGATCATACTTGAAAAATGGCCTTGAGACGACCTAATAACACTTCGGATCGATGCATGTTAATTTTGTGGATTCATGCTTAAAAGTGGCTGTTGTTCATGTTTAGTGAATTCTGTGTTATATAAGCAAACAACGTTTAAAATGATATATGTGGATTTAGTTAATTTACTTTTAAAAGTAGCCTTTGAGACAACCTAAGTATGCCTTAGATCAATGCGTATTGAGTTAGTTGATTCATACTTAAAAGTATTCTTTGAAATGACCTGTGAACGTCTTAAGTCGATGCATGTCTAGTTGATTAGTTATGCTTTGAAAACGATATGAGAATGACATGCTTGTTTCTTAAATGTAAGTTATGAATGCAAGTTAGTTCATGTCTTATTGGTTGTTCCAGTTCTGCTTCAGTTAATGAAATATATATGTTATGCAAGCCATATTGTGTTGCTGAATGAGTGCTACTTGCTTGATAATTACACAAGCTCTATTACACATTTCTTTATAAGATTCCATGATAATATGCTATGGCTATAGAATGGAAAACCGATATGGTAGTTGGATGGTTTGAGGTAGAACTATGAGTGATTCGAGGTTTCCTGTGGTCGGTTGTTGTTTTAGGATAGAGCCTGGGTTGTGAATTAACCACAATCGTGTGGATTGCGAGGCCATATATGGCTTATGCTGAGATTGATTGATTATGAAGTGTTTGAATGTGTTACGTGCAAACCCCCTCCCTTTATGTCATCATATACCTATTAGCGAACAATGGCCTATTTTAACTATGCAAATACAGTTTTGGGAGTGAACTCGCTTGAACGGGGGAATCCCTAAAGAATTTAAATAAAAAGAGAGTGCGTTGTATGAAAAAAGGATTTTGCTATGAGAGGCAGCAGACTTATTAGCCGCTATGGCCATACGCGTTAAATTGGCTAAGATATTGTGTATAGGGACAATAGATGGGAGTGAACTAGGGAGTATCCCAGTTGTGGGAAGCCCTAGAGACCCTGATGAGAGTTAAGGTCCAAAAGTTAGTGGCCATCTCGAGAGTAAGAGCTTAGCGTGAGTGATAGTCTCACTAGGGGTTGAAAATAGATCTCACCCATTCCACACATTATGATGATCTTATGCCCCTAGAGTAATTTTCTATTAAGTAAGAAAAGTAGTCGGCTTTTCGCCTTTTTAAGTATTTCAAAAAGAAAGTTTTTAAGGGTCATTATGGGACCAATATGAAAGAGATTCTTCTAGGGATATGAGCCTCAAGAGGCTAAAGAAGAGTTTTTATGAGCCTCAAGAGGCTAAATGAAGTGTTTTCAGTAAAAAGAAAGAAAGCTTCCTGTACATAACTTATGCATATCATATGAATGAGATCTATATAAAGTGTGCTGCAGAAAACAATGCTGAAAACAAAGCGTTATGTGCATATTCCAAGTATAACTTATGAATGAGATGCTAAGTCAAATACGATTGTGAAAAAGAAAGCCTTATGAGATATTCCGTGCATGCCCTATGAATGAGATCTGAATGAGACTTGAAATGTGTGTCTTATGCATATCATATGAATGAAATGCCAAGAAAAGTATGATTCTGAAAAGAGATAACCTTATGTGCACATCGTACAAATGAGGTTTCATGCATAGTTTGAATGGAATGCTAAGTAGTTATGTTTATGAGAAAGAAAGATCCTTATGCTTAATCTATGAAAGAAAGTTTCTATGCTTAGCCTTCGATGCTTGCTTATGTGTTTAAGTGCTTGTTACTGAAGGAATTCAGGGGCCTAAAAATGAGTTTGAGCGGCTAAAATGAAGTTTATGGATAGTGATCCTTCCTTGAGGATTTAAGAATGCCTAATATGATAGTAAAATATGAATACGTGATATGTGACTATTATGAGTACTATTGCCTGCAACGGTTTTGGTTTTAAGGGGTTGGGGAATACTCACTAAGCGTGTGGTTGCTCATCCCATTACTCTTTTCCCTTTTTCCCCAGGTTGGCATTATGACAAGTAGAAGCCCAGTCACTTAGGTCAAGATGGAATCTATTCTTGCTTACAAGGTGTCATGTGTGCCCATATGAAGGGGTCTTACATGTTTAATGAAGTCATGTAATGTATTCTTAGAATTGTAAATGTTTGTAAACAAGTATTCTAGCTCATGTAGTGTATACGGCCATGTATGCCAACCATCTCATTAGTCAGTTGTCGTTTTAGTTGAAATGAGTTACGTTTTAGGATGTAAAGCCCAGTACTCCGGTTGTGTGAACCATTAAGTTGTATCTTTCATTTCTCTTGTATTAAGGAACTATTCTGTTTGATGTACTTCGAGCGAGTTGCTCGTTGAGTTATGAACTCTGGCGTGTAGCCGTTGAGCTTCTTTTAAAATGTTTTACGCTTTCTGTTGGTTTACAGGGGTCTATTGTAAGGCTTTTAGCCTGAAAACGACAAGTTCTAAGGGGAAACTCTGTCCGTTTCGTGCCAGAAATTAAGTAAGAAGTTAGCAAAACATAGCTCTCCTGGCCCTAGGGGCTGGGCGTGTTGCATTGATGATATCATAGTATGATCCTGTGACCATAGGCCGCGACCTGAGTCTTGCATCTCATATAGTTGCGAAGGAACGCGTTCACGATGACGTAATACATGCCTGCCTTGTGTGCAAATGTGAGTTTTATGTGAATGTTAGCGCGTTCACCTAGTTAGGTATGGGTTGAGTGAGCTGATTGGTTGGATAAAAGAACCATTTGCTAAGGTGTAGGCCGAGTGGCTCGTATTCTCGTCGATAAGTCAAGTGTTAGCTCAATCAAAACTTGTTTCGCTTATATGCCTCAGAGACTTTAATCAAAAGTTGAAAGAACATATGATTTGAAATCGAATGATTGGAAAGGCCTTAACTCTAAGCTCGTCTTTGGCCCTAAAGTACGATTTGCTCCTCGGGCTGCGTAATGGAGTGAGGGGACGTACTCGAAGGCTGGTGTAGAGAGAGAGAGAGCTAGAAGTAGTTAAACAATTTCCTTTTGAAAACCTAAGGACCTTGAAAGTTAAAGTCTTTCGATTAGTGAGTTAGGTTCGTGCCTTCGCACTGGAAACCTTTCTACTTGTTTAGTTAGGTCTTCTTATTGCAATCAAAGACTCGCATTTGCTTTACAATAATGCTTAGGTTAACCCTACAAGGTTAAACTCGGCCATTTACACTAAGGTCCGTGGCACCTCACTTAATTAGCAACTATGACCCTATTAGGTATCACCTTTCGACTGGTTTTAGCTCTAATCAGGTTCTAATGTTCTAGGCTGATGTATTTGATAAATGTACCTTGTGTTTTCTTTGATAACCATTGTAATTGTAAGAGCGAGAGTTGTATATAAGCTCTTCTTATCGTGTTTGTACACACATCACACCGTATTGAATCAGAAATTGAACTTGCTTCAAGTTTGCTCTCCAAACACCTATTGGCTGTATCCTGAATTGGCAACTGTAGTGGTGATACTGTAGGTCATTTTAGCGCTTCTTGGTGGTGTCCTGGCTATATCAAACCCCAATACACCTAAAAACTGCAAGAGAGAAAAAACCTAGCAGGCTTTGGAATTGTTACACCGCATACATCACCTTGCTACCTCCTAGGACGACAATCTATGCCTCCCCAACACTTTCTTAAGCACAAGCACAAAGTGTAGAAGCAAGGATGGTCGTAGTAGAAAGTAGAACCTTCCCATCCGTACTAGGAGTTCCTCGAACGTCCATAAGTACCTGTGAGACAAATGCATCAGAAAACCTCAATGTAGATCCGTAACACCAATAACGCCATTGTTCTTACCCTTGCTAGTTGACTGTTGGCCAACTCCAAAAAGTTTGGACAAACATCAAAGCATAACCTCGACCTTAGGTTTTAAATGAGGGTTGCATTCATGTATACGTGCCTACATGCCTTTTCGTGAGGCCATAAGAGTACCTATAGATAAGATTGTTATATGTGGCCATCGATGTGTTTCTAACCAAATGCCAAAAAGTGAGTTTTTGGAATTGCTTGGCTTGAATTTGATTAAACATATGACTGTATTAGATAGAACAATTTGATCTATGTAGTTAGTTTCATAACGTCACCCTTGGATCATCATTTACAGCCCATCAATACTGTTTTCTTATGTTATAGTTGGATTAGTTGAACTCGATGTATGTAATGCGTGATTAGATGACAATAGAGCTACATTTACATGAATCATGTCTATAGAAATATGTATCTCATGTATAAGAAAGTGGTATAGTAGCGCACTCAGGGTCATGTCATCATATATATTGACACTCACATCCATTATGCACGGTTATTCAAGTGTCTTATGAATGATTGGCTTAGTAAATGCATATCTTGGTGTTTGCTTGACTTGAGTTGGTTTTGGCATGTGACCTAGCTATCCAAATGATTTAACTCTCGAAATTCGTAGCATGGTATGACCTTAGAGTCATCATTTACATCCCATGAATTTCTTGATTCCATGTTACAGTTGAGTAACTGCGTACGCCTATATTTGAGGCATGATGAGACGACCCTAGAAACCTCCATTCACTTATTCTTGCCCTTATATGTTTGATCAGAGTAGCGCAGGGGAAGCATGTACGCCACAAGCCACAGGCCCAGGATTTGTCGAGTAGCATAACCATTCATTTGTATGAATCTATGACTTAAAAGACGATCATCCCCAAGTAAAAACCTTAAAGAAAGATTCCCCACCATCGAAATCATCGACTTACATTCCTGCCTTAGCATTTCCTTCTCAAAATTGATCACACCGACATGTTATACTAGTTCATGTTATTCGTGATTCCTGATCTTCAGTGTTCTGTTGTTACTATTGTTAACCCTACGAGATGTCAATGTGGTCTCGATTTCTACTTCAAGTTCATTCATTGTTAATATGACGTAATATGATGTCTCTACTGCTCATGGGCAATGATGTAGCTTTTTGATCAATTGATTTCACCTTAGAATGATCTAGGTTCTTCATGCCTTTTAACAAACCTGACATGTCCTAAATAAGCTATCATGAATGAAATACTTAAAAGTTAGCTGGGTATAAGATTTAAAATGTGGCCGACCTGCCACGAATCAGCCGTATTGGAAAGGTTTTTGAGTTGGCCGAACAGCATTTTGCCCGCGATATGGAACGTGATTTCTGTATTAGAGTGATTTTTCCATATCGCGATCAAAACCGCAATCGCGACCGAAACTGCATTTTGAATCCTTGGCGGGGATTGATGTACAGACATAGGAATGTCAGTCATATATGCATTCGTTTTGTAGATTGCTTGCTATATGGATATTAGTCGCTTTCACGTTACATCCAATTCCTAAAGTTGAGAATGCCGAATTGCTGATACTATACGATGCTATGTGATGCTGTTTTGCTTAAGTGCCGCTACGAGGTGCTATGTGATACCCTTATTACTCTAATGTCTTATAGAAATCTCCATGTCAATTATTATGATCCCAAAAGTGACTTGAATTCATGTTTTAGAATGAGATTACTGGCATATGACATTGGGATGTCATCACCCCAATTGGCAAACGTTTAGATGCCCACTTATAATTACATATGCGTAGAGTTGTTGCTTGCCATACAAACTGAGTCTAGATAATCAAACGTCTATGTTCGTTTTCCAAAAAAAAAAAAAAAACCTCGATATGGTTTTCCATGCCAACTCATTTGCCCCTCTTCGATGCGATTTGCCCTCAGCACCTAAATAGAGTGAGTAGACGCTTGAAGAGGATTGGCGAAGAGGAGACTTTATACCATAATCCATTTTCTTTTGATTTAAAAGAAGTAGTCATTGTAAAATGAAACCTTTTAGAAACATACCGTCTAGATCGAGTTATGTACATGTATTCTAGGAATGACCAAACTTAGGTTTAGAATTTTGAGGATGAAATTCTTTTAAGGGGGGAAGAGCGTAGGACCCGCCTTCTTTATTTTAAGTGAACCTGGCTATCTTACCTTCTACGTTCTAAAATCGTATTTTTAGTAACTATACGAGTTAAATTACTATCGATGTGCTTATGTGAACGATAATTTTATTAAAAAGAATATTTCATCGCTATTATATTACTGATATTATCATTGATTATTCAGAAAAGTTTTGAGTCAATGTGAACTCACACCTTCGAAGTGGTTATTCGATTTATTTAGTAGCATCCCGAATTTGATTAGGACACCGGTTTTAGGACATTTCAACTCAATCTTAGACTAATGTTAACGTATTCAGGAACAGGATTTAACTAGTGTAGCTTTTGAACCAAAAACAAAAACGAAAAAGAAAAGAGGAATAGTAAAAAGGGGGGTTGATTTTCGGGCAGGGACCCCGACACCCCGACCCACTCTCTCTCTCCTCTGCTTCTCCTCCTCTCCCACGCAAACCACAGGCTACCGCCTATCTTCTTCGCCTCCACCACGCATCGCCGATAAGGGGAGTACCACGTGGTCCCCTGAGCACAACCCACTCACTGTCGGCCACCACCAACCCGTTTTCCCCACCTTTTTCTGCGAATCGAAGCCAAGCCAGCTATGTTTTAGTGCCTTGAACCACCACCCACGTGCCAGAATCCGGCCATTCTCACCAGAATCGACCCCCATTATAAATTGAGGGGTGGAATTCGACCCAAATCGCACTAAAACTTCATCAATTCAGCAGCTAGGGTTTCGATTCAAGCAAGGCATTCAGGCTAGGGTTCAGTCTAAGCTAGTGGGTGTGTGTTTGGGACTAATTAGCTCGAGGATTGAGGTTTTCCAGCATCCAAATCGAGCTCGAAAGCGCTTAAAACGGGTCCGTAGCTTGGAGTCCAGGTGGGTGATTCTCGCGTACTAAATTAGTATTAATTTCAGAAACGTTTTAACCCTTTAGATGATATGCATGTTAGGTTGAGTTAATTAGGCTGACTGAAGTTGTGAAATGATTATGTATGTTAGATCGATTGAATTCAGGCCCAGATTATACATGTTAAATTAGTCAATTTAGGCATGAGCCGATACTTGCCAAGCTAGCTAAATCATGTTTAAAAGTAGTGCCTGAATTAACTAAGCATGTCTTGAATTGATGCCTGCTAAGTTAATTAATTAATGTTTGAAAGTAGCCTTCGGATCGACCTAAACACGCTTTAAGCTGATGTATGTTAAGTTAGCTGATGCATGCTTAAGGGTAGCTTTTGAAACAACCTAAACATGCCTTAAGTTATTGTAAGTTGAGTTAGTTGATCATGCTTGAAAAATGGCCTTGAAACGACCTAATAACACTTCGGATCGATGCATGTTAATTTAGTGGATTCACGCTTAAAAGTGGCTGTTGTTCATGTTTAGTGAATTGTGTGTCATGTAAGTAAACAACGTTTAAAACAATATATGTGGATTTAGTTAATTCACGTTTAAAAATAGCCTCTGAGACAACCTAAGCATGCCTTAGATGAATGCGTATTGAGTTAGTTGATTCATACTTAAAAGTATTCTTCGAAACGACCTGAGAACGTCTTAAGTCGATGCATGTAAAGTTGATTAGTTATGCTTTGAAAACGACATGAGAATGACATGCTTTTTTCTTAAATGTAAGGTATCAATGCAAGTTAGTTCATGTCTTATTTGGTCCTCCAGTTCGTTAAGTACCCTGCTTAAGTTAATGAAATACATATGTTATATAAGTTGTATTGTCTCACTGAATGAGTGCTACTTGATCGATAAATACATAAGCTCTATTACACATTTCTTTATAAGCTTTCATGATAATATGCTATGGGTATAGAATTGAAAACCGATATGGTAGTTCGATGGTTTGAGGTGGAACTATGAGTGATTCGAGGTTTCCTGTGGTCGGTTGTTATTTTAGGGTAGAGCCTGGGTTGTGAATTAACCACAATTGTGTGGATTGCGAGGCCATGTGTGGCTTATGCTGAGATTGATTGATTATGAAGTGTTTGAATGTGTTACGTGCAAACCCCCTCCCTTTATGTCATCAGGTATCTTGTTGCGAGTGAGCGTGAGTTTGAAAAGTGAAGTTTTCATGTTTTTAACTAACAGTAGCCATACCTATTAGCGACGATGGCCTATTTTAACTATGCAAATACAGTTTTGGGAGTGAACTCGCTTGAACGGGGGAACCCCTAAAGAATTTAAATAAAAAGAGAGTGCGTTGTATGAAAAAAGGATTTTGTTGTGAGAGGCAGAAAAGTTATTAGCCACTATGGCCATACGCTTTAAATTGCTAAGATATTGTGCATAGGGACAATAGATGGGAGTGAATCTGCTCGAACGGGGGAATCCCTAGCCTAGGGAGTATCCCAGTTGTGGGAAGCCCTAGAGACTCTGACGAGGGTTAAGGTCTAAAAGTTAGTTGCCATCTCGGGAGCAAGAGCTTAGCGTGAGCGATAGTCTCTCTAGGGGTTGAGAATAGATCTCACCCAATCCGCACATTGTGATGATCTTATGCCCCTAGAGTAATTTCCTATTAAGTAAGAAAAGTAGTCAGCATTTCGCCTTTTTAAGTATTTTACAAGGAAAGTTTTTAAGGGTCATTATGGGAACAATATGAAAGAGATTCTTTTAAGGATATGAGCCGTAAGAGGCTGAGAGAAGAGTTTTTATAAGCCTCAAGAGGCTAAATGAAGTGTTTTCAGTAAAAAGAAAGAAAGCGTCCTGTGTATAACTTGTGCATATCATATGAATGAGATCTACGTAAAGTGTGCTGCTGAAAACAAAGCATTATGTGCATATTCCAAGTATAACTTATGAATGAGATGCTAAGTCAAATACGATTGTGAAAAAGAAAGCCTTATGAGCATATTCCGTGCATACCCTATGAATGAGATTTGGATGAGATTGAAATGTGTGTCTTATGCATATCATATGAATGAAATGCCAAGAAAAGTATGATTATGAAAAGAAGTAACCTTATGTGCACATTGTACAAATGAGGTTTCATGCATAGTTTGAATGGAATGCTAAGTAGTTATGTTTATGAGAAAGAAAGATCCTTATACTTAATCAATGAAAGAAAGTTCCTGTGCTTAGCCCTCGATGCTTGCATATGTGTTTAAGTGCTTGTCACTGAAGGAATTCAGGGGCCTAAAAATGAGTTTGAACGGCTAAAATGAAGTTCATGGATAGTGATCCTTTCTTGAGGATTTAAGAACGCCTAATATGATAGTAAAATATGAATACGTGATATGTGACTATTATGAGTATTATTGTCTGCAACGGTTTTGGTTTTAAGGGGTCGGGGAATACTCACTGAGCGTGTGGTTGCTCATCCCTTTACTCTTTCCCCTTTTTCCCTAGGTTGGCATTATGAC
>JAKOGI010000720.1:0-27500 GCA_029747015.1 Carnegiea gigantea
TGCGTGTATATGTATAGGTATACACATATACATATATGTATAGGTGTGTGTGGTGCATATATATAGATATATATAAATGAGATAGATATAGATCTATACACACACACACACATAGATATATATTATATATATATATATATATATATATATATATATAGATAGATATGATATAGTATGTACGGTGCAGGTATATGAAGATATATCCATATATATATGTATGATGTTAATATATAATATAAATATATATATATATATATATAGATATATTATATATACTATTATAGTATATATATATATATATATTATATTATGTAGGTATATATATATATGTTAATATTATACACACACGCAAGATATATATATATATATACATACTATAGTTACATAAATGCGTATTCTATATAATATATATATATATATATATATATATATATATATATACACATACATATATATATATACATATATATACGTGTATATGTGTATATCTATGTATATCTCTCTCTCTGTGTATATTTATATATGTGTGTGTGAGGGGGTGTGTGTGCACGCGTGCATGTGTGTGTATGTATGTGTTTGTGTATGTGTATGTGTGTGTGCGCATATGTATATGTGTGTATATGTATATATGTATACATATATGTATATATGTATATGTTTGTGTAGTGTATATGTGTGTGTAGATACTTATATGTGTTTACATTGATATATGTATAGTCCCAAACAAAGAAATCAAAGTAAATTTTATTTGTAACTGAAATTTTAAAATCATTATTTGCTGCATGAGCTAGATATTTCTATTTTTTTAATCATTTTTGCTTACTTTTCTCTTCATTTTAAAGATTTTTTTCAGTATATTAATTGTAATTTGATTTCCACATATATGAAGGTTTTTGTGCTTGGCTCCCTTCATATTTTGGAGATTGACATTTTCAACGCTGTCATTTTCTGCTTAATTTTCACAACCCATAATCATTGATGAATATTTAATGTTCGATCATCTTTGGATGAGTTGATGATGTGGCAAGCACAGCAACCTTTAATTACCTGAATTACTTCTCTTCTCCTGTCTTCTTTCCAACGTTTTATCTTATTCCCTTAATTGTAGCTTCCATCATCAACATCGACATTCGAGAGTTAAAGGACAGAAAATTTGTCTTTTTTGTTTTGACCTACGAACGTTGATCTTTCGTCTCAGCCTTGCCTTCTGCGTATTCTTAACTACTCTTCAAATTATCCCAACAATCATTGCAGCCAGACTTCCAACAGGTTGATTCTCCAAAGTTCTTACCTTTGAAGATTTACAATCACACCCGGATTTTGTTTAGTTTTTGGGTTTTGAAAATGGTAGAGAAAGAGAGTGACCATGAGAGGGAAAATTTTTTAATGAGAGGAGTGCTTTAATGAGAGAGTGAGTAAAAGAGTCAATTAATCTCATTATTTCATCCTGCCAATCATGTGCTCAAACAAACACGTTAAATGAGAGCAAACTGGTCATCCCATATTTTTTTTCCCTCAAGCTTTTGATTGATTAAAGTATCATTTAAATAACACACTAGCAATAATTTAATGGTGATGAGAATTAAGTCGAAAATGACAAGATTGAAAAACATAATGCCCAAAATATGAAGGGTACTCAGTGCAAAAGACCTTATCTATGAAGGGTATTTTTACAATCTTAAGAGTTTCTAATAATTTAGGCAAAGATAGAGTAGAGTAAAAAGCTTTACAAAAATCTAGCAGAGAGTAAACAAATACAATTCTTTAGTTTTTCTTTGCTATCATTAACAAAGTATTTCAGGTTCGGGTCGAATTAAGCTTGGACAAATTCGACAATGTCAAAATTGTGCAAGAAATTGATGACTGATATTCATTTAGTTAGGTCAAACAATTCACACAATGCTAAATTTTGATAAAAACCTAGTTTGGACAATGGAAATATTAAAAATTTTGTTTTCAGATTTAAAATTCGAATGCCAAATTCATAACTGTAATCGATTGTTTTTGGATCGGACAAATTTTTGTGAGTACTAATTTACATTAGTCTTTGTGTGTGTATGTGTGTGTGTGAGAGAGAGAGAGACTGTGTAAGGGAAGGGGGACAAAATTAAAGAATCCCCCGAAGCAATAGATCCCAAGTGTACTTTATTCCTTTTCTCCATTTAGTCCAAGTGTTGTATCTCCAATCATATATATATATATATCTATATATATATATATATATATATATATATATATATATATATATATATATATATATATATATATATATATATATGAGTGAGTTCGATTGCTACAATCGTGACATGTGTCCTGTTAAGCATTTATTATTTAAAATTAAAATTTTAAACAATATGTGATTTAAAGTCATCCTAATGAATAGTGTCTTTTCAACTACTCCAATGAACAAAAAAGGAAATAAATTGTAGATATGTTAATATTGTTATTTCTAAAAATTTAAATTATGGGGCTAACTATAATATTTTTAAAAACATTTCAGCTAAATTTTTACAATAAATCACACGTAGCGCGAGTTTAAAGGCCAGTTCATCAATAAAACTCCATCCTCTTGTTTTCTATCCGTATATTTGTACATACACTCTTTGTTCCCCCTTCCCTACAAAAAGACATGTCAATTCAAGTGACCTAGTTAAATACGGGTGAGTCATATTATAGGTTTGAATTTTAAAGTGTTAAACCATGACTCTAACATTTTAGGTTTGGGTCAAACCCAACAAATTAGAAGTATTTTTGATGTTTTTTCTTCTAATAGTATTGTAAGTGTCAATATAGATTTTTTTTAAATAAAGAATCTAGTTCGAAAAGTCTGAAATTTAATGTTTAAACCATCTTCAGGTGTTGACCCCGTGTACGTTGACTTTTTAGATAATATTTTCTCAATATCAAAATAAAGAAAAAAGAAAAGGAAAAAAATGTATGAACATATAACCAAGATTCTGACAATGTATACTTGATGAAGTGAGTATCTTCTGTCCTGGAGGAGATGGTCAAGTAGGTATGGCTTCCTTTTTGCCCAACACATAATACTACTTCACACAATGGCGTAGTGATTTGATTTAATAATAAAAGGATAGTTTGCCATGGGAAAAAGACTTGATAGTATTAGCGATCGCATATCTTAACAAAGATATGATGTTGTGAAAACATACTAGGGTGATGTAGAGGGAAGAAAGACAGGAAAATAAAAAATTTAATGAGACTAGAAACATGTATATCTCGCTCTCTAAAAGTGAGGTTTTAATAATTACAAAATACAAAAACCTACCTTATATATTCGGTAAATAGATTTTTTGCACTAGAAATATACATTTTAAAATTAGACTAACCTAAACAAGTCAAAAGGGTTAGGCTTGAACTCGAAATCATGTCCTAAACCTGTAACTAACTTTTTTCGGTAGGTTCAAGGCGGGTTATCAAGTCAAGTAAACTCCTTCCATGTATGCCCTTAAATATTCCTATCCTGCAACAAATCCATATTACAAAATGAAAAGTACAAAAAAAAACATGAGAAGAAAATTAAATCGACAATACATGGGGGACCTGAATTCGTGCCCCCTCACCCCCCCCACACAAAAAAGGAGTACTAAGGCTAAAGGAGCCTATGTCATGTGGAAATTTACCTTACATCTATCGCTTGAAATAATTACAATGTTATAATGTGACAACCCCACTGAAGTTAAGTCAGTACCAAATGAAGTAGGTTTGAGCTTTTACTTTTCAAGCATTGAAAATATCATCCCTGACATTCAAGAAAGAATAACATGACAACTATGCAAAAGTCAATCTTTCTAAAGTAGGAACTGATAAACTACTCATCCAAGGAAGATATTTTAAGTTTTCTAAGTCATAATGAAAAAGTTATTATCAATCGATCAATGATATTGTACGAATAGAAAATCAAAAGCCTAAGATTCATGCAAATAACTAAGAGATCTTTACAAAGTCACCCAAGAAAGCAAGTCTATATCTAAAAAAGAAAACACTATGAGCAAAAGTGACAATTGCTAATGTTCATACCTGGTAGTGGTGCAAACATGCTCAAATTATAACCCCATTACTTGAATGCACATTGCATGAGCTACCTCAATAGAGACAAAGATATCTAAATTGTCTCCTAAAAGCTGTTAAAGGCCCAAAAAGAGAAAAGAAAAAAAAAAGACTGGTTAAATTCAAACTCATCATAAATTGGGCAACTATCTTCACATACTGTTGAATCAATCTTATATAAGGTTTTGATGATTACAACCTAAATGTGCCAATTATGCTTGGCTTGAGTTGAAGCGCTAGAATCATGTGATAAAACAGATTGCAAACATCCTGGAGATCAGTTCGAAATATCATGTTTGAAGCTAGGTGATAAAAGTGTATGTTGAAAGCGACAGAAGTTGCAAACACTCTGAAGAACAGGTCGAAGAAGCTGAAATCATCAAAGTGAATATATGTGCACATCATCAACAGAGTACAAGAGTCTTTGGATTCTTAGGGCTAAGTACCGGTTATATTTGTCTAGATTCTTATTAATATGCCAAAGAAGAACTTGACTTAACACTCACCTTGAAGGAATTATTTAAGCTGACTCAGAACACTGCTCAGAACAATTGAGCAAACAAGTCTGTAGTGCTCTGAGGGCAACGAGTGCAAAAATCGATTTTCAAAGATTTTCATGAGTTTTCCTACTGTCAAAATTCCTAATATATTTAGGATTGATTTTCTGATAATATTGTGTTTTAGAAATAGTACTTTCCTGAATAATATTGGTCTCCTAAAAGATTTTTCAAAAGATTTTATCTTATCCTTAAAAGAGATGATTTTCTAAAAAGATAAATTCTTGAAGGATTTAATTCCTTTCAAGATACTGAGTATTTTTAGAGTTATTATGGAAATCAAATCCTTGCTTTTTCGTGGGTGTATAAGCACTCACTTCTCATATCTTCATGCAAGGGTTTTCAAGGGTTTTCACGATTGATCAAGTGCTAAAATTGCTTTTCTGAGTCTGAATTTTTCGTGAGAAAAACTTTCAAAGTGTGTGCTTAATCGAGTCTTCATTATTAGCATAATAGGAGTTGTATGGTACCTTACACTCAACTTATTTAGAAGCATTCAAGTAAGGTATTTTTTATCACTTTTCCGTCATCGTGATTAGAGGTTGTCCAAGTTGTTGGACGTGGCCTCTTAGGGGACGTGTGGACATTGTGTCCGTGAATATTTGTCCAAGTTGGACGTGGTCTCTTAGGAGATGGTGGACATGTTATCCGTGTGAGCTTGTCCAAGTCTTGAGAGAACTTGGATGTGTGTTTGTACTAGAGTCTTAGGGGAGACTAAGTTGCGTGTGTGACGTTGTTACATGTGTTACATAGTGTAACGAACTTGGCCAGTGTTAGTGAAAGTGTTTGTTGAAATCCTACTGAGGTAGATCGTAGTTTTTACACCTCCATTAGGCCAGAGGTGGTTTTTCACGTAAAAATATTGTGTCTCCTTTATTATTTTCGCAATTACTTTCGCTTCTATTTCACAGAGAACACGCATTCCAATCAGTTCTCACGAGTGTTCTGAAAGAACTTTTGTTTCTATCTCACTTGAAACACGCACTTCAAACTGTTCTCACGAGTGTTTCTGGAACAATTCGAAAAATCGGTAGATACAATTCACCCCCTTCTTGTGTCCTTGTGTGTTTAAATTTAACAATTGGTATCAGAGCAGGTTCTCATAAATTAGGCTAACACCTAGAGAGATCCTGTAAGAATGAGTGCACCACAAGAATCTTGGAAGGTCAATCTGTTACCAGACCTCCATACTTCAATGGACAACACTACAGTTGGTGAAAAAATCGAATGGAGAACTATATCCAAGCTGAGGATTATGAGTTGTGGATGCTCATTATGAATGGTCCTTACATCCCAGTGAAAGTCACAACTGATGGGAAGACTGTTTCTAAGGAGTCGAAGGAATTTGACTCAGACGATTTTAGAAAGATGGAGAAAAACCCCAAAGCCAAGAAGATGCTATATTTTGGACTCGGACCTGACGAGTATACTCGCATCTCAGAGTGTGAATCCGCAAAAGAGATATGAAATGCCCTTCAAGAAGATCACGAAGGAACCAATCAAGTCAAGCAATCCAGGATCGAGCTGTTGGTGAGGAAATATAAGCTATTCGAGATGAGTGATGAAGAAACAATCATGGACATGTATACTCGATTCACCTATATTACTAATGAGTTAAAATCGTTGAAAAAATCCTTTACCATTGAAGAGTTGGTTAGGAAGATCCTACGAATTTTACCCCATTCATGGGAATCAAAGGTCACTGCAATCCAAGAAGTAAAGAAGATGGATGAGATTTCTTTGGATGAGCTCATAGGGAATCTCCAGACATACGAATTGAGGAAGAACTCCCAGGTGAAGGAAGAAACAGGGAAAGATCAGGGCCTTGCTTTAAAGGTAGTGGAAAGTGATGATTCTGATTTGGATGATGAAGTAATGGCCATAATAACCCGGACATTCAAGAAATTCATCAAGAAGGCCAAAGAGAACTTCAAGAAGGGAAGTACCAGCAAGACGAGAAGCAGCGATCGTGATCAGACCTCTGGATGTTTCAGATGTGGAAAGCTCGACCACATTGTAAAATATTGCCCCATACAGAAAGAAGAACAGGCGTCAGAACAGTTCCGAAACCGGGGAAAGAAACCACAACTGAGTGGTTCTGCCAAGCGACATACTAAAGCGATGGTGGCAGCATGGGGTGAAACTTCAGAAGAAGAGGATAGCTTCTAAGACAAAGCTAAAGCACTGGTACTCATGGTCAGAAGTGACTCCGAAGCTGATTCAGAATCGGATGAAACCATGTCTCAATTCAAGGAAAAGGTAAGCCGTTTTAACAAAAGGAAAATTCTGAAATTACTATTTTCTTTAATGGATGAATGCGAGGCAATAAGCACTGAGAATTGTATGCTTAAAGATACTTGTTCCAAGTTAAAAGGAGATATCCGAATACTTGAAAAAACCATACAACAACTTGAGTAAGCAAATTAAATTCTCACCTCTGGAAAGGATGAAAAAGCTTTTGCCTTAAGCAAGGATTTTGACACACTAAAAGAACTTGAACGTGTGAATGAAATTCTCAAGTGTGAAAAATTTGAAGCAGAAGAAAAGACTCGTGCCTTAGGTAATGACCTTAATGCACTTAAGGACCTCATGAACACAAGAGAGAAAGAGTTTAACTCTGATCTTATAAGACTGGAAAGTGAGTCCCTAGCCTGAAATTTAGGCTAGAATCCTTGGTGAGTGAAAATAACAAGCTGCTTGAAAAGGCTCATAAGACTAAATCTGACCACGTTTAGAACAGGTGCTGGAACTGTTCCTCAGAAGCACATGTTCATAAGGACGAGTCTGACCTTGTTCAGAATAGGCACTGGAACAGTTCCGCAGAAGCGCTTAATTGGCTAAACACTCACCATAGCAGAAATAAAAGGGAACTAGGATTTGCGAATAGACCTATCACTAAGCTAGTAAACAAGAAGTATGTTGGACTTAAAGAAAATATCACCTGTTTTCACTGTGGAAAGACTGGTCATTATCGGCACACTTGTCTCTTGAGAAAAAGGGCCATGGAAAGAAACTCGTTGTATGTTAAACAAATATGGATTAGAAAAGATGAGTTAAATTCCATGACAAAGAAAAGAATGGGAACCAAGTGGATCTAGGTTTCTAAGACAAACACTTAGCTGTTTTGCAGGCTAAAGTGAGAGGAGGCAACCAACTATGGTTCTTGGATAGTGGTTGCTCGAGACACATGATTGGACATAGATCAAACTTCCTCTCACTTACAGCCTTTGATGGAGGGAGAGTGGCAATTGGAAACAGGAAGTCGAAAAATTATCGGTGCAGGTAAGACAGGTAAATCGCTTTCTCACTCTATTAGTAATGCGTACTTGGTTGATGGTTTACAACATAATTTGCTAAGTGTGTCTCAATTGTGTGCTAGAGGTAATTACATTGGGTTTTCTTTTGATCAATACTTGATTACCACTATCATTACTGAGATGTTGTGTTGAGGGGGAAGCAACACAACAATGTGCATGTATCGTTTGATGAAACTAACCCCTTGATTGAGCATGATATACAGGATGAAGAGTTCAAAAATGGTCTTGTAAGAAAAGACCTCTCGCTCACTCAAAACTCTATGGTGGATAATGGTAAGTGTCCTAAAGGTGAAACAAGTCCTGGATCTGGAAATATGGAAGGTGGGCAGGGAGAAAACCAGTCAGGGGGAAGCATTGCTGGACCTGATTTTGGGACAGAACCAACCCACTCAACATGACCCTTTCTGAACAGTTGTGGAAACAGGCACCAGAACAGATGTAAAACCTGTTTCATCAAGTGTTCAGGATAGATTAGAAAATGTGTCTACAGCTTCATTTACTCCACGAGCTTGAAAGCACCAGAGTTTGCACCCTCTTGACCAGATTATATCTGATATCAAGACTGGGGTGCAAACCATATCTAAACCCAAAAACTTTTGTACTTTCTATGCCTTTTTGTCTAATATTGAGCTAAAAAATGTTCATAAAACTCTTACAGATTGTGATTGGGTTACTGCTATGCAAGAGGCGCTTCATCAGTTCGAAAGAAATAAGGTTTGGCATCTTGAACCATGGCTTAAAGACAGATCAATAATTGATACCAAGTGAGTGTTCAAGGACAAGTTGGATGAGTTTGGAACAACCACTCAGAACAAGGCTAGGCTGGTGGTTCAGGGCTATAATCAAGAGGAAGGGATCGAGTATTTGCACCTGCTATGCTGATCATGCTAAATTTTGGTTGATAAAAAAAGCACCTCAGGTATAACTCATTTTCTTGGACCTTGTTTGGTCTCTTGGGCAATCAAGAAACAACACTCTGTTGTCATGTTCACAGCAGAAGCCAAGTATGTGGCAGCTGCTTGTTGTTGTGCTCAATTGTTGTGGATATGATAACAACTCAAGGACTTTTGTATTGACACTGAGTGTATTCCTATATTTTGTGACAAGACAAGTGCAATTAACATTGCCAAAAACCCATCTCAACACAAAAGGACTAAGCATATTGACATACGTCATCATTCTTTGAGAGACAATGTTGAAAAGGGCTTGATTTCAATGAATTTTTGTGCCACTAATAAACAAATTGCTGATATTTTTACCAAGGCACTAAGTAGAGATCAATTTGAAAGGAATAGGCTTGAATTGGGTTGATTAAAAGAGCTTGAGCATGCTTAATTAACCCCCAATGATTGAACTAGTTTAGGGTCATTAGGCCAAATGCATTGTTCCAATAGATGCATTCAATTCTTGTGCTTTTGCTACCATATGTGTGGAAAGTAATATGCTGGCACTCGTTGAGGTCTAATAATATTGCCCTTAGTGTCCTGAGACACCGAACTATTAACAATAAGAACAGGCTCTAGGAACAGACCTGACAACTGTTTGTATCATGTGCTGACCAAGTGACAATGTTAAAGGATTGTTGAAAACTGAAATTTACTTTTCATTACACCTAACCTATAATTTATACCCTACCTAGTGTGTAATGAAGAGTTGCATGCAAAACATTCTCTATCTTCAAGAAGGACCGAAATAACCTTCCCGTAAAACTCCCTTAATTTTCAGGCACCTCATATACCTTCACTTTCTCTCTCCATAACCCATCTGTCCTTCTCTCTCTCTCCCACAAAGAACCCGATTGCCCTCTCTTTCCTTAAATCCACTTAAGCCCCAACTCCAAATTCTCCCAAATCCTCACCATGGTAAGAACTCGTGGTGGTCAAGAATCCTCTAAGCGCAAGGCTTCTCACCCAAGATCACTATGGGACCAATTATCAAGGAAAAGGGGAGGAAATTGGATGAATTTTAAGGAAGAATCACCGGCACCATTGCCACAAGCGTCCTTAATTAGTATGAAAAATACTCTCTCACTTTCTTTTTCATTAATTCCTCTATTTTTGGGTTCTTGAAAAGCTTAGAGTTAAAGACAGTTGATTTGAACCCTGATATGGAACCCTTAGTACACCCAGTTACTGGTTGGGAGTTAGTGGTATATGACCCGGTTGAGGCCGAGTCTAGATTAAGGGGAAATGAAGCCAAGTTGGTTGAGGAATCACATGGTTTTTGATCTTAAATGTATTGGTGATGATTTTATTGTTGAGGATGCTGAAGATAGTGATGAGGATGAATGGGTTATCCCAGAACAAGTATCCGAACTGGTTGAAGAGTCTGATGAACCAAAGAAAAAGAAAGTCAGGAAGAACATGACTCTTGTTAAGAGATATGAGAATTTCCTCTAGAAATATGTGGTTCGGCGGAAGGTACTTAAGGTATCATACTTTCAGGAACAGGGGCTTGGGGTGTTTGTAGAGACGTTAGAAGCCCAGAGATGGTTTGAATTGTTCACAGATCCTAAGAGAGGGTGTTCGGTCCCAGATTTAGCTGAGTTCTATGCAAACTGTGTTGTCACCAATGGAGTGGTGCCAAGTATAGTTAATGGTCATGAAGTGCGATTTGATGCTAAGAAGTTGGGTGAGTTACCTGGGGTGTCCTCTAAAGGTTTTGATGTGTATATGAGAGAGGATAAGAGCATCTTAGGTGAAGAACGGCTGTTGGTGCTGACCCAAAGACTGCCCAAAAGCCTCATCTGACTGTGTCCCGGTCTGTGAGAAGGGAGGAAATGATGCCCTTGCATCGGTTGTTGTTTTAGTTTGTGATTACAAATGTTGTTCCCTGAGGTCAGAGATGCAACCTTGCTGATCTCATGGCTATGTGCTACATTGATTTATTGGATGGAAGTGAGCAAATTAACTTGCCTGCAATCATGATTAGCCATATTGGGAGAATTGCTAGCATAACCAAGGTTCATGACATGGGGTATTGGTTCTTGTTGACGTCAATGTTTGAGAAGCTTCGGATTCCATTGCAGAAGAGAGTAGGCCTTCATGTTAGTGATGAGATTGGCAATAGTACATTGATTGGGTGTGGGTTCAAGATTACAAAAGGCGGTAGTGCACCTTCAGAATAGGGGTTCTAAGCACCTCTTGGCCCTGTTCCCAGTGATGCCTCCACATCTAGTGGTCCTACCATTGCCACTCTGTTGCAGGATCCGATCACTTTAAAGGGGGAGATAGCTCAAGTGAAGCAAGCGCTTATAGAGGAAAAAGCTCTTAATGCAAAGCGTCACGAGGATCTGCTGAGTGCCTTTCTTGCCCTCACTGCCCAAATTTCTTCCTCCACCTTCCTCTACCTGAACCTACTCCTTCCCCTATTTCCAATACTATTTTTTTCAAACACTTAGTTATGTATGTGCCTACTAACGGTTTATGGCAGTTTTTGGATGGTATCTGCATTTATGCTATAACTTAGCCTGTTGCATGTGTTACCTGTTTGTGCGTGACTTGGATGGCCAATATTATTACCGTACCATATATTTGAGTGTATTGCGGTCATTTCCCTCATTACCCGTGGTGGTGGGTGCATCCCTACTGAATTTATGCAGATGGTTCCCTCGACCTTTTCGATGATGTCAAAAGGGGAAAGACAAGTATGACCATGCTTTGATTGGTCTGCCTATTTTAAGCTGCCTTCCTATTCTTGTTATTCTCTCTTATGTGAATTGGCTTCCTGAACTAAGTTTGGCACTAATGTTTTTGCCCTCTGCTATGTCTCACCTTTGACGGTCATTTGGTTTGTCATCATCAAAAAGGGGGAATTTGTTGGATCAATCTTATATAAGGTTTTGATGATTACAACCCAAATGCGCTAATTATGCTTAGCTTGAGTTGAAGCGCTAGAATCATGTGATAAGACAGATTGCAAACATCCTGGAGATCAGTTCGAAATATCATATTTGAAGGTATGTGATAAAAGTGTATGTTGAAAGTGACAGAAGTTGCAAACACTCTGAAGAACAGGTCGAAGAAGCTGAAATCATCAAAGTGGATATATGTGCACATCATCAACAGAGTACAAGAGTCTTTAGAGTCTTAGGGCTAAGTACTGGTTATATTTGTCTAGCTTCTTATTAATATGCCAAAGAAGAACTTGACTTAACACTCACCTTGAAGAAATTATTTAAGCTGACTCAGAACACTGCTCAGAACAATTGAGCAAACAGGTCTGCCGTGCTCTGAGGGTGGCGAGTGCAAAAATCGGTTTTCAAAGATTTTCAAAAGTTTTCCTACTGCCAAAATTACTAATATATTTAGGATTGATTTTCTGATAATATTGTGTTTCAGAAAGAGTACTTTCCTAAATAATATTGGTCTCCTAAAAGATTTTTCAAAAGATTTTATCTTATCCTTAAAAGATATGATTTTCTAAAAAGATAAATTCTTGAAGGATTTAATTCCTTTTAAGATACTGAGTATTTTCAGAGTTATTACGGAAATCAAATCCTTGCTTTTTCGTGGGTATATAAGCAATCGCTTCTCATCTCTTCATGCAAGGTTTTTCAAGGGTTTTCACGATTGATCAAGTGCTAAAATTGCTTTTTTGAGTCTGAATTTTTCTATGAGAAAAAGCTTCAAAGTGTGCGCTTAATCGAGTCTTCATTATTGGCATAGTAGAAGTTGTATGGTACCTTGCACTTAGCTTATTTAGAAGCATTCAAGTAAGGTATTTTTTCTCTCTTTTTCGTCATCGTGATTAGAGGTTATCCAAGTTGTTGGATGTGGTCTCTTAGGGGACGTGTGGACATTGTGTCCGTGAATATTTGTCCAAGTTGGACGTGGTCTCTTCGGAGATGGTGGACGTGTTGTTCGTGTGAGCTTATCCAAGTCTTGAAAGAACATGGATGTGTGTTTGTAACTAGAGCCTTGGGGGAGACTGAGCTACGTGTGTGACATTGTCACGTGTGTTACATAGTGTAACGAACTTGGCCCGTGTTGGTGAAAGTATTTGTTAAAATCCTACTGAGGTAGGTTGTGATTTTTACACCTCCATTGGGCCAGAGGTGGTTTTTCACGTAAAAATATTGTGTCTCCTTTGTTATTTCCGCAATTACTTTTGCTTCTGTTTCACAAAGAACACGCATTCCAACTAGTTCTCACGAGTGTTCTGAAAGAAGTTTTGTTTCTGTCTCACTGGGAACACGCACTTCAAACTGTTCTCACGAGTGTTTCTGAAACAATTCGAAAAATCGGTAGACACAATTCACCCCCCTCTTGTGTCCTTGTGTGTTTCAATCTAACACATACATCTGGGTTTATATATAGTTTAATTTTGAGCTTCTATACCATTTGACCGTGATTTGATTAACTAATTAAGTTGTAGCCTTACCCTAAAAAACCACATGTCCATTTGGAACTAAATTTGGCATGATCCTCATTAGAATACATAGGTAACCTTTCTTTGGCTTGCCTATAAAAGCTATTCCAGATAAAACTGAATCATGATTCTTAATGATTAGGGAATAAAAAAAGAAAATAAAAATAGGTAGCATCTTCCTTCATATCATTAATCGAAGGAGGGAAAAAAAAACAATATATTTACCCCTATTATGACCTCAAACGTACATCCACAGATAAATCCCATACAAAAAGAAAAAGAAACCCAAAAAAATGAAACACGGTGGCTTGGATTTCTAAGGATTCATGAATTACTATTAGCTAAGCCTTTTTTTGCAAGACTTATATGTCATTAGCTGACCTTCCATTTCATAACCCTTTTGGCTACCCATTCACATCTTTTCACCATCAGAAATGAACCTTTTAGCCTATATTTCTACCTTATGAAGCCACAAGGAATCTTTTGACTTTTCACCCTATATTCATGCCTTCTCTTATAAAGAACCTTCGGATCAGACATCTAATTTTGAACATGGCATAAAATTAGAATTTGGGTCCCTACGAAAAAACAACAACTCCAAGTACGGATCCCATTTTTGAGAGTTTAGGGAAATCTAGCTGTATGCAGTATTACTTCTATGGACATGACTATCCATTGAGAGACTGATTCAAATAAGCCCGCCTAAAATGTTTATGAGAAACTTTTGGAGGTTGACAATCATTTGATAAGAAAAGGTAACAAAAACAAGACTTGATTACTTTAAATAACATTAATTATAATGAACAACATAGGAGGGGTAAGATTTGTATGAATCTCAGGTAGCAAGCAGACACATAGTTCTAACATGATCAGAGTAACCTATAACTTAAACAATCCGACTTGGGGGAATAATAATGTAGTTGTAGTGAGGGCATTACTAGCATATAAAATACAACAAATTCAAGATAGCATAAAAGCCATCATCGCACCACATATTTCCTACCATTTAGAAGACAAAGGAGTTCCAAGAGGGTAGCTACTTAACGGACCAAAGTCTTAATTCTAGACCTCCACAAATTCTTATCCTGAGCCATGTCCTCTGTTCACCGCAAAAATTTCAAATCATGTCTAATCCTCTCATCCAAATTTTTTTCATGTCATCATCTACCTTTTCTACATGTCGGGAGGTAAATCATATCACATCTTCTCACAGGTGCTTCCACACTCCTCCTCTTCACATGATCAATCGATCTAAGTCTAGTTTCTTTCCACTTATCTTCTATTGGTTCCACTTTGGCTTTGTTTCTAATCGCCTCATTTCTTATCCCATCCAATCCTATATGGGCGCACATCCACTGAATCATCCTCATATCTGCTGCCATCAACCTCTAGACTTAGGTCATTTTTATTAGCCAGCACTCAGAGCCATACAAACCATACTAGTCTAACTATCATATGTTAAACTTTGCCTTTTAATGCCACATAAATCCTCTTATCACACAACACTCTATTATGTTACTCCAAATCCTTTTTCTCCTGAAGGAACATGTTCAAATATTTAAACTTCTCCACCCTTGATATTGCTATCCTATCGATGGTCACTTCTCCACTACCCTCTTCCCTTCCACTGAAGCCACACCTCAAATATTCAGTTTTCAATCTACTTAATTTAAAACCCCTATACTCTAGTATATGCCTGCATTACTCCAACATATTATTAGCTTCATCCTTACTCTCATCAATAAGGATAATATCGTCCACGAATAGCACACACCATGGTACCTCATCTTGGATTTCATTAGTGAGTTCATTGATAACAATAGTTTAACAGAAAAAAAATGGGCTGATCCCTGATGAAGTCCAATATTAACTGGAGAGTCGTTAGTGTCACTTGTTGACCTTCAAACACTCATCTTTACTTTCTCATACATATCGTTAATAACAAACTTGGATATATATAACTAATACTCCTTTATACTCCAAGCACCTCCTTAATACTTCGTATGGTACTTTAGCATAGGCTTTCTTCTGGTCTATGAACACCATGTGGAGATCCTTTTTTTTTTTTTTTAATCCATGTACAATACCATGAGCTTTCTAAGGAGATGGAATGTCCATATTGTCGATGTTCATGGCACAAAACCAGATTACTTCTCTAAAATTGAAATATCCTTCCTCAAGCTTCTCCCGATCACCATTTCTGTACCTTTAAGAACATAAGCATGACATGCTACAGAAACGAGCTTCCTCAGCCAAAAGGTGACCATCTGTGAGGGAAAATCTTTCCCTAATATGGACCACCCATCCTCATTGCCATCTCAACCCAACTTGTCTACTCTCCTTCACCATTTCATTTGGCCAACCATCCTAAGTCTTTGCACCAACTTTTCATAACATAGTCAACCTTCTTAGTTGTGGACTTAGTCCGTGTATTAATTATTTGTCGCTTGTTTAACTTAATCACATCTAGCCTAATGTAGTTAACGTTACATCGGCCTTGGTCCAATCTCACCTCCATTTTGCATCATAGATTTCACCCAACCTAACATCTCTCTGCTTGCCACAGCTTAAGCATCCTCACCCTTGAGATTATGTCAAGCTCGACCTAGGAATCCCCTTTGCACCAAAGCTGCATAGCAATTTGTATTTAAGCGTCTTGCATTCGTATGTATATACTACTACATGCATTTGACCAGAGTTACCAATCACACTTTTTGTGAAAATAAAACAGTCTTACATTTTTTAGAAAATCATGTATTTCATTAAAGAACCGAGCATCTTCATATTGATTCACACTAGACAAAGGATAAAATCATGAAAAAATTTCTTAAGATAGCTTATATTCTTTATGCTCCTCAACCACAACAAATCCCTTAGGACAAACTCATCATAAGTTCTTAAGGGCATTTCGAAAAATTCCCCCAATTCCACTTAGGGGTTAAGGAATATACAAGAAAGCTTGAGCTATTGTTCAGCCTACTCAAATTGTTATTGCTCATGTCCACATCAAGTAGTTGTTATAGTATTTTTAGTGAGTGAAACTAAATATACAACAACCTATTGTAGTGAGCTTTACAATGTTTCTAGTGAGCCGAAATCCAGTTGTACAATTGGTTCTGTACAACCAGTTGTACCTGGACTTCGCTTAGTAAAAATACTCTCTTTTCTTTGTAAGAAAGGTAAGTAAAAAATCTACATAGCCCTCCTCTCAAGGGAATACTATATAGTTCACTAAAATATGCTATTGTATAAAAAACAAACATTATTATATATCCGAATCTCACTAAATTATATTCTAGTTATCTATATTCTATACTAATTATTTAGTGAGTGTCGATCGATATAGTTCACTAAAATGTACTATTGTTAAAAAAAAAAAAATGCTATAGTACATCTAAAGCTCACTACATTATATTATAGTTATTCATACTATTAATTAAGTGAGTGGTGATAGCTCTTTAGTGACTAATGACGCATATTTAGTAATTAATATGATTTAGTGAGTAGTACTAATTGTTTAATAAAAAAAGAATAAGCAAACAATATGATACACAGTTTTAGTGAGCACATCCATATTCTTGTTTATATTTTGAGTTATGATTTCTTAGTGAGCTTTACTATAATTTTTTGCCAGCTATGATATATGCTTAGTGAGCAATGCTTACTATTAATTTTCTGATGCGCACGCTATCATATATCTTTTGATTAACTAATACGTAAGATTCTTTAAATGATCAATAATGACATACTTGAAAAGTTTCAGTCACTTGTGTTATTTTTTTCTAGTGAGCTACACAGGATATTTATTTAGTGAGTTGTAATAAATATCCAGTGAGTTATGAAATATATTTGGTGATCAATATGATTTAATGAGCAATGCTAACTATTCCTAATCAAAATGAGTGAACAAACAATATAATACACAATTACACGTTCTTGTTCAAATTCGAGGTATGGTATTTTTAAGTGAGCTGTAACATAACCTTTGGTCAGCTATGTTATATGTTTATTCAGCAATATTTTTATTCATCTTTTAGTGTGCTATGATATGTCTTTTCTCATATCTAAGATTCTTTAAATGCACAAGAATGACATATCCAAAAAGCTTGGTGACCTGTACTTTGACTTTTTAGTGAGTGATTTTGATTATGTTTTGGCAAGATATAATAATATTTAGTGAGCGGATACTTGAAAAGTTTATATTTCATTGATCTATGCTATATCTTTTAGTAAGTTATGACATTTGTACTACGTCTTTAAATAAGCTATGATATGAGTGAGTAATACTTTAGATTCATCTTCTAACGTGCATGTTATGATATGTCTTTTTCTCACTGGAACGTAAGATTCTTTAAATGCACAGGAATGATATACTTAAAAAGTTCCATTCACTTGTACAATATTTTTTGTGTGTGTGTGAGCGATGATATTTATTTAGTGAGTTATGATAGATATTTAGTGAGTTATGTAATATATTTGGTGATTGTTTTAGGACTTTCTTGTGTTACTGAGGATGACGTGGGATGAAAGCGGGCTTAGGTAATGGAACATTTAGAATGCTTGATGACCCTCTCCTGGAATGCCAAGCCGGCAAAAACGGCACCCCCGGGTTGAGATATGAGGAATGCCTCTCCGACGATCAAGTCAGTAGAGGTTCCCAGTAAAAGACAAAGCAGAAATGAGAGAATTTATGATGAATAAGAGAATGTGCCAGAAAGCGATTCCCCATTTTTTCGAGGTAGGTAGGGGTATCTATAGTTCCTGTAGTAAGGGGGTAAAATAATAATTCGCGTTGGATGCTTCCCTAATGGGCCGCTGGACTATTTGCTTCATTAGGTTTCCAAATGGCGACCTAAGGATCCCACGCGAACTAGGTGCACCCGACTTGGCCTGGCCCATAGTCGTACATGTGGGCCCACATAGAATTTCATATTTTCGGATCATTTAGCCCCTCAGATTTTGCTTGCATGTTGAACCGAGCAGGTAGTCCAGCAGAATGTGGAGTAAATCCGCGCCCAAGAGACTATCTATAGACCTTGGGAAACGCTTCGCTGTCAGAGCGCCTGATCCCGGGTCGACACTTGGGCGTTAGCTTCTGTGCTGGTGGGTTTTTCGATGTGACCCAATTCCCAAGGTTGCACTGTGGCCTAGGGAATCCATATAAAATGACGTTGTTAAAAGTTGTGTTTCATCCTCTGTGTGCCAGTTTTGTTCTTACGAGAGATTTCTTATTATGGTGTTCCCTGACTTCCTTAGTACCAAGGATATGGACGACCATGTTAGGGAAACTTTCAATTGGCACTTAAGGGGGCCGCACACCCTCCTTGGCCACTCCTAGAGAATTACCATGTTCTATGTCTGGACTTCATCCTTTCTAATGCAGAGGAAGCCACGCACGACTTTCGCATTCTCGAAATGGTCTAGGCCGTCTTCTAATGCAGAACTAGGCATCTTGAGCAGGGCCTTGGCCGAGAACTTGAAGTCGACCCTCATGGGTCTGTGGTGGTTTATTTTTGAAGCTTGGCTATATCTTAACAGGCATAACCTCTTGCAGGCTCACTGTCCTAGACTGGCCGACCCAAAAGTGAGGGATGGGCCTGCGGGTGTTCGAGAGGAAAGCTCGGGGTTAAACGATGCCTCGCCTCCTTCTAATGATGATGAGTAGTCTTAGGTTTTACTATAGCTCGCCTCTTTATTTCGTTCTTTCCTTCTGTAAGGTTGTCTTATAATTACCTATAATGGCAATGAGGAGTTATAAAGACTTGGTTTTTTGTTAATGTTTTCACATTCTTTATGGTATAGGGCCAAGCTAGGAATGACTAACTCCTTAGGCTATTTGTTTTAATGATCAGCTGAGAGGTCGAGCTATGGACCCTTAGCTTCTTGAGGGTTAAGGGCACAGCGCCCGGCCAGGAGGTCATGTTGTTAGATCCTTGGCCCCTTCCTTACCTGCTAAGGTCACAACACGAGGCCCCTGGGCCGTACCTCAGATTCCTTAGGCCCTTAGGGGGACTAAAAGTGAGTGACCTTGGCCCCTTGAGAACTATAGGCACAGCAACCAGCCCCTAAGCCCTGCTTAAGGGCCTTTAGCCCCTTATTGCCAAAGGTGTAGCGAACAACCTCCAGGCTGTGCTATAGGATCCTTAGCCCTTTGGGAGGTAAAGGTATAGCAAACAACCCCTACATCATACTGTAAGACCCCTAACCCCTGAGGGCCCAAAGGTGTCGCGAATGGCCCCTAGGCCATGCTGTAGGACCCTTAGCCCCTTAGGGGCTAAAGGCATAGTGAACGACCCCTAGGCCTGTAGGACCCTTAGCCCCTTGGAGGCTAAGGATGTAGTGAACAACCCCTAGGCTGCGCTGTAGGACCTTTAGCCCCTTGGGGGCCAAAGGTGTATTGGGAGATCATGAATGTTTGGGCGCCACGTGTCATGGACTGAATGGCATTCTGGCCCTGCAAATGCCTAAGGGGCGTGTCGCCCTTTCCTCTTCCCACTCTCTTCTACATAAGCAGAGTTGGATTCTTCGGGGAAGGTCATTTGATCACGCGCTCAAACTTACTTAGAGAGAGAAATAAGTTTTCTAGAGAAAGAGATTCTGCCCTCCTCTCTATCTGCCTCCAACTTCCCAGTAGCACCTTCAAACCCTTTCTTCATATCTTCAAACGGGTTGTGTGCATCTTCAACCCGGTCTTCAACCTTTGCTTTTCTTTTCTTCAATTATCATACGGACGCACCTTTGTGTACCCCTTTGAAGGTTGTATTTGTCTTTTATTAGTTGATTGTATCATGTCATCTTCAAGCTCATCGAGGGGGACCATCGTAAAGAGGCCGACTGGTCCCCAGATGGAGGGTCATCACTCTTAGTTTTCGAACCTCCCATCCAAATTGATGGCCGGGTGGTGGCCTGCGTTCCCCCGAAGAACTAGTTTATGGAACCTAAGAAAACTCCCTATGTCATATCGGTATGTGAGCCCGGCACTCCTTTATTATCTAGTTATGAGTATTTGTCTACTCCTAGCATCCTTAGTATTGAGGAGGAGGCCATTTACCCTTGGAAAATTAACAGAGCTATTTCTCGCATGACTGATGTCCAGGAACACAGGTTACAACGACAAAAATGACTGCTCGTTTGAAGACTCCTTAGGAGCTCATGGCCGAAGGGTATTCAGAAGGTAACTCCTCCTTCGCCTCAGACTCTCGTAGATTGAATATTGAGGTGTGTACCACTAGCACTAGCTCTTCCGCGACGCTTGTCCGACTCCTGCTCGTCGGTCTCCACCGCTAAGAAAGGCCCCATCAGAAGGAATCAGTCCAAGAGACTGTGGCCAAAGGGATAGTTTTCCGAGGGGCTCCTACGCGCTTAGACCTTCAAGATGAATCAGGCACCCATTTCCCCAACCCAAGGTCATGCACAACCTTAAGCGACCAGCATTAGACGGGAAGTATCTTCTTCCTCCCGGGTACAGGTTCATCATCCCTGATCCCGGCGCCATTATAAGTAAGTCGCCCCGTAGATGTATAACAATCTATCAAGCGGCTTTTTCCTACGGTTTAAGGTTTCCACTCCACCTGGTCATCATGGAGATTTTAAGTAGGTACGAGCTAGCACCTGCACAAGTGGTGCCCACGTCCTGGCATAACATTTGTTCTTTCATTGTAATGTGTGAGTTGCGCAGGCTTTCTTGTACAGGTTGGGCTTTCTGTCCCATACCATTCAGGCTCCAAGTGAAACCGAAGACACGGGATAGTATAGCTTTAACAATAGGAAAGACTTTATGACGACCATCGAAAGATGTCTTCCCAAGCTGAAAAACTGGAAGTATTACTTCCTCTTTGTCCATCGTGCCATGGGTTGGGGGGACCTCCCTGATTGGAATGATAGAAAGCCAATCCATAACCCTTTTGGGGAGCCCATCGCGGACGAAACAAAGACCGTACGTTATTTTCAGTACTACACGCGAGAAGATGTCCGCCCGAGGCCACTTCCATCTTTCATGTCCTAGATAGTAGATACAGGAAAGGAGTCCAAGTGCCAATGGGTTAAGTCTAGTGATAGGGAGTCCCTGAATTGGCTTCTTAAATTGTCATATTTTGAAAACAACTTCTTCCTTGCGGTGGCAGACCTCCTTATACTAAAGAATTACTCCAAGGGTATTTCACGTCTTCTCTTTGTTCTATTCTTCCCCTTGTTCTAACCTGACTTCCTTTTACCTTATGTAGAGCAAGCTCGAAAGATGCTCTCGCCCTTTGAGAATGGGTAGGCCACTATGGATGAAATAGAAGTCGAGAACAAAAGACACTGTGAAGAGGAACGGCACTGTCATGTTGATGCTCAAGCTAGGAAGGTTTGTCTTAATAAGTCATTCTGTCATTCATCCCTTTTTCTCTTCAGTTTCCATAAGTGCAAGTATTGACTTGACAAGTTTGTTGGGCACTAAGGACTACGAATCGTGGCTGTAGACCTCTGACGGCATCACTGAGCCTTCCTTGCACGGAGAAGAGGCCAGAAGTGGCTTTGACTTTGGCCCTTACCCTTATGAAGGCCGACTCATCCCCTCCCAAGGGCTTGAGGGCCATGGAACCGTCCTTGCAAAGGACGCCTCAAGAGCAGGTAGCTTCTGAAGAAGCAATGCGGTCTCCCTCTCAAGGGGGCTCTCGTGAGAGCCAGCGGGCCGCCCAGCATCCAGTAAAGGAAGCCTCTGTGAATATGGCAGCTTAGGTCGTGGACTTCTTAGGGGTTGGTCCTCCAGCTAAGGTAACCGTGGTGGAGTGCCTTGCCAAGTTATGGGACTTGGCCCCTTATTGTACTGCGGAGCCAACCAAGGTCACCGATGAGCAGATGACCATTGCTAAGGTGAGATTGCGTCTCTCTATTCCTTTTTTCTTTGTCGTCTTTTCCTCTCCCTAGCTAATCATGTCACGTCATTTACCAGGCCATTGCTTGGGGGTTGAAGGCCATGAGATCGACGTTGCCTATCATGGCCCTAGAGAAGAAAATCTATGACCTCGAGAGCTCCAATGCCCTACTTTGGGGGGCAGATTGGCGATCTCCAGACGAAGCACCACAAGTCGGAGGAATCGGTGACCAAGTACAAGCACCGCTGGGAAAAGCTAAAAAAAGAAAAGGAGGCCTGGAAGGGCAATAAGACCAAGCAGTGGCATCAGCTGGAAGAGGCCTTTGGCAAGATAAAGGCCGAGACCATTCCAGGAAATGAGAGGACAACCAAGGCCGAGTAGCAGGGTTGCTAGCATGGGCATGAGGACCGTGCAGAATTATTTTGGGAATTCTTTATGACTTTGGACCCTGATGATTTCCTACGGGAAGGCTACTTCGAGGCGTACGTTAAGTACATTGAGGACCATCGTTAAGCTCGGGTCGAGGGTCGGAACCCTGAACTGGTGGATTTAATGCTGCCAATACCTGATGAAGATGGTCTGGGCAATGAAGAGACTACACCCCTTGATGGTGAGGCTGTGACTGCTGATGGTGAAGGTGATGAGGCCGCGGTGCATAAGGACAGCGATAATGGCGACCTTGATGTCTGATGTACAAGGGTCTTTACTTGTTTCTATTTTTCATTTTCAGCTTCCTAATACTACATTGGTATTTGTACCCTTCGCTCATATCGAATGAATTCTTTTGGCGTTTACTTCTTCACTCATTGTTTCTCTTATCTCTATTTGTGCACTTACCTTCGTGTTTGTTTTACAATTGCTTGGTGCTCTATTAGCCTCTAGCCTATAAAGGAAACAATAAGTGATAAGGATTGGGTTTCCTTATGGCTATCCCACAGGGCTAAAGGTGTAATCACCTGCCCCTAGGTCCTGCTGTAGGACTTTTAGCCCCTTTTGGGAGTTAAAGATATAGCGATCGACCACCGGACCATGCTTTAAGACCCTTAGTCCCTTTTGGGGACTAAAGGTGTAGTGACTGGCCCCTAGGCCATGCTTTAGGACCCTTAGTCCCTTTTGGGACTATAGGTGCAGCAACCAGCCCTAGGTCGTGCATTAGGACTGTTAGCCCCTTTTGAGGGCTAAAGATGTGGTGACTGGCTCCTAGCCCGTGCTTTAGGAGCCTTATCCCCTTTTGAGGACTAAAAGCGTAGCGAACAGCCCCTAGGTCGGGCTTAAGGACCCTAGCCCCTTTTGGGAACTACAGGTGTAGTGATCGGACCCTAGGTTGTGCTTAAAGACCGTTACTCCCTTTTGGGGACTAAAGGTAAGCGAATGGCCCCCATGAAGTGCTGTAGGACCCTTAGCCCCTGTTGGGGGCAAAAGGTGTAAAAAGTTAGATGGGCCAAAAAGCGCCTTTGCAATCAATGTATTTTTGGTGGAAAATGCATCAGTACATTGCATCAAACTTGAAGTAGAGAAAAATTGCTATTGATAATCCTTCCGCAGATTACTGCTGTGCCAGGTTCTAGGGATGCGGCTGCCTCCGGGTGTCTCCAGATGATACGTGCCTGGCCATACTTGCTTTGTTACCTTGTACGAGTCTTCCTAATTTGTCGTGAGCTTGTCGTGCTCTCTGGCGCATGCAGTAGCTTCTGTGCGGCGAAAGATAAAATCTCCAATCTTGATGGGATGGAATTTGACAGTGCGATCATGGAGTTATGCGGCGTAGAGTTTATAGAGTGTCTTTCTGAGGAGGGCATCACCTCGAACAGAGGGTAAGAGATCGAGAGCCCCTTGGAGGGTTTTGTAGTTAAGTTCTTTTTGGAATATGGTAAGATGATGGGTGTGGAGTGCTGCTTCGACAGTTAGCACGACCTGCGACCCATACACTAACATGAACGGCGTTTTCCCCGTGGTAATCTTTTTGGTTGTGCGGATTGACCATAAGACGCCATATACCTCCTCGGCCCATTTACCCTTAATTTCATCAGGTTTCTTTTGCAAGTCGTGCAGGATGACCTTATTTGTAGCTTTTGCCTTGCCATTTGTCTGAGGATGAGCCACAGCAATGAACCGAGCTTGACACCCTAAAGTGTTGAGGTAATTGGTGACTTTTGTCATGTCGAACTGTAGCCTATTGTCGAAGATCATTACCCACGGAATGCCAAAGTAGGTGATGATATTTTTCCAGATAAACTTTCTGACCTCGCCTGCAGTAATGGAGGCGACAGCCTCGACCTCTAACCACTTTGTGAAGTAGTCTACCAAGATAAAGAGGTACTTGCGTTGACCTATGGACCTTAGGGAAAGGCCCCAATATATCCATGCCCTAAGTGGCAAACGGTAAAGGACAGATGATTGTTGTCAGGGGTGTGGTGGGCCGTCGTTAGATGGGGGCAAACATCTGGCATTTATAGCATGTTTGAACCAAGTTCATAGCATCTTCGCATAGAGAAGGCCAGTAATAACCCGTCTGTATTGTGGCAACTGCTAGGGCACACCCACCAATGTGAGGACTACATACTCCTCCATGCAGCTCTTTAAGTATCTTCTTCTCCATCTCCAGGGTCGCGCAGCGTAAAAGCGTCCGGGCATAAGACCGCTTGAATAAGATCCCATCATACGGTATGAACCAATTTGCCCGTCTTTTCATGTAATCGGCCTCTTTTGAGTTCGGGGGCAGTGTGCCGTCTGCGAAGTCCATGCAAATGGGGTCCATCCAGGTGGAACTTTTATCTAACTAGAGTATTTTGTGAGGATCGATGCTCTGCTCCGTCAAACTTTCCCACTGGATTCGTTTCGGCTTTCTATCGTCAGAGGAGCTACCTAACTTCGATAGCGCGTCTGCCTGTTGGTTCTCGGACTGTAGTACATGCATTATCGAGAAATGCTTCAACAACCAAGTAGCTTCCAACACTCATTGGACGGAGGCCGCCATTGTGTCATCCTTCACCTCAGACTCTCCATTAAGCTGACTAACCACATGTTAAGAATCCGAGAATGCTTTGACCAAGTCTGCCCCTACGGTGTAACACAATTCCACGCCCGCTATCAGGGCCTCAGACTCAGCTTCATTATTAGATGCCTTAAGCATGAATTTCAAGGCGTGCTCGTGCCTCTCTCCCTGGGGGATTTTGATGATCAGGCTAGCGCCACTGCCGTCTGTAGTGGGCAAGCCGTCCATATAAAGATTCCAAAAGGGGGAAGGCGATGCCATTTCAGGAGGGGTATTAGCACTCTCGGCCAAGAAATCCATTAAGGCTTGGGCCTTAATTGCATGTCATGCCTTAAAGACGAGGTCATATTGCGATAGCTCCACCGACCACTTTAAGTGCCTTCCAGAGGCATCTAGCCTTTGTAAAACATTTTTCAGAGGCTAGTCAGTGAGGATGGTCACCTTATGCACCTCAAAGTATGGCCGCCATCACCGGCGTGTAAGCGAATTTCTCGATAAGGGGATAGTTTGCCTCTTCCCCGGCTAAGGTGTGGCTTACGTAATAAACCAGTATTTGTTCTTTGACTCTCTTTACTACTAGGACCGTGCTCATGGCCTGTTCTGAGATAGCCATGCAGAGCAAGAGTGTCTCACCGGGGAGGGGGCTAGCTATTTTCGACAAATGTACTAGATAGGCAAAGTGCGTGGAAGGCCTCATCGGTTTTTGCGTCCCAAATGAAATTGGCACGTTTCCATAGGACGCAGAAGAAAGGTTGACACTTATCTGCAGATATGGACATGAAACGTCCTAAGGCGGCTATACACCTAGTCTACCGCTGGACTTCCTTAATGTTTCGTGGAGGTTTTTTGTCTAGTACTACTTGAATTTTGTCCGGCTTACCCTCTATTCCACGTTTGCTGATCATAAATTCGAGGAACTTCCTCGACAGGACTTCAAATATGCACTTCTTTAGATTGAGCTTCATATTGAATGTCCGAAGGCTCTCGAACGTCCTCCGTAAATCCTGGTCGTGTTCGGCATCGAGCATACTTTTAACTATCATGTCATCCACATAGACCTCCATGGTCCGCCCAATGAGGGGTTCAAAGAGTTTGTTTACCAGTCGCTGGTATGTGGCCCCCGCGTTTTTTAGCCCGAAGGGTATTACCTTGTAACAATGTAGATCCCGGTCGATCACGAACGCAGTTTTTTCTTGATCCTCATAGCATAGGGGAATTTCGTGATACCCTAAAAATGCATCCATAAAACTTAGAAGAGCGGCCCTGTTATGGCATTCATTAGCTTATCGATCCTTGGTAGGGTGCAGCTATCCATTGGGCACGCTTTGTTCAGGTCCGTAAAGTTTGCGCACATCCTCTAGGTCCCGTTAGGTTTCTTAATGAGTGCCACATTCCAGATCCACTCGGGATATTAGCATTCCCTAATGAAGCGTGTCTCTAACAACTTCTGGACCTCCGTGGTAGCTGCTGCGGCCCTCTCAAGATTCATGTGTTACTTCTTCTAGATCACAGGCTTGTGTGTTGGATCCACGTTCAGTTGGTGCTCCATCATAGCGGGGTCAATGCCGGGCATCTCCTCAAGACCGAATTCAAAGACGTCCCAATACTCATACAAGAGGCTAACTAAGGAGTGTCTGGTAGTGGCCTCTATTTCTCGGCCAAACCGAACTGTGCAATTAGGATATCCCTCCTCCAAGGGGATCTCTTTTACATTGTCAATGGCCTCAGGGCACGGTCGATCACGTTTTGCCAAAGCTATCGTGTGTATCACTAAGGCTTCAATAGGGGAAGGCAGCGCAGTCCGTAGCTTTTTGTCCAAGGGTAGGGGCCCTGCGGGTCCGCGCTCGGCTGACTATTCTTCGAGTGGCAGAATGCTGGCAAGGTAACACTCTAGGGCTATCTACTGGTTTCCTTATAACTTGCCAACACTTCCATCATCAGCTTTGAACTGAAGCTCAAGCAAGTATGAGGTGATAACAACCTTTACCGTGTCCAAAGTTGGTCGCCTCGAAATGACATTATAAGTCATGGGGACATCGACCACCAAGAAGACCACCTCTATATTTCTTATCTTAGCCTTGTCCCTAAAGTGCAATGGGAGGCAGATCATTCCCGTGGGGTTCACCTCCTACCCCCGAAAGCCCAAAATGGGATGTACCAGGGGGATGATTTCTCTTCTTGGGTGTTTGAGCTTCTTCAAACAATCCTATGTGATGATATCCACTGAGCTCCCGATATCAATCAGGATTCATCGGACAATGGCACTTGCCACTTTCATCTCAACAACCAATGCGTCATTTTGGGGTGAAGAAAAGTGCGGGCCATCTCGTCCATC
>JAKOGI010000720.1:32500-45000 GCA_029747015.1 Carnegiea gigantea
CAACATCAAGTTTCGACTTCATATTATAACTCTAAGTCAAGAAGTATCGCTAATGAGGCTCACACAGTGATAAGGAAAGGAACTTATCACTCATCACATAGGTCGACCTTCAGCACACACAGTATGATAGTGTGCCATGGCATAGTTCCCCCTAAACTGGGCACATTACTCTTCTATACCATGCGAATCACAGGCTTGGCTTTTACCTAAAAAACCAACCTGAGCTACTAGACCAAATACCCAATGTTAATCTTAGTACCCAAGATTCGGCTGTAAGGCTTCGATATGAACACTCATTTCATATTTGACTCCCCTTGAGACTTACTAAGGCGACTATATTTTTCATTCATGCACTCCCATTATGAATAATCAATAGTGCACACCTAGTGCCAATATGATCTAGTTTCATCCTGCCCGCTACTCAAGCGTTAGGGCGATTGCCTGGGTGACTAAGCCAATCAGAAGTCTGATGACATAACAATGTGCCTTATAATGTACTTGTATAATTATGAACACTTGAAAAAGAAACATCATTCTTTATTTCATAGATATTTAATACAAGTAATAACATGTCCATCATATATTTAGATACATCCAAAAAAACTAAGTCTTAAGTAGACCTAAGCTCATCACATGAGCTTTAAAAGCGTCTCTAGGAATCGGCTTAGTTAAAGGATCTGCTATCACCCTACTTGTAGATACATACTTAATGGCAACTTCTTTCTCTTTTATGGCATTTCGTATAAAATGATAACGCCTCTTAATATGCTTAGTTTTCCTATGGAACTTTGGATCTCTTGTAAGTTGGATAGCAGTAGTATTGTCATATAACATTTCTACAGGATCATTAACCCTAGGAGTGATGAGATCAAGATCCTGTAGAAAACTCCTTAGCCATATTGCCTCTTGAGTAGCAAGACAGCAAGCAACATACTCTACTTCCATAGTTGAAAGTGCTATGTAATCTTGTTTCTTATTGCACCAAGATATCCCTCCCCGGCCTAGGGTGAACACATATCCTGAGGTAGACCTAGACTCGTCCAGATCACCACCCCAATCAGCATCTGTATATCCTCTCAGCTTAAGATCTCCACTTTGGTAGCAAAGGACCAGGTTACTCGTACCACACAGGTAACAAAAGATCCTTTTGATGGCTTGCCAGTGTGCAGGCCCTGGGTTGCTTTGGTAACGACTTACCAAACCAACCGCAAAACAAATGTCTGGTCCTGTACACAACATGGCATACATTAGACTTCCTACTGCACTAGCATAAGGAACATTTTTCATTCTCTCCTTCTCTTTGTCTGTCCTAGGATACTAGTTGAGACTTAAGGTCAAACCCTTCTCAACTGGAATGTCTATGGGTTTAGAGTAATACATTCGAAAACGTTCTAAAATTTTGTTAATATATGCTTCTTGGCTCAAACCAAGAAGCTTCTTAGAACGATTTTGGGTTATCTCTATGCCTAGGACATACCTAGCCTCACCCATGTCCTTCATCTCGAAGACGGAGGATAACCACTGCTTAGTGGTTTGGATCATCTCCATGTTGTTTCCAGCCAATAGTATGTCATCAACATATAAAGTAAGAAACATAATCCCCTTTGTAGTTTTCTTAACATACACGCAGTGATCTTCAGAAACCATGTTTAAGCCAAAAGAAATAATGGCTTCTGGGAATCTGAAGTACCACGCTCTAGAAGACTGCTTGAGACCATAAATAGATCTTTTAAGACAATAAACTTTGTTCTCTTGACCTTTTGATAAGAAACCAATAGACTGATCCATGTAAATCTCTTCTTCAAGGTTTCCACTAAGGAAAGTAGTCTTTACGTCCATTTAGAACAATTCTAAAGCCAAATGAGCAACCAAGGCTAGAAGAGGGTGAATAGAGGCAATTCTCACCATAGGAGAAAAAGTCTGTTCATAGTCTACTCCTTCAATTTGGATAAACCTCTTCGCCATCAAACGAGCCTTAAACTTGTCGATTGATCCATCCGCCCGACATTTTATATTGAAAACTCATTTGTTTCCAATTGATTTACGCCCGGGAGGAAGATCAACAAGTTTCCAAAACTTATTTCTCGCCATAGAGTCCACTTTATCCCTCATGGCTTCCATCCACTCTTCATGATTTGGTGAATCGATAGCCTCTTGAAAAGAGGTAAGCTCTTCTATTTCTAAAGGAGTGTATAGGAATATCTCCTCTTCGATTTGAAAATATCGTTTAGGTATTCTTCCACGCTCACTCTTCCGAAGCACAGGACCTGAGCTGGTTTGACCCTCTGAGGTATTCCTCCTCCTCTCCCTAAGAGGTACAAAATCCTCAGTTGAGAGAGAATCATTGTCATTATGTTGAACAAGTGGACTAACCTCATGTTCATGTACTGAAGAAGGAGGACGAACCTCATTCTCAGGTTAATTCTCTTGAGCAACTAACAACTCATCATCTCTTCCAAACAACAGAAGAGTACTATCCTCGATGACATGGAGAGTGTTTAAATCCTCCCCCTCACCGAGGATAGTCGATCATTTAGCAGTAACTCATATAACATCGTATCCTGTTTGATTTCACCAATGTTCGGGAACTCATCCTCAAGGAATTCAACATTACGTGAATCCACTTCTATCATACCACCATTAGCATGTTCACCATACATAACATATCCCTTAGAATGTTCAGGATATCAAATGAACACCATTTTAGTGGCCCTTGGACCAAGTTTCCCATGTTTGTGAGTTGGGTGATGTACATAACCAGCCGAACCCCATGGGTATAAATGTTCTAAGGTGGGCTTTCTACCATGCCATAACTCATATGGGGTAGTAGATATACTCTTACTAGGCACACGGTTCACGACGTAAGCCGCCGTAAGCAGTGCATCCCCCAAAAAACTAATTGGGAGATTGGCATGTGCCATCATTGATCTGACCATGTCAAACAATGTTCGATTCCTATGCTCTGTCACACCGTTTTTTTGTGGAGTGTCAGGAATCGTGAGTTGTCTTTGTATGCCCTTTTCCTCACAAAATTCTTTGAATATTTGTAAGAGGTATTCACGACCATGATCAGTTCGAAAAGTCTTAACTCTATGATCTAATTAGGTCTCAGCCTCAGCTATGAAACGTTTGAACACATCAAGTGCTTCATAGCGATGTGGTAATAGATACACATACCTACATCGTAAGTAATCATCTACGAAGGTGAGGAAATAGAAAGCCCTATGACGTGCTTTCACATTCATGGGTCTACAAATATCAAAGTGGATAAGCTCTAAAGGGCTTGATGTCCTTGAAGCCTTACCAAAAGGCTTCATGGTCGCCTTGCCAGCTAGACACGACTCACATCTAGGTAACTTAACCTTAGTGAGTGGGTCTAATAGGCCTTCTTTAGCTAGTCTACTCATCCTATCTTGGCCAATATGACGAAGCCTAGCATGCCACTTAATAGATTCAGAATCAGAATTAAGACTATAGACAAAAACAGAAGGAGAATTATTAGAACAATTATCCAAATATATAAGGGAATCGTTCTTTAAGGTTGTGTGGCCAAACACATTGCCACCATACATAATGTTCAAACCATCTGGACAAGAACTAAAATCAAAACCTGATTTCATTAAAGAAACTAAAGACAAAAGACAAAGTCGCACCCCAGGTGTGTAGAGGGCATAAAAAAGGAGCAGCTTATTTCCACTTTGTAAGATAAGCTGGTACGTTCCAACACCTAGAACGTCTTCTTCATTGCCATTACCCAGTATGACAGTTTGTGAACCCACCGGGTACCGGTGAAAATCCACAAACCCAACTCTATCCCGAACTATGTGCTTGCTTGCTCCCATATCTACAATCTAATTAGGAAGAGAATTAACAACTAATGCATGGGAGCATATATATAACTCAAGAGAACAAGTGGAAGAAAGTACCTTCTTAGGCTTAGGACAATCCCGAGCGTAGTGATCTTTCTTTCCACAATTATAGCACTTCACACGTGCTATATTGATCCCTCCATTGCCTTTGGCCTTCTGTTTCTGGGCAATCCCAGCCTTCGGCCTACCATTCTGAGGGGGGGAATAACCCTTCTTGGTCTGTCAGCCTCGGTTATTCTTAGTGCCTTTGGGCCTATTTCCCTTGGCAACAAAAGCCATATGAGAAGTGCCTAACATTTTTAGACGTCCTTCTTGGCCTGTCAGCCTCGATTATTCTTGTTGCCTTTGGGCCTATTTCCCTTGGCAAGAAAAGCCACATGAGAAGTGCCTAACATTCTCAGGCGTTCTTCTTCCATTTCAATGTGGCTTTGGACCTCAGCAAAGGTCTTGATATATTCAGAATGTGTCAAGACAGTCTTGACATGATTCCAATGCTGAGATTCCATAGGGAGAGCCCGAATCACATTCAGGACTTGCTCCCCCTCAGAAATTTCCTTACTAGCAGCCTTGAGATCATGAATTATGCCACTTATAATTCGTGAATGCTCAGTCATGGTATGACTGGAATGCATTTGGTACTGTATCCATTTAAGCTGCAAGGTACGAAGCCTTGTCTCGGATGTTTGACCAAAACAAATTTTGAGTTGATCCCACATGTCCTTAGCTGTGGGACATAACTCAAATTCTCCAATAAGGTCGTCGTGTATGAAATTCAACATAGTAAATCATGCCCTTCGATCCTTATTGGACCAGTCTTGGCAGGCCTGCAAGGTTTCTTGATACTGCACAAAAGAAGTATCCATGGGCTTGCCATCTTTATCCGTGTAAGATGGCAGAAACTTGGCTACCGTCAAATGTTCCAGCAGGTCCCTTTCATTTGGAAGATACTAAATCTTCCATTTCCACATGTCATAGTTAGACCCATCTAACTTCTGACTTGTGGAAAGCTCATTAATCATTGTGCTGTTAACTGTCATATCTACAAGTTTATATTAAAAGATGGACATGAGGCACATGTTTTCTCAAGTAATTAAATTATTAAAGTTTCATCGTTCATGGTATATGATCAAAAATTTCGCTAAGCTCATAATCATCTCATATAATCATGAACTTGAAAATTTAAATAACTTAATTACAACAATATTTCCATAAAAATATTCATATGGACCACAATATGTTAAACAAATTAACATTTGGACAAATATCACAAAGATATTTTATTACAATGTATGTAAAATCTATATTGCGATTATTTCTACGTCACATATTTATATATATGAAACTAACTCATATAATCTTAAAGGTAATTTTTTTTAACATATTATTTAACATAATAACATATAAAACAAATTTATATGTTTTAAGCATGTTATTACTAACATCTAAACATTAAACATATTAATGCAATCAAAATCATAACTTATTTGAAAATTTAATTCAGGAATGCATCATATTGTACATATTTATTTAACATATAAAATGAATTTATATGTAATTAGCGTATGATAATAAATATTTGAACATTAAACATATTAATGTTACATTAACAAATTCATGCATTCAAAAAATATAATTCAGAATTAACAACAGCTACCTTTTAATAAACAAGCCCAAAGACAGCTTTTAAAAAAATATATTTTTTTTAAATATGTAGAGGCAAGACTCTTAAAACCTGAGACCACCCCCCATTGCATGTAACCCTACTTCGGCTGCCCCATTCTCAGACCCTTCTCATCAGTTCTCTCTCTCACTAAAATCAGAAGCCTCTAACTCTCTCTCTCTCTTTCTCTCTCTCTTAAAACTCGGCTAACTCTGTCTCTCTCTTAAACTCGGCCCTCAGTCGAGACAAAAGAAATCCAACTTGGCCATTTTCCATGGCAACCACGGCTGCCTAAAACGTCAGCCCCAGCTCTAACACCAGTCACTTTGACTGGGATGCAAATCCACTGGAACCACCACCCAAAAAACCCAGATGAAGAAGTGTCCCCTTTCCTGAGCTCCAAACACATCACGGCACCACCCATCGACCAAATCCACCAAATCACACCTGCGAGTAGATCGGCCGCCGAACATTCGATTGTGCACCCACTCACCCAACACACCACCCCTATGGCGGCACGTGTCACCCACACGCGGCTTCTATCGTGTTTTTTTTCATGGTTCTAAGCCGGGATGAGCAGATATGAGGGGATTAGGGGCGACGCGGGGAAGGAAACCAACAAAAGTTTTCGTCGGCGGCGCGTGACCCACACGCGCCACCCCTCCCGACGATTCTAATAGGTCGAGGTAAGTCCGTTTTTGCCTTCCTTTTTTTTTTGGTATTTGGGACGATGAGGTGTTGGGGGCCGAGAAAGGTTGGCGTTGGGTTTTATTTTCAGATCTAGAGAGATTAGGTTTGGGGTCACGGGTCTGGGTAAATGACTGAAAAATGTACAATTTAATTTCAAATTAGCATAAATCTATGCAAGAAAAAAAAAATTTGGGAACCCATTTCATGCAGAAATTCTAGAGTCTGGATATCAATATGAAACATTTAATTCGAGCAGAATGTAATATGTCAGATTATCATGAATATATGAACAGAAACTACTAGATCCCTTTTATTGATTTCACACAGAAACATATGATCTGGTAGTTTAACCAATACAAACGCATGCTGGCAAATTATAATTCATTGCATTTTAGCATAATTACAGGGTATTGCAGATAAGCGTATTGTCCAGATTCATGTTCTGATTTCATATTTCATGACTATAATCATATGTTCGAGGATAGAATCTGAACAGGCAGGCTCTGATACCACTGTAGGTAAGTTTAGGATACCTGGATACAGAAATGCCCGGACCTTTACGCCTACTAGAAGTCTGCCCACGAACAGATGCTACTAGAGTCACCGAGGATTTCACGCCCAAAACCCTAACCCACGATGATGGCTAGGTTTGCGTGAGGAGGAGGACAGACAGTACTAGATTAGAGGAGTTTGCTGATTTTCTGATGATTCAACCCCCATAATCCATCCTCTATTTATAGTGGCACAAAGCCTCTAATAAAATCTGTAAATTAATGAGGAAATTAATGCATAATTAATCTCATTGTAACTTCTACAATAAGGTATGATTATGGCCATTAACTTTTGTGGTCGTTACCGGTCAACAAATTGGATTGTAAACAATTGATTAGCAAGCTTGTTGGGTGTATTAGTTCTCTCACAAAGTCACGACCACAAGCCAAAATTTTAAATAAATGAAATAAACAAAATAAGAAAAAATTAGAAACCGAGAACCCAGTTCCAGACCCAGGTTCCAAAAATTCTGGATCCGGTTCCAACCAGGATCGGCATCAATTTTATGAAAATGGACAGGGTATCCGGTCCTGCTCAGCCTAAGTATGAGAGAGAGAATAGGGCCCACGGCGGGCCGAGGTAAGGTACATAAGCCACCCAAGAACTAGATTTTTGAAAATTTGGTACTTTACTATTTTGAGTTATGGTCGCTGAATAACTTTATACACAGCTCAGCAAAAATAAATTTTGTTATGTTGAAGTTTTAATGAAGTCATTGGTTAGTCCACTTTCTTCAAGAAACCTTGTAAAAATTTTGTTTGAACCCAAAAAAAAAAGTCTGTTAGAATTTTACTGTATTTTTTAAAAAAGCTCTATGTCCAGTATATGATATCAATTATTACATCTATAAATTTTGGTAATGGTATACTGACTTTCTCAAAAATTAATAAAAACAATGACTTTACCATGTTAAGGTTTTGATGAAGTCGTTAGTTTGTCAATATTCTTGTAAAAAACCTTGTAAAATTATTTTTGAAGCCCAAATGAGATATCATTGACAATTTAACTATTTTTTTAATTGTTAAGATGTTATAAGCCCAATATATAGGGTTAACGACAACATCGACTGAATTTTAGTAATGGTATAATAGTCTGATTGTAATTATTAAAAGACGTCTAAATCTGTTGTCATCAATTATTGGAGTAAGCTAACTAATGTGAATTTAAAAATAGCAGATTATTATTTTCTTCAACTTTTTGGCCACTTTATTCATTATTTATACCTAGATCTTAAACTATCAAATACTTTCTTTTTTGTCCGAATGAATCACAAAAGACGATTGTTCGCTTCATTAAGCTTACAATGTATTTTATGAATATGTTTTGATGAAAGACAAAAAGGAGTTGGTAAATTAGTATGTTTATTAAATAACATATTATGTTTATTATATAAGGTATTATAATATCTAAGAAATATTTTTTATGTGATCTTTATGATATAATATTGTAATTCAAATTTGACTATGATATTATGAGATAAAATATGTTACTTTATTAGGGAGCCAAAGTTAGCAAATATTTGACCTTTCTTAACAAAGATTCAATATTTAAATGGTTGATATTTGCCTAGTATATGGAAAGCCTACAAAGCAGCTCAAGAAGATCTTAAGTCAGCAAAAGATATGCTAGCCGTTGTAAATCAGCCAATTGGATCAACTAGCCGTTACTAGCTAGATTGTGTAATCTTCAAGGGCACTGAACTGCCATTCAAGGCCTTAAACTGAAGCTGAATTCTAGATATACATAACGACTATTTTCCTTCTATTTCTCCAAGCCTTGCCTATAAATATGCAAGATGGTTGAGAGCTGAAGATACCAAGCAAGAAGAGCATTCATTGGCATACTCATACTCTCAATTATTGTACTTATTGAGCTTCAAATTGCTATTACTCTTTGCGTTGTTCAGGTAGTGATTAGGTGGGATTATAAAGTTGAAGGGTCAACTCTACCAAGCCTTGTTACGGGTATCAACTTGGGTCTTGGAACTTAGAGTAGGTGTATTCTAGAGTTGTAATCATCCCTACTAATAAAGATTCGGGTTAATCCTAGAGTTAGGGAACTCTAGGTGGGGATTAAGCCTTTTTAGGCCCAACCTCATTAAAAATCGATTGTGTTTTGTCCCGGTTTACTTTTCCGCATTTACATTTCGATTGTTTAGCAACCTTGATTATCACCCCATTCACCCCCCTCTAGGGTGATCTCATAACCTTTGATTCTTCAATTGGTATCAGAGCTAGACCCACTACTTTTTGACTTTACCGTCAAGTGGGAACGATCATGGCCGCTGCTGGAGAAGGCTACTATGATCAAGGTCGCTCTACTGTTAGACCACCGTTGTTTAGAGGTACTAACTTTTCATATTGGAAAAATTTGATGTAGATGTTTATCAAAACTGAAGATTATGAATTATGAAACATCGTGACAAAAGGACCATATATTCCGCAAATCATGATTGATGGAAAGACCGTTACGAAAACTGAAGAACAATACACCCAAGAGGACTTCGCAAGGCTGCCAAAAAACTGTAAGGGCATGCATATTTTATATTGTGGATTAGATGCTAATGAGTACAATCGCATTTGTGCATGTGAATCAGCAAAAGAAATATGGGACAAGCTGGTGGTGACGTATAAAGGGACAAGGCAAGTGAGAGAGACAAAAATCACCATGTTCGTTCATGAATATGAGCTATTCAGAATGCAACCCGATGAAACGATCAAGGAAATGTTCACGAGGTTCACTGACATTACCAACAATCTCAAGTCCCTTAGCAAAACCTAAACTAATGAGGAGATGGTTAGGAAAATACTTCGGTGTCTTCTTAAAAACAAGTGGGGTCCCAAGGTCACTGCAATTGAGGAAGCCCAAAACCTCAAGACACTAGCCCTGGACGACTTGTTAGGAAAACTCCTTACGCACGAAATTCATCTCAAAGAAGATGAAGAGGAAAAAGAAACTCAATTTAAGAAAGGAGTAGCGCTCAAAATCGGAAGTGAAGATGCCATTCCGTCGGAAGATGAGTCAAGCGAAGAGGACGAGGATACCATGGTAATGATCGCTAGAGGATTGAAGAAAATGTTCAAGTCAAAGAAATTTGATCCCAAGAAGATCTACAAAAAGGGGTCTTCATCAAGCAAAAATGAGAAGTTCTCAAAAAGGTACGAAACTTCTTAACAACAAAAATGATTCTAACTTGGGTCCTTGCCTTGGATGTGGATTGCCAGGACCTATTGTGAAAGACTGTCCAATTTTGCAAATCAAAACCGAGAAGCGTAAACAAAAAGCCAAGAAAGAGTTCAAGAGAGCCATGATTGCCGCATGGAGTGATAGTGACTCCAGTGACAGTGACAAAGAAGAAGAAATGACAAACCTATGCCTTATGGCGAATGATGTTCAAGAAACTGAATCTGAAAACTTAGATGAGGTAGACTGTTCTGACCTTTTTGAATATTTGAAGGATGAATTAGCTCAAACATTAATCCAATGCATTCGGTGTGAATAAGAATATTTGTCCAAGATAAAATCCTTGAAGAAAAGAATTCGTAATTTACTCTCTGAAAAAGAGTCGTTACAAAAATTGAATAGTGAATCTCTTTTAAAAATTGAAATGCTTGAAAATGAAAAGAAAGAGCTTCAATCCAAATATGAGGGTCTAAAAAAAGTAGTATTAAAATTTTCTAAAGGACAAGAAAACTTAGACAAATTGCTAGGCTCTCAAAGGATGTCTTTCAACAAAGAAGGTATTAGCTACAATCTTTTTAACAAAAAGAAAAATTACAAAAATTTCTTTGTTCATGAAACATCCAAAGACAAATCTCACACTGTATGTAATTATTGTTTAAGGAAGGGTCATATTTCCTACTCATGTCCTCTCAAAAAGCCAAACACCAAGATAATCCAAGTTTGGGTACCAAAAGGAACAAGACCACAAAATTAGGTCACAACCTATGTTGGACCCAAATTCGATATCAAGGCTAGAAAGGCTTGATCTATTGTTTTGTAGGCGTACTTGAAAGCCAGCAATTTGTGACTTTGACCATGGCTAGAAAGATTTGATTTAGTGTCTTCACAAAAGGGGGAGAATTCTTAATACTGGTGCATAAATTGAGGGGGAGCCCTCTCTAGGTACTAACTACATTCATGAGTTTTTGCAAGACAAGCCAATGAAATAATCATCACTGTCAATAAATTCAAGGCTTTAAATTACAATTCAAGCCCTTGAACTGTAGGCAGAAGCTAAACATTTTGAATATGACCAAATTAAGGGCTTGAACATCACTTTCAAGGCCTTGGCCATGAATCATTGAAACCCAATGGAAGGCAATTTGATTTGGGCGTGTGAATCCTTTTTCTCAATTTTGTTATTTTATATTAACCAAAAAGGGGGGAGGACTTGATATTTTCCAACGTCATTTCCAAACTTCTAACTGATTTGTTTTTTAGTTGGGAAAGTATTTTGAAAAGCAAACCCTTAAATCAAGCAATTGTTTTTTTACCTACTATGCATGCGACTGCCTGACTGATTTACTTCCCACTTGAGAAATTTTTAATTTTCAAAATTTTGAATCTGCTCAATTATCCTTTGAAGGTAAGCATGATTAATAACCATCATATTTTATATTTTCACAGCATGTGACATATTATTATACTTGCTTAATATTTTGAACATCAGACTGTTTTATTAATACCCTTATGTGCATATATGTGCCTTTCATGAGATTATTAAGTTAATGTATGTTGGCATATGCGATTAACTTTATATTAGTATTGCCTCTATATGCATTTTATATATATATATATATATATATATATATATATATATATATATATATATATATATATATATATATATATATACATACATATATATATATATATATATATATATATATATATATATATATATATATAATATATATATATATATATATATATATACATATATATATATATATATATATATATATATATATATATATATATATATATATATATATATATATATATATATATATACATAAATGCCATAGATAAAGGGGAAGCATCTTTATATATAATTGATTTGTTAAGGGGGAGCTACATGTGTTTGCAATAATTTTTACATGCTCTAATTTTTCTTTCCCTTCATACGCTACCTTTTTGATGAAATACAAAAAGGGGGAGAAAGATTATGGTAAGCTAATTTGGTTATTTGATGAATCCATGCGTAAGTTCATGATATCTATGGAGTTTTGTCTTTCATCAAAAAGGGGGAGATTGTTAGCTTCATTAAGCTTACAATGTATTTTATGAATATGTTTTGATGAAAGATAAAAAGGAGTTGGTAAATTAGTATGTTTATTAAATAACATATTATGTTTATTATATAAGGTATTATAATATCTAAGAAATATTTTAGTATTCAAATTTGAATATGTGATCTTTATGATATAATATTGTAATTCAAATTTGAGTATGATATTATGAGATAAAATATGTTACTTTATTAGGGAGCCAAAATTAGCAAATATTTGATCTTTCTTAACAAAGATTCAATATTTAAATGGTTGATATTTGCGTAGTATATGGAAAGCGTACAAAGCAGCTCAAGAAGATCTTAAGTCAGCAAAAGATCTGCTAGCCGTTGCAAATCAGCCAATTGGATCAACTAGCCGTTACTAGCTGGATTGTGTAATCTTCAAGGGCACTGAACTGCCATTCAAGGCCTTGAATTGAAGCTGAATTCTGGA
>JAKOGI010000720.1:50000-125000 GCA_029747015.1 Carnegiea gigantea
GCTTAACTAAAGTGCTACTATAAATTCCTAATGTCTTATTTATCCCTATCTAACAAATATATCAAAGTTTAATATATTGTATAATGACGTATCATTAATATCAAATTAAACTACAATACATTTCAATGTTGGTTTGATGATTTATTGGGTGGCTAACAGTCTTGTTTCTAATCTATAATTGACTAAAATAGTAAATGTTATGACATAATTACTATTTGATTGCGATTCCTAACCTCATGATGTAAAGTGAAAAAAAATTTAAGTTATGGCATATATTATTGTTTGAATAAATAAAAGAAAATGTTTTTAAATTAATTAATTATTTTGAGTATGCCAATTGATCATGAGCCACGATTAATTAATTATTATTATATTACATTATATTATTATATTTATGCACTCCAAAATTTAATAGGTGCGTAGTTCAAATCGCTAAAACTCAACACTACGACATAAACAGAGAAATTGTACTATCATTCATGGAATAATATTATTAGAATTAAAATAAATATTCATATGGTCCACAAAACACCCAATATGTGCTACTATTTGCAAGATTTAGATATTGATCCCTGCCTCCTTTTTAATTTCATTATTTATTTGTTCTTGAACTCTAAAAAAAACATTTTGCGTGCATTGACTAATACCTTTGCTAATGAGATGAGGCTAGTTTCTTTCTAGCAAATACATGAAAGTTTAAAATGTTTTAAAGAGGTGTAATATAACTTTAATACATTTGAATGTTGCTAAATACCGTGATGTTACAAATTCTTAACATTGAACTATAAGATTTTAAATACCTATATATCTTACTAAATAGATAACAACAACAACAATAATAATAATACCAAATAAAATAAAAACAATAACAATAATATCTTCTATATGAACAAATTATTCACAATAAAATTTTTATAAACAAAAAAGTGGACAATGAAAATATAACTAAATTATTTAACTCAAGGCATACAAGTGTATACAATAACAAATTCATAAGTAATATACAATTCAAAACATTTAAGCTTTAACAAGGTGTTAAAAATGTAATAACCATTACAATACATGTATAATTCATAATCTATAATGACATCTCAAATATTGATGTAAATCAAAACTAATTAGTTAATAATCAAAACCTCAAATGAAGTATTACACATGCTCGTGCGAAGCACGGAATGTATACTACTAAAACAGAAACATCAATGTATGACTCATTTACCAAAATCTAGAAGAGGGTAAATGAAATTTTTTGTTTTCTTTTACTATCATTGACAAAGAATTTCATATTCTAGTCGAATTCAGGTCGGGCAAATAAAACTATGGACAAGAAATTAATAGGCGATATGCGATTTTTCGGGTTGGACAAGTCAGATGGATTTAAGCTGAGTCAAAACTAGATTCGGACAATAGAAATATAAAAAGTATTGTGTCCAGATTTGAAATTTGGATGAAAAGTTCATAATCGTTCCCGATTTTTTCAGAATTGACTAAATTCATATATTCAAGTCGGATAAATTTTTATAGGTGCAATTTACATTATGCATTGTGTGTGGGTATGACTTTGTGCGAGAGAGGGACAAGATAAAATTAAAGAAGGCACTAAAGCAAAAAATCCCAAGTAGAGACCATCGATACACAATTTGAAACGGCATGACTGCCTTTGGAACCATCCATAACTTGATCATTAATTTATTTGCTTTTCGTCATGTTTATTATTTTTCTTTAATCAAAACAGGTTGATTCAAATAATTTGATACTTGTTTTCTTAAAGAAGACTTGAGTTCAAGTTTATGTGGAGAAAAGTTATGATGAGAGAGATCTACCTCTTATGAATCAATTATGGATCAATTTTATTAAGATAGCCAAAGGCCTGAAGACCCAAAAAAATATTATTAGTATTTTTTTGAACCAGGTTATGATTATTATTGGTTGTCAACCATGTCAGGGTGTGGGCAGAGCAACCTCCATTTAATTTTTTCAGAACTTTCCATTCATTTTGTGTCATATGCTGATCATCTAGAGCGTGTTATTGGTGGATAGGCCCACTAACGCGTCATTGTCTTTATCAACCATCCTGTTGTACTTATTTGCATGGTAAGTAATTAAATATAGTCACTGCTACAACTAGTAATTTATATAAGAATTATAATAATTATGTGTAATATTATTCACCAATTTTGGTTTATGCGCGATGGTCAAATTAAGTAAGGACAAGATAGTGCAAAAAATTTAAGCAACGAAGAATCAGTTGGTTTTATTGTACATCTTGGAGCACATTCGTTAATTTTCAGCTTCATGAGAGATGATTGAAGTCTTGCTTCAATGGACATTTTAAAGAAAAGACTCTTTATTGAATCTAAGCACGCGTAAACTCAGCTTGAAAAGAAAATTGAGCTTAAAGCATGGGGGAGACTGAAGCTTCGATGGATGAGGAGAGGAAATTGACCCATAGTTACCAACAGCTAGTGAGAAAGGAGGAAAGATGTACAGTAAAGATAATTTAAGAGCACTCGTAACCTTGGATCTTCATTCAAATCTCACCATCGTGAGATCATTGGTGAGATTACAGATGAGCGATTCTAGGTATTTGCCTCTAGAATTGGGAACCAAGCCTATCAAATTAGTTTTTCACTTTTGAAAATTGCCCAAAATTGTCTATTCCCATCACAAAAGTTTGGGAATCGGAACCAAATAATCAATTTCAGTTCCAATTTAGGTACCTGCATGTACATACACTTTTAAAATTTCTCCTATTTGCCAGTTATTTACTGCCGAAAGAAAAAATTAATTATAGAACAAGTGCACAACAGGCTCAACACATGGCTTATAAACTATGAAGCCTCAATTTACAACTACCACCTACTAAAAAGTAAGGTAGCAAATTATATTTATTGTATTAACATTGTTAGAGTATAAATTCAATTCCTGGACCTTCAACAATCAGCTTAATGTTTTGGATGAGATGGTCCTTGAACATGATATCAGAGCCTTTGTGAGCGAGATGCCTCAAGTTTGAATCTCAACAACCCCCATATTGATTCATTGCGTAAGGTAGGGGGAATTTTTACAGTATCCACGCTTCAAGTCAAAGGGCATTCACGTAAAGGGGCGTGTAAGAGTATAAATTTAATTCCTGAGTCTTCAACCATCAGTTTAAACTTTTGGTTAAAATGGTCTTTAAACAATATGACACAATACAAGCAATGTTTACTATGAAAGTAATAAATGAAGTAACACATTACGAATTTAGATTTGAAAACAAGCATAACAAACATAAATTACTGTGGATAGAAAAGCTTTTTAGGTTTTTTTTGCTTTGGGCGTAGCTTTAATGGATAATTTCATTAGAACAATTTATTATATATTATATAAAAAATGAATAAAAGAATTCGGGCGTACACCTTAGACTAGGACATTTTTTGCTCATAGCCAATTCCGAATTTCATTTGGGAAATGCAATCAGGACCAAGTCCTTTTATTGATGGAAAAAAGAATTCATTAATAAAAAAATGTACAATGTGTACAATAAATAAATCGATTTCTTAAGATTAAGAACCGCAATTGGAATTGTTTGACTAGTAACTGGGTACCTGCAAGCATGCCCGAGGCAAGGGATTCAAAATTTCCCAAAATCTCACCTCCTCAGCTCACTGCTCACCTACTCCTGTGACCCTTTCACCGCACTCACCAATTCTTGAACTCACCTAGGCTTCCTCTTCTTTCTCGTGCCTATCCTTACTCTCTCTTGCTTTCTGTCTCAAGTGCTTCACCTTGTATTTTTTAAAAATCTTTTTTTGTCATATTCTCTCTCTTTTCATTTGTTTTTGAGTTGTATGGGATTCATTTAATTTGGTGGGATTCATTTAATTGAATAAAATGGAGTGATGCCATTAACGTGAGGTAAATTTTGATGTGAAATAGTAGTAATTTATGAAATTGTGTCATTTGACGATGTGTCCCATAAACTCCATCCACTGAGACAAAATGATAAAAAAAAGGATTAAAATTATTCTCAGCAAAGACATCTATATAATTTACCTATCTAGAGATAAGTAAAAATACTATTACAAAAATACAATATGTATAGTTCTCAAGAACTCTATAATATAGGATGTGTTAAACAATAGTTTTTAGAGTAGTGTCTAGCGTTTTGATCAAATTAAGATACTAATCAGTCAATTTTTAGTGTTCGATAACATAATATATATTTGGACTAGTGTTTTAGGTAACATTTAGTATTTCAACTAGTTTTTTTGAAAAGTTAATACATTCAAAAGTCCCATTTTATATTTTTTGATCAAAAATGGCCTTTGCAAATTTTATCTTTGAAAATAAAACATATCTTTTTTTCACAGTTTATATTAATAACCAAACTCAACAACTAAATTTATCAAGCACATTTTTTTTCAATCACACATCTAAATAACTATTCGCTAGTAATTAAATTTGAATAAATATCCACTCCCAAAACAATTATGTTCTAAATACCTCAACAACAATCCACCATCTAAACCATTAATTTTGTCGAACATTGACATAATGCGAACCTAGCTCTATGTAAAGATTCGGAATGGCAGGTCCTTGCAATAGAACGTGCCCCAAATCTTTGCAACAGTGACGTGATCCCAAAAAAAAGATATATATATATATATATATATATATATATATATATATATATATATATATATAAAAGAAACTATCACATGACCCATTCAAAAATAAAAAAACTAATGGCGTGTACAAAAAGGACACAATGTCCCATTGCGACTTCCTCGCTCGGTATGATTGATTTTTTTTTGGGGGGGGGGGGGGGGGGGGGGGAAGGGGGAAAATCATAATTCAATCTAATATTCGAATAAAATGACCATAAACGCCTTCCAAACAAATCCACAATATTACTGGAGTATTTTTTTGGAAAGAAAAATTACTGGAGTATTAGTTTGCCTTGTTAGCTATATATTCAGTAGGGGTGTTCAAAATATCTCAAACTACATATTAGGTTAATTAATCTAATTAGTTTAAAAATTCAATTAATCAAATAAAAAACTCATAAATTTTTAAATATAGTTCCGATTCGAGATTTTAAAACCAATTGTTAACCAAATTAGACTGATATATGTTTTCATTTTTTATTAATTTTTAAAAATATATAGCTGTTTTGGCCCCTATTGTTTTTTGGTTCTATATCCCAGCAAATTTACATGAACGACTAATGTTCCATTTGTTTTTGATATTTTGTTACTTCCTAGTTCCTACTGCCACTGGCCACTAGAAAACTGAAAGTACAAAAGTTAGAAGTTGGGTTATTTTTTATTTTTTGTCTGTGTCCATTGCTAATCTTATTTATGCATGTCCAGTGATAAGTGGTGAGAAGCACTCAACGAGCCACTGGTATGCTACAAATAATTTTTAATTTTTTTTTTCATAAATCGTTTGCAAAAAAAATTATTATTTACATTTTCAGTTAGCCGATTATATATCAATTAATCGGTGTCTCTTGTTTTGATTTTAATACAGGTTTTGACAAACTAACAAATCCTGTTAATGGGTTTGGCCCTCTTGCTTTTCAAGGAGATATTACATGGGCATGTACTGTTTAGTAATCGTGAGTTGGCTTCAAGGTTGAATTACAAATTTTACTTTATTTATTTATTCATTTCTTGATTTTGTAGGATCACGAGCTGAGTAATCCTTATTTAATTTTAGGCGGCCACACTCATGCATATACGTTGCGGACTATATATATATATATATATATATATATATATATATATATATATATATATATATATATATAGACACATAATGCATCACAGTGCACAGTGTGAATTCAGTACCAATTTGTGAGGTCGATCACACCGTCAAAGATTAATTAGAGCGAGGAGTGAACATGGAAATGTGGGTCACTTATTACTTTTGTAATGTGATAGGATTGATGATTTTTCCACTAGTATGGTGGCTACTATGGAGGTGGAATGATATTTGGCATGTCGCTCCGGTTATAAGGAGATGTTCAAAAGTAAACTATAAAATGCCACCTGGAAAGTTAGGATTTCCTTTCTTCGGTGAAATCCTTACTTTTATGTGGTACTTCAAAATACTCCGCCAACCAGATGATTTTATCAATGCCAAGAGACGCAAGTATGTTCTTTATCAATCTCTTTATCAATTGTTTTTGCAAATTAATCATCGTCTTTATCGTTATTATAAGTAACATCCTGTATCGCATACGAGGATTTTAACGTTGTTTTAAATGTTATAAAAATGATGGTTTGATCGATTAACGAAATATCAAACGAATATTCAATAAGAAAGAACACGAATCATACAGATCTAAATATAAATAGAAAGTTTAACTTTCAAGTAATATAGATCCAACTACAAAGTTATTGTAACGTTTGCACCATTGAATTAATCAGATGTGCTTTTGGCGGGAGGGGGGGGGGGGGATGAATTAATTAGTCCAACAGGTTGATCACTGACTTAGGACCTCGATGGAATCTTACTGTTGGATGGTTTTGACAAATTGAACTGATTATCTACCACGAACTCACAGGTATGGCGATGGTGTGGGCTTCTACAGAACCCATCTATTTGGATCTCCGAGCATTGTAGTTTACTCTCCTTCCGTTTGCAAATTTGTTCTCCACTCAAGTGACAGATTCAAGCAAGAATGGCCCACCATTGAAGCTCTGGGATCTAATTCCGTCATAACACTTCAAGGAGAACGCCACACTTTACTCAAGAACTTCCTCGTGAATGCATTAAACCACCGGGATTCTCTTACTAGGACTGTTGAACAAGTTCAACCTAGTATAGTTGCTGCCCTTGAATCATGGTCCAAGAAGGGCAAATTCATAGCGAAGGATGAACTGAGAAAGGTAACATATATGCGTCCCAAGATATATGTCAATGTCTCCAATTGTTCATTAATTACCTTTTTATGTCTTTTATTCTCAAATGCCAATAAAATGTTGTTATTTTGCAAATTGATGACTAAAAGCATGAGTTTCACCCTTACAGGCAACACTTGAATACATAGGAAAGTACTTTGCTCATCTTGAACTTGATCCTCATAAGATCGATGCTCTCGATAAAGCCTTCGTCGGTATAATTCAAGGTTTTAGGGCACAACCATGGAACTTTCCAGGAACTGCTTACCATTATGCAATCAAGGTACGTGCTCTTCGACATTTCATATGCGAACCTTTTCCTTTTTTTCCCTCTTTTATATTTCAACAAAAGCAAGTGACTCACATATCACTTATCTATGATGATCACGCGTGCTTACGGCATATTTCAACCATTAGTGTCGAAAGAAGGTAATCAAGATATTGAGGGAGGAGTTGGAGAAGCGGAAGGCAGATGCTGACTCAGCAGAAGCAAAAAGCAATGATCTAATGGGTAGACTGATGCAAACGAAAGACAAAGAAGGGAAATACTTGGAAGATGAAGAGGTTTTACAGAATCTTTTGAGCAGCATTCACATAGGTTATACTTCGATCACTGATACAGTGGGATGGGCTCTCTATTTTCTAGCTAAGTCACCCGGCGCTTATCAAAAACTTCTGGTACGTAACTTATACTTATGACATTTTCTAAAGCAATAGGGGTTTTTTTTTTTTTTTTGGGTTTGAATTTGCAACGAAGGAAAAGAAAACTACAATTACAATACGAGAGAGGAAATAATCTTGCTTTAGATCTTTTATACTTAAAACCTCAGTCTTAGCCTAAAAACCAAGATCCCTGGATCGCATCAATAGAATGTGTATCTAAGCAACATGAATTAAAATCAACAAGCCCCTCTTGAAGCATCTGTAAGCAATATACCATAGCCTTAGGAGGCGAGACACATGGTGATGTGTCACACCTGTTTGAGGCGTGATGACTGGCAAAAAATTGTTGGGGGTGCTTCGAGATCGAAAAAGAGTAGGATAATGTCTTTTGGGTCACCAAGCTAGGTACTCCAGAAACTACGTTATAATTTATGATGTGAAAGACGTACAACGGCATTGTGTTGCAAGGACGACGTCAGTAGACATGCCGGAAACTCGCACTTAATGTCAACGTTATGGATACCATTATTAGAGTACTGAGATTAAATTATGTTTTTACTTTTTAATGCGGTCTCAACATGAAAATGCAAAATGTAGGAGGAGAACCTGGAATTGAGCAAACAAAAGGGCGGGGAACACATCACATATGCAGACATCTTGAAGTTGAAATATACAAACAAGGTATGCCATTTATCAATTTCATAATTTTTCAACTCTATTTTATGAATTTAGGCGTCCACAGTAGTAGACGGTTCGTAATTAATCACTTTGATTTGTGTTATATTCTATTCCTAATCAAAACCTCTCACAGGTTGTGGAAGAAACAATCAGAAAGGCAAACATTTCAGGATTTGTTTTCAGAAAATCCATTGATGACGTGGAGTATGAAGGTATAAAATTCATTTAGTCATAATCCTGCCATTTTTTATTGGATATGTTATTTGTTAGTTTCCCCCTCTCAACTAAACTTCGATTAAATTTTAAAATTATATATAAAAGTGGAGCATTTTTCTTTTTGGTTGTATGATCTGTGTTAATGAGAATTAAGCTAATAGTTGATCTATAAAGAGTAAATTTTTGACATCATATAAAAATTAAAAACCTGATTCGAAATATGCTTCAGCTTTTATTTTGTGGTATATGTGAGTGTTTCATCTGACAAAAGCAATCGCCGATGGGGCATTAGCCCCATTGGCGCTGCTGCATTATGGCCATCCTCCCACCCAGGTTCGATCCTTTTGGGGGGGGTTCCTTTGCTATGTTTCGTAGTGGAATGAAGGGGATGATCTGGGCTTGCAGCCTGTGCAGCTTCCCCCTTCCCCTGGGCCTATTGGCCCACTCGGATGCCCTGAGATAGGGGGTTCAGTAGGTGGCCAACACTTGCCCCCCAAAAAAAAAAAAAAAAAAATCTGACGAACGCAATCAATATACAATGATTGCACTGGCTTAATACCTTTTGTTACTAATCATGTAATTACTCGGCAGGCTACGTAATACCCAAAGGTTGGCAAGTCATATTATGGCTGAGGTACCTTCACACAAATTCAGAGAACTTCGAGGATCCCTTGAGCTTCAATCCAGACAGATGGGATGTAAGCTTTCTTTCGATATCTATTTGTCTACTTGATGGATTCTTACTTTGCTTGCAAGATTTGATATTCAGCGAAAGTCATTTACACACATTACCGAGATATACCCAAATTTATTTATTTATTTATTAACCCTTGTATTTTGGAAACAAGTAATAAGATCTAAACCCTTTCAATAAGTAAGTAAGTGCCATCCATCAATTCTAGTTAAAATTACTATGAACCAAGCACTTTATCCATCATTTTCTTTGACCTGATGGGTAAAAGTTGTTTTAAGAAATGTGAAGTTACTAACGATTTTACTATTAATCAAGTGGGGTAGCGATCAGTACTTTTATGTCCACAACTGCTTTTGAACAAGGAAATTTCCCCAAGAGAATTGAATACCCTTTGTTTTAGGTTCAAAATACCAATTTAATGAAACCTTGCTTTGTAGGAACGTCCAAGGTTTGGAACATTCCTTCCATTTGGAGGAGGTGCAAGAAGCTGTGCTGGAAACATGTTTACGCGATTTAATCTTGCCATTTTCCTCCATTATTTGTCAATTGGATATAAGTAAGCTCTTCTCTACCTGTATTTTATACAATTTTGGTTAAGTATAATGGACCCACTTCATGATCCAGGTAGATCTGGCAAATCAAACATAATGGTCTGAACTCATGCAATTTGAACATTAACTCGAATTGCCTCAAATCTAAGCCAAACTGTTCCAACATGTTATTTTTCTTTGCAAGACAATTTTGTTCAACCAAAACATAGTTAACTAAAATGAACTTCCATCGACCTGAAAACATCCGAACCCAAGCCACTAGTTTGCCAGATCTACGCTGAGGGCTGCCAAAAGGGGGATGGGGAGGTAACACTTACGCCGGGCCGCAATGGTGCGTTAGTAAGGTTCCCACCAAATTTTAAGGGTGACTGCTCCTTAAAATAGAAGAGATACATGCATTACTGTCTGCATTCTAATGTATCGATCTTTTACAGATGGGAACTGCTTAATCCAAATACGAAAATCAAGTATCTTCCACACCCAGAGCCAGCTGATGGAGTTGCAATTTCCTTTGAAAAATATTAAATTCTTATAGATCTGTTGTTCATCTTCTAGATGGACAATGACATGACCAACATCAGGATAATTCCGATACGTTATTTTCATGCATATTCACGCCAAATGGCCATTCAATTGAACCTTTTGTATTCATATTTATTCTGATTTTGAAGCTTTCCTAGTTACTGCTATATCGCCATGGCTCAGTCTTGTAAGTTAAACTCCAAATTTCGTCAAATTCAACAAAATAATAATAACAATAAAAGCGTCTCATTTGCTTATGACCATTATATTGTGGAATATGGAATGATGTGTTTTATGAGGTTTCTATTTCTCTCTGTCTGCGGTTGCATTTTAAACTCTAATTATACATGCATGTAGAGAGAGTAATGCTCGTGCAAAGTCACTCTATGTTTTCGGCCATCCTGATATCTACAAGGCTCGTTGACTTACAGTAAACCATTAATATAGTACCTATCAATATTGCCATTAAAAACAACCCGTTAATTCTGTTACTTCAATCTATATTGGCAGCTTGCACTCGTTTTTTTAGAGAATTTCATTTCAAGTGCATTCTATGATTTGGATGTGCCATGGAAAATAAAGATATCTAACTAAAAACTAAAAGCACATTGTAAGGTTCCAAATGTGAGATATATCATCCTAGAGAGGGGGTGAACAGAGCAGCAAATATTAAAAATTAATGCAAGTTAAAAGGACTTTAAGTGCTAAAACTTGAATCAAAGACCTTGACAAAGAACTATGAAACAAAATAAAAGTGCAGGCATAAATATGGGATTCCTTCCCTAGGCTTTGAAATGTCACCAGTACTTATTCTCTGTTTGGATACTGTTTGGATATAAGAAGGGGAGTTAGGGGAGGGGAGGTTAATGAAGGCGATGGAGGGGAAGACAGGGTAGGGAAGGGAAGGAGATATATCTTCACTTTGTTTGAATTTAAGGTTGTGTTCAACAAAATTGACTATTTTAGTAGTGATTAGTTGTTTTACTAACTGTTAGCCGCTTCATTAATGATTAGTTGTTGCATGGGGTGATTAAAACCGGTTAGCCGAACCGGAAAGTCGGTTCGCAAAAATTGTGAACCGAAAACCAAGCTGAAACTTTTGGTTAACCAAATTTTTCAGTTCGAAAAAAATGTGAACTGTAACCGAACCGAAAAACTCGGTTAACCGGATTCTTGGTGTCGTTGACCGAATTTTCGGTTCGGTTACCAGTTAACCGTTAATTTAAATTGTTAATTTTTAATTTTCACTCCTTTTTTTAATTAATTTAAGACACCAAATATTAATTTATATATTATTGTATGTTTAGTCTTGTTATTAATAATTATAAAATCTACTATTGGCCAATATAAAATTTAGTTTTTTTTTAAAAATAAAAGTGTAAGTTTTAGTTTCGGTTAACCGTCGGTTAACGGTGCGGCTAATCGAATCTCTAATGGCCGAACCAAAAGCGAAATCGAAACTGCAAAATTTTTTCGTTTATGTTAACCAAACCAATTTTTTTTAGAAAAATCAAACCGGTTAATCGGTTTTTCGGTACGTTTTTTCGGTTTTCCAGTTCGGTTTTTCGGTTTTCGTTTCTTTTGCTCACCCCTAGCTGTTATTTACTAGTGTTTAGCGGTTAGCTATTTAACTACTGATTTAAAATAAATCTGTATGGCAAAGTTAGTTGTTCCAGTAGTAAATTTACGTATAATGACTTAAAAGGATAGAATGAATCAAAGTTTCTAACAAATAAAAAGGAGAAAATTAGAATTAGACTACAACCATTAGATAGTGGTTCTCAAAAGCTACTTTCTGTAACTTTTTGAAAACATTGCATAAACTTGTAATCAAAGTCCACTACTTTACCGAACGCTTAAAATAGTGGTGCATAACAATTTGCTTGCTATGAATCACTAACTTGTACTTCAATCTCTATTACTGAACATAGCTTAAGGGGAATGGAGATCAATTAATATTGTGTGGGGGGAGGAGAAGGAAAACGTGTTATTATCATTAAAAATCACTATTTCATACGAGACTATCTAAATATACACAACAAAAGGCTGCCAAATATGGGAGGAAAAATTGATGGAAGTTATATCCGTCGATTATCTACCCATACAGCAATGAAAAATTAAGATACTTTTTCGGAACAAAAATGCAAGACAAAATTGATGGACCCGTTGATATGGGTCAAAAGGACCCATATAGGTTGTTTTGACCCTCACCTAATATAAGCCACATGATCTCTAGCCAAATCATCAATCCTCACTTTCCCTATTCAATGGATGAGATTAGATATGAGGTGCTCCTTGCTTAAGCTAAAAGCTTGTCCCGTGGACGACACCGAGCCCATTCGGCTTGCTCAGAAGTCGAGCATGGCTCAGATGTTTTATAGCTAATAAAATTGAATGACGTTCAATGGTTTGAGAGTAATAAATGGATCTCTTTTGATCTTTCTTCCCCCGTTGATCTTCATTGAACGAATGTTCAGAGGTATATATACATGCATGAGAGGGAAGGGGTTCACGGCTAACCCTAAGCTTAGCTTCCGAGTTTCCAAGTGTCCTAATTTTACTACAGATATGCAAGCTTAATTGCAGATAAAGTAGATTTCTAATGTGATAACAACTGATGATATCTCGATACTCCCCCTCAAGTTGGAGCATTCGAGTCTAGAATGCCCAACTTGCCCTTCAAGACTTGAAACTAGCTTTCGTCGAGAGCTTTAGTAAAAATATCTGCAGGTTGGTGTTTGGTCCCAACATGGGCCAAGACAAGTATGCCGGCTTCAAGTTTCTCCCGAACAAAGTGGCATTCGATTTCAATGTGCTTTGTTCTATCGTGGAACACAACATTGCAAGCGATATGTAATGCCGCCTGACTGTCACAGTAAAGTCGCATAGGAAAGGAGAAGATGTCCAAAGATGCTAGAAAGGACTTTAACCAGACCAGTTCACTAGTAGTAAGTGCCATGGAGCGGTATTCTGCTTCAGCTGAAGATCGGGATACAGTTGGTTGTTTCTTGCTGCGCCAAGAAATTGGTGATCCACCTAGCATGATAAAATAGCCCGAAAGTGATTTTCGTGAGATAGGACATGCCCCCCATTCGGAGTCACAGAAACCAATTAGCTAAAGATTGCTATTGGATCGAAGTAAAATCCCTTGACCTACAATACCCTTTAGATTCTGTAATACCCGTCGTGTAGTAGTCATATGCTCTTCGCGTGGTGCATGCATGAATTGTGAGAGGATGTGTACGGCATAAGTGAGATCGGGCCCGGTGATGGTAACATAAATTAGACGTCCAATGAGCCGTCGGTATCGAGTAGAATCAGCAAGAAATTTTCCTTGGGCTAGTGGGAGGCGATGGTTTTGTTCCATGGGAAACTCAACAGGCTTAGCTCCCAACAGGCCCCACTCATCAATAATTTCCAAGGCGTATTTTCTTTGGCTGAGGAATAACCCCTGTGGACCTCTAGCCACCTCAATGCCCAAAAAATATTTTAATGGGCTCAAATCTTTAATACTAAAGCATGTGTTTAGATGGTCTTTAAATTGTGTACATGCTGTAGTATTATTTCGTGTAAGCACAATATCATCTACATAGACTAAGACACCTATAAAGGTGTCACCTTTGCGATAGGTCAATAGAGAGTAATCGACATAGGAACGCACAAATCCATAGTGACACAATTTGGAAGATAGCTTGGCGAACCACTGTTGAGGTGCCTGTCGCAATCCATAAAGAGACTTCTTAAGGCGGCAAACTTTGTCCCCACCACTTCCTTTAAACCCAGGAGGAAGCATCATGTAGACTTCTTCATTGAGATCGCCTTGCAAAAAGGCATTATTGACGTCCAGTTGATGCAATTCCCAGTCTTTTGCGATGGCCACCGCTAAGAAGCAGCGTACACTGGTCATCTTTGCAACAGGTGCAAAATCTTCAATTTGATGATCACCTCGAATAACTAAGCGTGCTTTATATCCTTCAATGGTACCATTAGATTTATATTTTACCTGATGACCCATTTGCAGCTAATTGGTTTCCTGCCAGGTGGAAGACTTTCAATTGTCCAAGTATCATTTTTTTCCAAGGCCTCTATTTCTTCGGCCATGGTGTGTCGCCAATTTTTATTTTGAACAGCTTCATGATAAAATCTTGGTTCTGCGACTTTAGTAATAGCCGCTAAAAAATGTTGATGAGCAGATGAAAACTTTGTGTAAGTGACATAGTGTTCTAGGAGGTAACGTGTACCTGAAAATGCTGTTTGGAGGAGGTAGAGCAGGAGAGGTAAGGTTCTTGGACCGAGTACAATAGCATATGTATTGATCGAAGTGAGCCAGAGGTTTGCGAATTCGATGTCCTCGCCTGGGCTCATTGTCCAATGTGACGGGTCAAGTGAGAGGAGGCGCATTGGGCTCCTGATCCAAGTCTGTCGCCACAGTAGTTATTGGGTCAGGCAATTCTGGTTGGACCGCTTTTGGTTGGGCCGTGGACTGTCCATGGGTTGAGTTGCTGATGTCTTCTATAGTCTGGTCTGTGGGCAGCATAGTTTGATAGCTCCCCCTTACGTCAAGCCCAGAGGAAACAAGGAGCAAATCTGCTGAGGATGGGTCAGTTGGGGTTGGAGCATCCGCATACTCAGCTTGTTCCTTCAACTTGATTTTCTGGCATCGTTCCTGTTGTCAACTACTCCTCTTTAAAAGGAAAAAATTCTTCATGGAATACAATATCTCGGCTCTCAAAAAAAATGTGTGTTTCTAGATCATACAACTTCCAAGCTTTCTTGCCATACGGGTAACCTATAAATATGCAACGCCTACTTCGTGATGCAAACTTATCACCTCCTGTTACTTGATTTTTAGCATAACACAAACTACCAAAAACCTTAATGTGATCATAGATGGGCTTTCTTTGATAAATAATCTCATAAGCTATTTTTCCTCCCAATAATTTACTGGGGGTTCGATTTATTAAATATGCTAATGTAAGTGCACATTCCCCCCAAAACTCTAAAGGAAGGGAGGCTTGGAACCGAAGTGCCTGAGCTACATTTAGTATATGCCGATGCTTACGCTCTACATGTCCATTCTGCTGAGGACTATTCACACAACTAGTTTGATGTGTGATCCCCTTCTCTCGATAGAAGTCTTTCATAGGCTCGGACTTAAATTCGATCTCATTGTCTGTTCTTACCACCTTCGCTTGCTGACTAGTTTGCTTAGCACGAAAACAAGCGCCGCATACATCTTTATTTCCATTAACATAAGCTGGAAGATTTGATTGTTTAGCAAAAACTTGCATGACTTCTTTGGATGGGTGTCCCATTCTTCTGTGCCGCAAATCCCCCGATCGAACTCCATTACTTTGACCCCTCAACGATGCTCCACTGTAGTAGTAAACCCTGTCTCATTGCTCACCTGCTCCAATTGGCGTCCTCGAAATACGGTCATGTAAAACACAATGATTATCAAAAAATGTCACACTACAATTTAAGTCTTTCGTAATCTTAGAAATTGACACAAGATTACAACTAAGTGTGGGCACCAATAACACATTGTTTAATTTTGTCCCATCATGTAAATTCACCACTCCTTGTTTACTGGAAATGGTTTGAATGCCATTGGGCAAATCAATCATTACTGGCGTTGTGGCTTGGGCCTCTGAGAGTAGGTTCAGATCCCGGTCATATGAGCTGAAGCTCCACTGTCAAGCATCCAAAAACTGTTACCTGTAAGCTTTTTGTTTTTGGGTTTAGATGGTTCGATCAGGCTCATAAGTCGTTGAACCTGCTCAGATGTAAAACCAAGTATCAGGGGTTGGTTCACGGTGCTGGCCTCGGCTGTTAATGATGGAATCACTGCCATGGCATGGGCGCCTTCTCGACCTTTGCCTCTGCCACGGTATCCGCCAAGTCGTCCACCTCGACTACCTCTGTTTCCACGCCCTCGACCTCGTCTGCATGAACTCTAACCGGGTGGGTACCCGATTAGCTCGAAACAGCCTGCCTCCTCATGCGCATATTTTCGCAGTGTCTACAGGTCCCTTTCTCTTGTGTAGCTGTTCCAATTCTGCTATGGTTGCTACTCATTGCAAAGGCTGCCGCGGAGTCGAGTCTGTGGTCTCTGATGATCATCATATGCTTGTGGCTCTCCTCTTGGTGCACCATGTCGAACATTTTATCAAGTGAAGGTAGGGGCTCCATAGCAAGAATATGTCCACGGATATTCCCATAAACTTCATCATTCATCCAGATCAAAAATTGATATGCTTTTTCTTCGTCTATCATCTTAATAAGTTGCTCACCTATTTTCCAGTCACACTTCCCACACGTACAATGTGGGAATCGGACTTGATTTTCCAGCTCGCTCCAGAGACCCATAAGCTTCGAATGGAATTCGACGACCTCCGACCCAGACGACTTTTGACCCACCTTGCTTACATTCTGCAAGCTTTGTTTTGAGTTGGTGGATCTTATGTGTGTTAGACACTGCGCAGCGTTTTTTCAAATTTGTCCACATGAGCTCTATGGTGTCAACATAGGCAATGCTAGTTTGAAGTTTAGGGTTGTTAACGTTGAGTATCTAGGAGTAAATCATCGAATTTGCCATCTCCAAGGCTTGTAATTCGGTGGCGTCACCTTCATCCTGGGGCGTGGGTTTTGTTGTGGTGCCTTCTACAAATCCTTATTTATTTTTAGATTTTAGAGAGGTTCTAACTGCCTTTTCCCAAAGATCGTAATTTTTTCCATCAAAAATTACGGCTGTGATCAAGGCCTCAGGTCTTTCAGAAGGGTATAGGTAATAGGGTGAATGTGTTTCTATCACAAACTTCTTGTTAGTCATGGTTTAATTTTGGTTTTAGTTGCAAAAAGAAAGGCCTCTTTGCTCTGATACCATAATAAAATTGAATGACGTTCAATGTTTTTAGAGTAATAAATGGATCCCTTTTGATCCTTCTTTTCCCCCCTATTGATCTTCATTGAACGAATGTTCAGAGGTATATATACATGCATGAGAGGGAAGGGGTTCACGACTAACCCTAAGCTTACCTTCCAAGTTTCGAAGTGTCCTAATTTTTCTACGCATATGCAAGCTTAATTGTAGATAAAGTAGAATTCTAATGTGATAACAACTGATAATATCTCAATAATATTAGACGCAGCCCACATGTAGCTCGAACGAAGGCTATAGGGAGCAAGCTAGCTCAGGCCTTCATTTTTTTGCCAGCTCTGGTGTAAAACGATGACATTCTGTAGGTCAGGCTTTCTTTTTGTTTTTTTGTTAATTTTTGATCATTAGACTGTTAGAATTCTTCATCAGGGATGCATTTAGTGCGAGGGAGGAAATGAAGATGATTAAGGGATTGCAGGCATTTTTTTCTTAAAAAAAATTGGGATGCAAGAGAAAGGGGGGAGATAGGAAGCAACCATGAGAATAGCAGGCATTCATGTACTTTTTTTACTATGTAATAATATTTTTTTATGAGTTTGTCATCATAAATTAATTATTTAATCATTTGCAAAATTTTCAAATTATATTTCATAAATTCACATAAATAATAATACAAAAAAAGTAAATTAACATAAAAATACTTAGTAGTGGGCTCCAGGAGTATTATTTTATATTATAAGTAAAAATTGTGAGTCTTGGGTTGGCGAGGAAAAAGCTTATAAGTTAAAAAGTTGGCTCATATTCAGTGATGTAGAATGGGTGGGCCCCCATTTATGAGCCAAACTTTTGATTCACTATTGTACATGCTCTGAAGAACTAAGAACATATCCTTTGCCCGGGTTCTATCTCTTCCTTGCGTTCTCTCTCTTTACATGACTAGATACTCCCTCAAAAAATTCCCCAAGTTCTTCGAAGATTTGAGTGCCATGGCCTCTCATCCACTCGGGGCTCTCATCCTCTCTTTGGCTTCTCATCCACTAAGAGATCTCATCCTCTCTTTTCCCTCCCCTCTGTCCCCCTGATCCTCTCAATCTTCTATAGATCCGAGCTCTATGGCCCACCATCGTCCTCTCCTTTCTCATCTCACTTGCTCTATTAGCTTCCCATGCATCAGCCATCGTGCCTGCCACCTCTGACAAGCTGCCTATAATTTGAAGTGAAATGAATCTTCTTCTCAGTTTCATGAGTCTCGATCTACTCGCTGGTGTAAATCCGATCCCCAGAAGGATGAGGGCATGGATTAGGAAGTGGAAGTAGTAATAGCCGTGATAACTCATATTTTATGTTTAATTTTACTCCCATTTTTCCGACTTTTGAGTATATAAAATACATTTTATGAGTAAATAATGCATATCTTATATATTTTCAGGTGAGAAAGAATATTCAGGTTTGGGTGTTGAACCGAGTAAGTTTTCCGATCTTCTCCATGACCAAAGCTCACATGCGTGCAATACTTGAAAATTCAGCGCCAGCCTAGTCCAATAGGGAAAAAAAAAGAAAACAAAAGAAAAAAAGGTACAACCATGCGGGTCTATTCATTCTCCTAGCTGCTATCCAGCTTAGGTTCAGGCGCCTCCCTCTTTTTTGCATCACATTCTCTTAGTTAAGCTAGCCCAAAATGGGCCTATTCTTATTGAAGAATCCGTGGCCCAGCATAGCAAAATCAATAACCTTATTCTCTCTTTTCCTTCTCTCCCTCCCAAACTTCTTCTCCCTTCAGTCGGCTGAGCCTGTTCTTACTTGTCGTAGCCCAATCTGCTCCAGCAACTAAGTTTTTATTCTTGCGAGTAAGATGAAGCTCACCTAGTCAAAGCTAATTGCTAAAGATTAATTTTTAGCTAATGACTAGCCTTTTCTCTTACAAGTCAACATTGTAACATCTGAAGAATTAATTGAAATCTCATAAATTTAGGGCTGTAAGAGGGGTATGGAACTAGTAAAAGGGGGGTCAAGGTAAGTGCAGAATCATCCATCACTCAACCAAGCTTTCTTCCATTCTCTCAGTTTCCATCTTTTAGTTTTTTTTTACAGAGAGTCTTTGTAAGAGAACCGTTTGGGTTGAGAATTTTCGAAGAAAAGAAGCTTTATAGGCTATATTTCTCTTTTCTTTCCACCTTATTGTGAGTCAAATTAGAAAGGTTGTGCTTAATTATATATTTTTGTATAATTGAGTACCAAGGTTTGGACATACAAAGTGAAATATACTACTTATTGGGAGTATGCCTGGACAAGCTTCAGTGGTGTTTTCACTAACTATGATCGACTAAGTTGCTCTTCTAGGATTAAGACGGATCCCTGATTAATAATCTTGTTTTAATAATTTCTTTTAAGGTTATTTGTGCCTCTTATATTGCATAATTTTGAGTTTATATTTGATATTAACCTATTTATGCATATTATTACTATTTTTTATTTGTTGACCAAAAGTAACGGTCATATGATAACACCATAATCACCCCATTTATTTTATAGTTACGTAGTGATTAATTGGGTATTAATAAGCCAATTCAATTCCTTGATTCAGTTTCGGCTTTGTGCTACTACAATGTGGGTTCTGATCAAGGGATGAAGAACACAACATAGAACAAATAATTCCCTAAATCAAATCTACTCTCTAGTCTCTCCCTCATACTAATCTAGCCATCTCTAGGATTTGGGTCTGGGGTGTTACCATCTCTGGTGGCTCTCGTAGCCACCAGTTCATGAGTAGTAAACGGCATATAGTTTTGGGTTAATTTTTGCATCGAGGTAAACCCTTATTTTTCAAGAGTGGTATCAGAGCCAAATTTATTTATTGGTTGTTAGGGAAGTTTTAATATTTATAAACCCCAAGTGCAAGGTGCATCATTGAGTACTCGGAGTGTCGTTCATAGGGAGTTGTACTTCCAAGTAGCAGAACTAACTAAAGCATCTCAAGCTAGGCAAAACAAAAGGAGGATAGAAAATAGAACTAAACTACTAAAACAAACAGAAGACTTCGATTATGATTAAACCTGAGATAAACCAACTAATCACGTCAAACCTTAACCTTTCAAAGTTATGCTAGTATTTAGAGATGGCCGATTGCATTATTAAAGACCACCCAAGCCCTCTCTCAAGGGACGAAAGCTAGCCTAATTGTTCTAAGCTCTTATTTTCATGGGATTAGCTCAATTAAACTACAGGATTGACAACTCTTAACCTAGCTAGCAACCGAGACTATTTTCATGTCTGAATCCTAGCTATTTTCTCTACCCATACTAAACAATCAACTTCACCTCTCAGCACAAGTCAAATACCCTAAAACACGGATAAAAGATCTTTCAAATATTTCATCGAACACTTGGCGGGCATGAAAGAAAACTCTAAATTCAAGCACAAACAAGGTAGGTAAAGGTCTAAACAAGATCAATTAGCCATCAACAGGCTAATCACCATCCAAATCAACATAAACCAACAACTAAGCGTTACAAACACAATTAAACCTAATTACAACTAGACACATAATCATGAACACAACATGAACTAGCAAGGAAATTCAAGCAATAACAAAATCTAACATAACTAATAAGCATGAATTAATAACAAAAACTAAAAATCAAACATAATCAAAACAAGAACAAAACATACAAAAATAAAGAGAAAAAGAGAAGAGGAAACTTATGCTGATTGAATGAATTTGAGAATCTGGAAGTTTGAATCCAAACAACTAGAACAAATTCTAATCTTCCTAATCTAATCCCCCCAAATGGGGTTTTTGTTCAACCTGAAATTTTGACATTTTTATATCCCTCATTACCTAATATTTGCTTGAAATAAATTATTAATTTACGATTTTGATGTTGGTTTTATTTGTTTTTGCAGGAATAATTAAATTTGGACAAATTACATGTCAAAGGATTTAGAAGCAGCATTATGGAAGAATAAATAAAAACAAGTGAAGGAAGACAACCCAATAGCCTATTTCAGGAAGCCCAGCCTGAAGTCAACCTTCCCTTCTCTCCTTTCTTTCCCTTTCCTTATCCCTCTCCTCACGTTGGGTTCAGCACGAGTAGCATGGCCCAATCCATCCCACACCCCTCCTTTCTTTTTTTTCTTTCCTTTCCATTCTCTCCTTTCTTTTGACCCAGCAGCAACCTGGCCCAGCCGTGCCCTTCATGGTTTCCCTCCCCCTTCTCTTTGCTCTCTCCCTTCTTCCAAGAACCAGGCCAGCCCAGCACGTTTTTCGGGCTTCAACTTTTCGGCCAAGCACCACAACAGACTCAGCCTGCTTCCCTTTTAGTCACCTCATGTGCCTCGCACGTGAACCCAGATGCAGCACCCCCATCTCCTTTTTCTTCTTCTTCTTCCTCATCCCACGACCAACAGCACCCGGAAAAAAACAGGGCAACCGTCCATGGCTCTTCCCCTCCCCCAACTCAGAAAACTGTTGCTCGATTCATCGCCTCCTCCAGCCATTACCCATCTTTTCCTCTTCCCCTTCTCACTTTCCAACCAGCGTCCCCCTCCCCTTTTCTCTTCTTCTTCGTTCCCTCATTCCCAGAACCCGAGCAGAGCACGGCCCAGCTCGCAAGCCCGTGACCTCTCGCCTTTTCATCTTCCCCATTCTCGTTCGTTACTCTCTCTCTCCCCAGAACATTTAATCCATCATCATCACCATCATTGATTCATCAGTTGCATAGTTAATTGGAAGGGCAACCGAAGGTGCTTCAATGAGGCATTTTTAATGGAGGTCGATGCAGGGGAGAAGCAGATTAGGGGTAGCAGTAGTCTGGTTTACAAAATGACATTTTTGCTCTTCATTCTATTTTGGTTTCAAATATGATTCTAGGCTATTAAGTTTTGTGCAATTAAGTTCAATTCAGTAATTCAAGTGTGAATTTTAGTTTCGTTGATGCAGTTTCAGGAATTCAGTCCTGTATTTACTCCTATTGCTCTGCTGTTTTCATATCTTGGGTTTTGCTTCCTCTATTGGTGATTTGGTTTCTTGATTTTAGGAGTGTGGCTAATCTATTTGACTTGTTCATTGTGTGATTTTCATGATTAGACAGATTGTTACTTAGTTAATCCATGTCAGTTTTATTTAATTTACCTAAAATTGTAGGCTGTGGGGAATGAATTGGTGTAAGCTTTATTTTGATCTTAATCTTGCAGTTTAATGAGTAAAATGTTTCGTTTAGAATCCCATTAGTTTAGCCATCAACATTAGTTAGGTCTAAAATTTCAGCAATCGGAATTCACAACCATCCCTGAGGACGAGATATCTGTAATTCGTACAACGTTAAACCGTATACTTGTGGGAAATTACAATAAAATTTTGGCGCCATTGCCGGGGATTGCGTTGTGAAATTAGGTTGCATAGTCGAGTCGTAATTTAGTTGCTTGCGTCGATCTCGTTTTCATTTTCGTTTCGTATCTTTGGTTTTTTGATTTCTTTTGTCTTTGATTTTCGATTAGAGTTTTTATTTTGGTTTTTGCTTTGTTTCATTTAATTTTGATTTTAGTAATTATTTTCTACCTAAGAAAAAAGAATAGACTAACAATTTGGTTATTGCGCAGAAAACCAGCATAGAAGCATCAGCAACAAAGAGAAAAAATTCAAATTAAAAAAAATGCTCTTCTTTTGTGTTTGTGTTCAGTTTGTATTTTGTGTGATGTTTGAGTCATTTTGGTCTTTCTTTTGCTTTGGTAACCTAGTTTTATTTTTGTTACTTTATTTTGTTTTGTTCACTTAATTATTTGAATCTCTTGTTTTTGTTTTAGTCATTGGTTTGTAAATAGTATCCTAGATGCATTTTCTTTCCTTAAAAAAAAAGATAAAAAACTTAAAAACTTGAAAATCCAAAAAAATTGAAAAATTCTTAAAATTGAAAAAACACTAGATTTAAGAATTCCAGTTTTTTAATTTCCCACGATTTGAGCATAAACCTTTTTGGAGTTATCTTTCGTGACTTAATGATTACCGTGCTCAATTGAATCAGAATTTTCAAAAATGGAAAATCTGTGAGGTCATTACTGTGGGTCTAAATTCTAAATTTTGGAGTTATACTGAGTCTATTTATCCTAGAGGTGTACTATGATTGTTATCTAAAACTCAAGATGAAGTCTGGGATTTCTTTGAAAAATTAGCTTAGGAATCTTACGAGTTAGAACAAGCTAAGAATAATTTTGGATACCCAACTCCTAATGAGTCTGTTTTTCATGCTAATCCTTACCCTCATGATTGCTTTATGAATTTTTATGACCCATCTTATTCTTATGTGTCTCCTATGTTATGCAATTCTTGTGAATCTTCTCACCATGATGTTCTTACTTGTCCATATCGTACTTATATTGATGCTACCTGTGCAAGTGTGGAAAAGAAGCTAAATGAAATGACTGATAAAATGATAGAGAACACGAAAGTGAGGATTGCTGAATATTCTCATAGTTTTAGTCAAAGTAGAGAGAATTATAATGAGCCTTACTCTAGTTTAGGATATCCTAAACCTGAAGTTAGTCTCTATGATGATTTTAAGCCCTCTTATCTTGCCAGGCCTGACTTGCATAATATGCCTTTGCCTAGTGTAGAGCAAGAGGGGGACTTCCTTACATCTTTATCACAAGACCTTGCACCTCACACTAGCTCACCTGATGACATCACTGATGATATCCTATTTCTGCCGACCCACCCACCACTTTAAATGATTCTTTTGAGTTTGAGGAGGGTGATGAATGTGGGAACTCTAGTGAGTTATATTTGAGCGTTACAACTGACTTTGAGCACCATGAGTTAGATGAGTCAAATGATACTGTTCACAGGAGTTATGTGAAGAGACACTTGAACCCACTAGATTGGACTTTAGTTATGATATTCTTTTTATAGAATATGAATCTTTTTTATATGGGTTTGATGTCAATGTGGGTTTGGATGTGGATTGGTGTGCTGAATATTAATCTTTTTCTTTTGACCCCATCCGAATAGACCTCATTTTTGGACACTGCAAGTCTAAATTTGTTGAGTCTGAGGCCATTGTCACTGAGCATTTTGATTTAGACCAGACTCTTACGCACATTAAACTTAACGGACTTGTGGATTTAGGCCTCACTAATTTGCCTAGACCATTCATTCATGATGAGATACTTTCTAGGCCCATGACCCACTTGCTGGCTACTTTTAAGTATGTCTATCCATTTTCTGATTGGGCCCAACTATTTGACAAATTGAAGAGGGCCCTCACTTGTGCTACATTGTTATGGTGGATGTACTCTATTTGGTACCAACTCTCACATGTTCATTGTCTTCATTTTATCTAGTGTTGGTCTTCTTTGTTTGACAAGTTGCTTCGCGCTTTATTGGGATTTGATTTAAGTAGCGATGTTCCATTTGATATGTAGTGGCTGATGCTCCATAGGCCTCTATTTGCGCACATTTCAAGAGGCTATAGCTTATGTATACTCATGCCTCTAACCTGGTATAATCGTTTATCTTTATCTTCTATTTTTAATTTTGTTTTCTTTTGTATATATTTGTGGTTGTCTTTTATTTTTGTTGTTTTATTTTTGAGTTTTAGAGTCATGTCATTTTTCTTTCTTTTTGAGTCTTAGTCTTCTTTTTGTATATTCGTTTTTCTTTTTAGTTTTTTTTTTCCTTTCTTCTATCTGTTTCTTTTCACTCCCAATGAGGACATTGTGGGATTTAGGCGTGGGGGTGGGGAAACTTTGAAAAAAAAAGTTGAAAGAAAATTTTTGAAAAATTTCGAAAAAATCCAAAAAGATTTTGTTTTGTTTCTGGGGAAGTTTCTTACTATTCTGACTAGCTTAAATTCTCTATGCTTTGACTATTAGCCTGTATGTAAGCGTGATATGCGTGTTAAGCCTCCATCCTCGGTGTGCCATTCTTAGACCTAATTCTAAGCCCACTCGTTTATTATTGTTGTATAATCTAATCCCTATTCATATCATCCTCATTGTCTTAAGGTCTTAGTTTTCCATTATTGGCTCCCCCACTTGTCTTTGGCGCGATTACTTTGATTTTTATTTACGTTCCCAAAAAAAAAGAAAAAATGAATGAAAAAAATGATAATAAAAATAAAAATGAAAAGAATAAAATTTGGAATGACAAGTATCCCTTTGAGGCATGCGCTACTGGGCGTTACCCTTTCAGGCACCCGCTACTGGGTGTTACCCTTTGAGGCACGTGCTACTGGAAAAGCTTGCTTCCGATATTATTAAATCAATAATGTAGTTTGTGTTAGTCAAGTGGGATTGAGTTTGATTCTGGTAAGCCTAAGTCCTAAGAAGATGATACACATGCACATAAGCACTTGGATAGATTTCAAGTCTTGATGTCCAGTGAGGTGAAATGTTAGTGCTTTGATGACATTCATGGAGTAGAGAGCCTTGATGAGTGCATTTTGTTTACATGCAGGCCGATATCTTTACTATATGGGTGATTTAGTTGATTAAAATGTGTATATATCTTTCCCCAGTTTTATACATATTAATTTTTGAAAAACAAAACCCAAAAAGATTTTTAAGTTTCCCCTTATAGATTTTGTGGATATATCTTCTGCAAACCCTCACGAGACCTTCCTCATCCACTAGGGGTAATCTAGGGGTTTAAAGGGCTTGTTGCACATGCTAAGTACAACAGTGATTCCTATAAAAGTGAGTTAGAGTTTCATTTTCTTTAGGCTTTTTAGTTTTGTTTTACTCGAGGACGAGCAAAATTTAGGTGCGGGGGTAATTGTTCAACCTGAAATTTTGACGTTTTTATACCCTTCATTACCTAATATTTTCTTGAAATAAATTATTAATTTAGGATTTTAATATTAGTTTTATTTGTTTTTGTAGTAATAATTAAATTTGGACAAATTACATGTCGAAGGATTCAGAAGCAGCCTTATGGAAGGATAAATGAAAACAAGTGAAGGAAGACAACCCAATAGCCCATTTCAGGAAGCCCAGCCCAAAGTCAACCTTCCCTTCTCTCCTTTCTTTCCCTTTCCTTATCCCTCTCCTCACGTTGGGTTCAGCCCGAGTAGCATGGCCCAATCCATCCCATACCCCTCCTTTCTTTTTTTTCTTTCCTTTCCACTCTCTCCTTTCTTTCGCCCCAGTAGCAGCCTGGCCCAGTCGTGCCCTTCACGGTTTCCCTCCCCCTTCTCTTTGCTCTCTCCCTTCTTCCAAGAACCAGGCCAGCCCAACACGTTTGTCGAGCTTCAGCTTCTCGGCCCAGCACCACAACAGACCCAGCCTGCTTCCCTTTTAGTCACCTCACGTGCCTCGCACGTGAACCCAGATGCGGCACCCCCCATCTCCTCTTTCTTATTCTTCTTCCTTATCCCACGACCAGCAGCACCCGAAAAAAAACAGGGCAGCCATCCATGGCTCTTCCCCTCCCTCAACTCAGAAAACCGTTACTCGATTCATCGCCTCCTCCAGCCGTTACCCATCTTTTCCTCTTCCCCTTCTCAATTTCCAGCCAGTGTCCCCTTCCCCTTTTCTCTTCTTCTTCGTTCCCTTATTCACAGAACCGAGCAGAGCACGGCCCAGCTCACAAGCCCGTGACCTCTCGCCTTTTCATCTTCCCCATTATCGTTCGTTACTCTCTCTCTCCCCAGAACATTTAATCCATCATCATCACCATCATTGATTCATCAATTGTAGAGTTAATTGGAAGGGCAACCGAAGGCACTTCAATAAGGCTTTTTTAATGGAGGTTGGCGCAGGGGAGAAGCAGATTAGGGGTAGCAGTGGTCTAGTTTACAAAATAGCATTTTTGCTCTTCATTTTGTTTCGGTTTCAAATCTGATTCTAGGCTATTAAGTTTTGTGTAATTGAGTTCAATTCAGTAATTCAAGTGTGAATTTTAGTTTCGTTGATGCAATTTCAAGAATTCAGTCCTATGTTTACTCCTATTGCTATGTTGTTTTCATGTCTTGAGTTTTGCTTTCTCCGTTGGTGATTTGGTTTCTTGATTTTAGGAGTATGGCTTATCTATTTGACTTGTTCACTGTGTGATTTTCATGATTAGATATATTGTTACTCAGTTAATCCATATCAGTTTTATTTAATTTACCCAAAATTACAGGCTGTTGGGAATGAATTGGTGTAAGCTTTATTTTGATCTTAATCTTTCAGTTTAATGAGTGAAATGTTTCATTTAGAATCCCATTAGTTTAGCCATCAACATTAGTTAGGTCTAAAATTTCAGCAATCGGAATTCGCAACCATCTATGAGGACGATACCCATAATTCATACAACATTAAACCGTATACTTGCGGGAAATCACAACAGTTTTCATTGGTTCAACCTAAAGTAAGAACTCCCCAAAAGTTGTGAAGGGAGAGCCGCGGAGATCCCCAACAAAACGCCCGAAGGGGTTTAAATAGAAAAATCGGGCAAGCAAGCGAGGACGGCAGCACACGGCCGTGCCAGGTGGCACAGCCACCCCATGTTGGGGTCGCACGGCGGCATGCCTTGCGTCGTCGCTTGCTTCGCATTCTTCCGGCTATTCCTGTTCTATCTTTGGTCCTTTTTGCGAGATTTTCTGATTGATCTTATTACCTACAAAAGTAAACAAAACAAGTAAAAATCTTAAAGATTAAATTATTAAACGAGCTAAAAGTTAGGTGAAAGAGGCGTGTAAAATACGATAAATTATCACCTAATACATACCCCCACACCTATCTTTTGCTCGTCCTCGAGCAAAACAAAAATAAATCTAACTTAGGAAACTAACTCACTTTCATAGGAATCACAGTTGCATTTAGGGTGTGCAACATGTCCTTTAAATCCCTTGGTTCCCCCAAGTGGACGATTGAGGTCTCATGGGGGTCTACAGAATATATACCCCTAAAATCTTGAAAAAGAAGAAATAAAAAGAGAAAGAAAAATAGAAAATCTTTTCGAGTTTACAAACAAAACACAAATGTATACAAGAGAGAAAGCTGTACAAGTTCTAACCCATCAAATTACCCTTATAACAAAGATATTAGCTCGTATATAGACATAATGTACACATCAAGGGTCTCTATCTCCATGGATGATGTCAAAGCACTAGCTTTATACCCCACTATACATCAAAACTTTGAATCCATCCCGGTGCTTATGTGCAATTACATCATCATGCTAGAGCTTAGGCTAATTGTGATCAAACTCAATCCCACTTGACTGATACAAGCTTTATTATTGACTTATTAGCACAGAAAGCAAGCTCTTCCAGCAACAGTATTGCCTTAAAGGGTAACACCCAGGAGCAGTATTGCCTCAAAGGATAACGCCCAGTAGCGCATGCCTCAAAGGAATACTTGTCATTCCTGATTTTTATTTTTTTTCTGTTTCCCTTTTTTATTTTTTTTTGAAATGCAAACAAATAACCAAAGTAACTGTGTACAAGACAAGTGGGAGAGCTAATCATGGAAGATTAAGACCGTAAGATAATGATGATGGTATAAATAAGAATTGGATTACACATCGATAATGAACAATTGGGGTTAGAATTAAGGCTTAGAATGACATACTGAGGACGAAGATCTATCATGCACATCATGCTTATATACAAACTAATAATCAAAGCACAAGGGATTTAAGCTGCTCCGAATAATACAAAGCTTCTCAAATCAAGAAAACTATACAAAAATTAAAAAATTAAAATTTTCACATAAATAATCCTAAAAGGGTATGTGACGCCAAAAATAAACACGAAAGGGTATGTGACCCAAAAAATTGAGAAAGTTTCACAGAAATCATCCCAAAAGGGTATGTGACCTTAAAAATAAACACAAAAGGATATGTGACCCCACCCCCACACTTGAATCTCACAATGTCCTCATTGGGAGCTAAGGAATCACAACAACCATAAAAACACACAAAACATAAAATCAAACAAGACCACACATATATGCAAAACTAACACCACCAAAAACAAATATATACCAATCCAAGCACCAATCACAAAATAAAAATTGCTCTAAATCAAACAAAGGTGATCATAGCCATCGACCGGCTCCATGATATCTCAAATTTCACCTCAATATTGATCATCGATAAATATACAACATAATATGCACAACTAAAGAAAGGAAAAAGAAAGAAAAGAAACACAACCTGATATCCACAACTAAACAAAAAGGAAAAGAAAGAAAATAAAAAAGGAGAAGAATTAGAATGTATACCAGGTCGGGGCACCGAATGTACCCAAGTTATGCCTCTCTAAGATGGTGCTGTGGACGTATGAGGAGCGTCAGCTAATGCTCATCATCACTCAGGACTCACGGCGGTAACTTGGATGCCATCAAAGTTCATAAGAGCTTATCAAATGCCTGAGCATGAAACTCAGATGAATGAAAGTAAGAGCACCTAAATATAAATCTAGGAATGATAGGAAGTGCTTTCCTAAACTTATCAAATGCCTTGAAAAAATCAGTAAAATAATTGAACACAATAGTCAACATGCTTTTTCCAGGCATGTCCTTTAGGTACAGGCTATAAGGATTAAGGGAGGAGTCATATCCTCTAAAGGTACCCGAGGACTCAGACCAGTCAATCTCATTCCCCTTAAGTATCACATGAGAACCAACGAGCAACATATCACAACAGTTAGGGGAAGGGGAGGGTGGTGAAGATGAAGAAGAAGCATGGAATGTATTAAGAGGGTTGGGGGTATATTATCAACAAGATTAGGACTAGCTGGCCCTGCAACCACGACATCCACACTTGAAGTCCCTGTGGGAGTCTTATGAAGATCATACATCTTAATAAAAACATCGCCTGACTCAGAACAAGTATCATCCTCATCAACACTAGTGCTAATACCAAAGGTCTCACCAACCTCGAACTTCGTCAACTCAACCGAAGAGGAAGGTGTATCAAGAGAAGTCATGATGAATGCAGTGTTGTTCCTAAAAGTGCTAGGTGAGGATGGAGCAACAATGGGTAAAGTAGTCAAAGGACGGTCGAGTATTTCCCCTAGTTCGGACTCTAGAGGAGGGAAAGACGCATCATTATCACACAGATTGACATCAAGTCTAGGAGAACTAAACCTAAGGTCGGTCTCATATGATAGGTCATACTCCCACATTTTGTTAGAAAACTCAATTCATCGCTTATTCATTGTCTCTATCATACTGGGTAGTTTAGCAAAACTATCATTAGAAATATCTCAAGGACAACAATTACAGTAATGATCAGAGCAGTGACAAATTTGACACACAAGAGGAGCACAATCAGGGATGCTATGGGGTGGGAAGTATGATTTAGCACAACTAATCTCGAATTTATAAGTATCATAAGCCAACCAATCAAGAAAATCACATGCTTCATTAACATCTTTAGCACAAAATACCAATACTTTGAAATAGCACGGGTCTCACAATTCACACCCTCATAGACTGTGTTTAAAATTTCCCACCTTTCCAAGCACTAATCACAATGAGCAAGAAAGACATGTAATCGATCATAATATCTCCAAAATAATTCATGCTCATATTGAGGAAAGTGAAAAATTGGCTTTTTTTTTAGTTTTTATTATTTCTTTTCAAATGAAAGCCCAGTCTCGATTACTCAAGTGAGCTCCAACATAGAAAAGCAACGACTCCCCGGCAATGGTGCCAGAAACTTATTAGTAGGGATGGCAATGGGGCGGGGAATCCCCGCCCCCATTAGGGCCCCACCCTGCATTAGGGATAAATCCCCATCCCTGATGGTGATGGGGATGGGGATGGAGATATAAATAAATCCCCGAGCGGGGATAGGGACAGGGATAGGGCGAAAATTTACCCCGTCCCCGTTCGTGTTTCTTTGTTCTTGATTGGGCAAAAATCCCCATCACCGTCCTTACGTATTAATTTAAAATTATGCATGAGCCCTTTATTTGTGAACATAATACTAAGATTATATCAGTAAATTAAGTTGAAAAAAAACCCTAACTTGCATGGACTTGTTTTGTGTAATTTGTGCATTGTCAAACTTATGCTTTGTGAACTTGTCAAACTTTAATTTAGGTTAAATTGTAAACTTTAATGAAGTTTGTTAGACTTATGTTGCATGGAACCTACATGAGCTTATTGTACAATTAATTGGACTAGGGTTTATGGATGGCAAATTAGATATTCATTTAAGACTTGTAATATAGCTATCACAAAGGAGAGGAAAAAATAACGGGGAAAAAATCCCCGTTCGAGCCCCATCAGGGATTAGGCCCCCGTTGGGGATGGGGATAGGGGGAGAATTTCTTCCCAACAACGGGGGACGGGGCAGGGACGGGGGGCGGGAATCCAAGCAGGGACGGGGACGAGGAGTATGCCCCCGTCCCTAACCCACCCCATTGCCATCCCTACTTGTTGGGGAATTTTTAATATTTATAAGCCCTCAAGTGCAAGGTGCATCATTGAGTACTCGGAGTGTCGTCAGCAGGGAGTTGTGTTTCCAAGTACCATAACTAACTAACGCATCTCCAGTTAGGCAAAACAAAAGGGGGATAGAAAATAAAACTAAACTACTAAAACAAACAAAAGACTTCGATTATGATTAAACTTGAGATAAACGAACTAAGCAAGTCAAACCTTAACCTTCCCAAGATGATCAGTTGCATTATTAAAGAGCACCCTAGCACTCTCTCAAGGGTCAAGAGCTAGTCTAATTGTTCTAACATCCTATTTTTAGGGGATTAGCGCAATTAAACTATAAGATTGATAACCCTTGACCTAACTAGTGACCGAGATTATTTTCATGTCCTAATCCCAGCTATTCTCTCTACCTACACTAGATAATCAAGCTCACCTCTCAGCACAAGTCGAATGCCCTAAAACACGGATGAAAGCCCCTTCAAGCATTTTATTGAACACTTAGCGGGCATAAAAGAAAACCCTAAATTCAAGCATAAACAAGGTGGGTAAAAGACTAAATAAGATCAATTAGCCATCAAGAGACTAATCACCATCCAAATCAACACAAATTAACAACTAAGCATCACAAACACAATTAAACCTAATTACAACTAGACACACAAACATGAACACAAACATGAAATAGCGAGGAAATTAAAGCAATAACAAAATCTAGCAAACTAATAAGCATGAATTAACAACAAAAACTAAAAATCAAGCATAATCAAACCAAGAACAAAACATACAAAAATAGGGAGAGAAAGAGAAGAGGAAACTTTATGTTGATTGAATGAACTTGAGAATCCGCAAGTTTAAATCCAAATAACTAAAACAAATTCTAATCTTTCTAATCTAATTCCCCATAATGAGGTTTTTATTGCTTGACCCTAAAGTAGGAACTCTCAAAAAGTCGTGAAAGGAGAGCCGGGGAGATCCTCAACAAAATGCTTGAAGCACTTTAAATAGAAAAATCGGGTGAGCGAGCGGGGATGGCGGCACACGGCCGTGCCAGGTGGCACTGCCACTTCGTGCCAACTTTCTGGTACAGCGGCATACCTTGCGTCGTCGCTTCTTCACGTTCTTCCAACTATTCTTGTTCCGTCTTTGGTCGTTTTTGTGAGATTTTCTCAATTGATCTTATTGCCGACAAAAATGAACAAAACAAGTAAAAAGTCTAAAGATTAACTTATTGTACGAGCTAAAAGTACGGTGAAAGAGGCATGTAAAATACGATAAATTATCGCCTAACAAATACCCTCAAACCTATCTTTTGCTCATCCTCGAGCAAAACAAAAGTAAATCTAACCTACGAAACTAACTCACTTTTGTAGGAATCTCGGTTGCATTTAGCATATGCAACAAGCCCTTTAAACCCCTTGGTTCGCCCAAGTGGACAAGTGAGGTCTCGTGAGGCTTTACAGGAGATATACCCACAAAATCTTGAAAAAGAAAAAATAAAAAGGGAAAGAAAAACAAAAAATCTTTTTGGGTTTACAAACAAAGCACAAATGTATACAAGAGAGAAAGCTACACAAGTTCTAATCAACCAAATTGCCCTTACAACCCACATATAGACATAATGTACACATCAAGGCTCTCTATCCCCATGGATGACATCAAAGCACCAACTTTTCACCTCGCTTTATATCAAAACTTTGAATCCATCCCAGTGCTTCTGTGCAAATGCATCATCATCCTAGGGTTTCGGCTTACCGTGATCAAACTCAATCCCACTTGACTAACACAAACTATATTATTGACTTATTAGTACAAATTGCAAGCTCTCCTAGTAGAAGTATTGCATCAAAGGATAACACTCCGTAGCAGTATTGCTTCAAAGGATAACGCCCAGTAGCGCATTCCTCAAAGGGATATATGTCATTCTAGATTTTTATTTTTCTCCTTTTTCTTTTTTTCTTTTTTTTGAAATGCAAACAAAAAACCAAAGTAATCGTGTACAAGACAAGTGGGAGAGCCAATCATGGAAGACTAAGAACCTAAGATAATGATGATGGTATAAATGAGGATTGAATTACACATTGATAATGAGCAATTGGGATTAGAATTAGGGCTTAGTATGACACACTGAGGACGAAGAATCATGCACATCATGCTTATATACAAGCTAATAGTCAAAGCACAAGGGATTTAAGCTGATAAAAAAAGCACGAAACTTCCGAAATCAAGAAAACTATTTGAAAAATTGAGAAATTTTCAAAGAAATAATCCCAAAAGGGTATGAGACCCCAAAAATAAACACAAAAGGGTATGTGACCCCAAATATTGGGAACTCTTCACAGAAATAATCCCAAAGGAGTATGTGACCCCAAAAATAAACATAAAATGCTACATGACCACAAAAATTGAGAAATTTTCACAGAAATAATCCCACAAAGGGTATGTGACCCCAAAAATAAACACAAAACCAAACGAGACCACACATATATACAAAACTAACACCACTCAAAAAAAAGAAAATATACCATTCCAACCACCAATCACAAAACACAAATATGCACAAAAACAAACAAAGGTAATCATAGCTATCAATCAGCTCCATAATATCCCAAATTTCACCTCCATAGTGATCACCGATAAATATACAACCTAATATCCACAACTAAACAAAGGAAAAAGAAAAAAAAGAAATACAACCCAATATCCACAACTAAACAAAAAGGAAAAGAAAGAAAATAAAAAAAGGAGAAGAGTTAGAGCGTGTACACCCGGTCGGGCACTAAATGTACCCAAATTATGCCTCTCTAAGATGGTGTTGTGGAGGCATGAGGAACATCAGCCGCTCCTCATCAACGCTCAGGACTCACGGTGGTGACTCAGATGCCTTTAAAGCTCGTAAGAGCTTATTAAATGCCTGAGCATGCAACTCAGATGAATGCAAGCAAGAGCATCCAAGCATAAATCTAGGAATGATAGCAAGTGCTCTCCTAAACTTATTAAATGCCTTGAAAAAATCAATAAAATAATCAAATGCAATAGTTAACATGAATGTTCCAGGCATGTCCTCTAGGTGTGGATTATAAGGATCAAGGGAGGAGTCATACCCTCTAAAGGAACCCGAGGACTCAGAATAGTCAACGTCATTCCCCTCAAGTATCACATGAGAATCAATAAGCAACATGTCTCAACACTCAGGAGAAAGGGAGGGTGGTGAACATGAACAAGAAGTATGGAATGTATCAAGATGGTTGGGGGCATATTATCAACAAGATCAGGACTAGCTGGCCTCGCAACTACAACATCCACACATGAAGTCCCTGTGGGAGTCTTATGAAGATCACACATCTCAATAAAAATATTGCATGCCTCAGAACAAGTATCATCCTCATCAACACTAGCACTAATACCAAAGGTCTCACCTCCCTCGAACTTCGTCGACTGAGCTAAAGGGAAAGGTGTATCAAGAGAAGTCATGATGAACGCAGTGTTATTCCTAAAAGTGCTAGGTGAGGATGGAGCAACAATGAGTAAAGTAGTCAAGGGAGGGTCGAGTATTTCCCCTAGTCTAGACTCTAGAGGAGGGAAAGGCACACCATCATCACACAGATTAACATCAAGTCTAGAAGAACTAAACCTAAGGTCGGTCTCATGTGATAGGTCATACTCTCATATTTTATCAACAAACTCAATTTCTTGCTCATTCATTGTCTATCATACTGGATAGTTTAGCAAAGCTATCATAAGAAATATCACAAGGATAAAAATTACAGTCAAGATCAGAGCAATGGCAAATTTCATGCACAAGAGGAGCATAATTAGGGATGCAAGGGGGCAAGATATATGAGTTAGCAGAACTAGTCTCAAATTCATAAGTATCCCGAGCTAACCAATCAAGAAAATCACATGCTTTATTAGCATCTTTAGCACAAAAATCCCAATACTCTAAAAGAGCACGGGTCTCACAATTCACACCCACATAGACTGTGTTTAAAATTTCCCATTTTTCCAAGCAATAATCACAATAAGCAAGAAATACATGTAATCAATCGTAATATCTCCAAAATAATTCATGCTCCTATTGAGGAAAGAGGAAAATTGACTTTTTTTTTTAGTTTCCAATTTTTTTTTTTTTTTCCCAAATGAAAGCCTAGTTTCGATTACTCAAGTGAGCTTCGACATTGAAAAGCAACAACTCTCCGGCAACGGCACCAAAAACTTATTAGGGAAGTTTTAGTATTTATAAACCCCAAGTGCAAGGTGCATTGTTGAGTACTCATGGTGTCGTCTGCAGGGAGTTGTGTTTCCAAGTAGCAAAACTAACTAAAGCATCTTAAGGTAGGCAAAACAAAAGAGGGATAGAAAATAGAACTAAACCACTAAAACAAACAAAGGACTTCGATTATGATTAAACCTGAGATAAACCAATTAAGAAAGTCAAACCTTAGCCTTCCTAATTTATGCCAGTATTCAGAGATGGTTGGTTGCATTATTGAAGACCACCCAAGTCCTCTTTTAAGGGACAAGAGCTAGTCTAATTGTTGTAACCTCCTATTTTCATGAGATTAGCTCAATTAAACTACAAGATTGACAACCCTTAACCTACCTAGCGACCGAGACTATTTTCATGTCCAAATCCCTGTTATTCTCTCTACTCATAGTAGACAATCAACCTCATCTCTCAAAATAAGTCGAATGCCCCAAAACACAGATGAAAGCTCTTTTAAGTATTTCATAGAACACTTGGTGTGCATGAAAGAAAATTCTAAATTCAAGAATAAACAAGGTGAGTAAAGGCCTAAACAAGATCAATTAGCCATCAAGAGGCTAATCACCATCCAAATCAACACAAACTAACAACTAAGCATCACAAACATAATTAAACCTAATTACAACTAGACACACAGACATGAACACAAACATGAACTAGCAAGGAAATTAAAGCAATAACAAAATCTAACAAACTAATAAGCATGAATTAACAACAAAAACTAAAAATCAAACATATTCAAAATAAGAACAAAACATACAAAAACAGAGAGAGAAAGAGAAGAGGAAACTCATGTTGATTGAATGAACTTGACAATAAGCAAATTTAAATCTAAACAACTAAAACAAATTCTAATCTTCCTAAACTAATTCCCCCAAATAGGGTTTTTGCCAACTTTCTAACACGGCGGCACGCCTTGCGTCTCGCTTGCTTCGCGTTCTTCCGTCTATTCTTGTTCCGTCTTTGGTCCTTTTTGTGAGATTTTCTCGATTGATCTTATTACCTACAGAAGTAAAGAAAACAAGTAAAAATCCTAAAGATTAAGTTATTATACGAGCTAAAAGTTAGGTGAAAGAGGCATATAAAATACGGCAAGTTGTTGCCTACATTGCTAGCCCGGAAAAGATTTATACTAATTCTCAGTTTTGATTGTATTGTTTTCTAGATATTCAAGTTAGACTAATATATGTGATACTATAATTTGTGCAAGACTAGTCTGGTGAATCCATCACATTAAGCTAATACTATTATGTATGACATGAGATTATGCGAAATCGAGGCCAATGCTTTATTTGCTAAACTTAGTATGCCTTAAATTGAGACGAATGCTCTAATCGAGACCACCTAGCCCTAATGCATCCCAAGCCTGTCGCACTCCTCCTTAAATGGTGTCTGTGTGGCCTCATCTGGACTCCATACCCTTGTGACCCAATTGGTGTCGATGGATCTGACCCACTGACTCTCTGTCACCTAGTCTCGACATTTGTTTACTAGCCGCCTCATGGGCTAAAAAATGGGGTAAAAGAAGTATCTGACACTCATCAGATCCGCTTGGAGGGGTGGCGTGTGTAGGTCATGTGCTGCTAGTGAAGACAACCACGATCGTCTTCTTCATCCAAAAACCCTCGACAACGTCGATTTATGCCTTCCCACTGACAAGCCACGCAAAAACAATAACGGAGCCGCACGTATACTTCACGCACTGCCACCCAAGTGGTGCATTATGCGGGTGGACAAAATCAGCTCGTCTGCCTATCTACTTGCTGGCATGAAGATTTAGATGAATTGGCAAGTCGGTGAAGTTATGGACTTCGTTTGAGCGAAGGAGAGGATTTTGGGTTCATCAGTTGGGTGGATCGAGGTGGCGAAATTGTCTGCTAACTAATGCCTTTTGTCAGTGGCAACTATGGCTACCCAGAAGCAAAGGGGGATGGATGAGAAGGGTGGTGGTGTTAAGGGAGTCTCTAACAGAGACTGAGACCAAGGGGTCCCCCAGAGAAAGAAAGATGAGAGCTTGAATGAAGAGAGAGTGAAGTCAGAGTATCGAGAGTTCAAAGTAAATGAGGGTTGTGGGTTCATCATTTGGGTGGATCTAGGTGGCAGAACCCTCTGCTAACTAACACCTTTCGTCGGTGGCAGCGGTGGCTACCTAGAAGCAGAGAGGGAGGGCTGAGAAAGATAGTGGTGTCGAGGGAGTCTCGGGCAGAGACTAAGACCAAGGGGTGTTCCACAGAAAAAAAGATGAGAACTTGAATGAAGATAGAGAGAGAGAGTGAAGTGAGCATATCAATAGGTCCAAGTAAATGGAGTCATACTTCTTCAAAAAAAAAAAAAAAAAAAACAGACCCAAGGGGTTTCATAGTCTCATAACTTTTTATTCTTTTATTTGGTTTTTTTATATGTTGGCTATTGAGTGAATGAAGAGTTTTGATAATTTAATTTAATATACAATTTCATATAATATGTTGTATGACATTAATATTAAATTTTCGAATTAGTTTTGATTTGCTGTGACAACATTTTTGTATGTAATGTGAAAATGTAGGATATTACATGTAAATTTGTTAAATAACTTCATTTTATATGAGACAACTTGAGATTATTATGTTGTTATAATCAATTGGATTGTCTTTATATGAATTTGTTTTATGTATATTATTTTTATATATAATTATTATGTTAGTTAGTTTTACTTAAATTTGATAAAGATCTATATAATATTTACATTAATGTTAATTTGTTTAACATCTTTGTGGTCTATATGAATTTGGTTTTATGGAAATTTAAAATTAAATTATTTAAATTCCTAGTTCATATTTATATGAGATTATTATGAGCTTAGCGAAATTTCCGATCATATAATATGAATAATGAAATTTTTCAATAATTTAATCATTATAGAAAATGAGCTAAACGTCCCTCTTTTACATTTGTAGATATGACTGCAAATAATGTAATGCTTGGTGAGTTATCTACCAACCAAAAGCTAGATGGCACTAACTATGACATCTGACATCAAAGATTCAGTATCTTCTAAATGAAAAGGATTTGCTTGAACACTTCAACATAAGTAAGTGTTTATCATCAGCCAAAGACAAAGATGACAAGCCTATTGATGTTGCTTCTGTGCAATATCAAGAAAGCATTTTAGATTACCCAGACTGGTCCCATAGGGATCGTAGAGCATGCTTTACAATACTGTATCGAATGCATGATGATCTTATTAGTAAGTTTGAGGGCTGTCCCACTACTAAGGACATATGGGACAAAGTTAAGATCCGTTTCGGCTAGAAATCCGCTACAAGGTTGCATACCCTACACCTGAAGTGGATGCAGTATGTAATTTGCACCACACCTACTATGGCTGAACACTTATGAGCTATGAGTTCCATGGTTTGGAATCTTAAGTACCGGGGCATGAGATCTTCAAGGAAGAATAAGTTTGGAATGTGATTCAGGCCCTTCCAGAAGAGCCTGAGCATTGGAAAATGTGAAGCTCATTATTATCCATTTTGAGCACTTGAGGACCTTTGTTAAGATCCAAAGTCACCTCGAAATGGAAGAAGAATGCATAAAAATGTTCATTTCTTCCGATGTTCCTTTTGTTGCTAAGGGAGATAGGCCCAAAGGAAACAAGAACAACTGAAGTAGACTATTTAAGAGGTTTTCTCACCCCCCTAAAAGGGCAAGCTGCTGCAGAAAAAAGTTTTAATATTTATAAACCCCAAGTGCAAGGTGTAGTGTTGAGTACTTGGGGTGTCGCCCGTAGGGAATTGTGTTTCCAACTATCAGAGCTCACTAGAGCGCATCAATCTAGGCGAGATCAAAGGCGAAAGAGGGAAAACTAAACTACGCTAACAAACATAGAAAAAGGCGACTTGGAGTTGTGATTTGACCAATGGACGAACCAACTAATCAAGATGAGTCCTAACCTATTCAAACTACATCACGAACCAGAGATGATCGGTTGCACCATTAAAGACCACCCAAGCCCCCTCTCAAGGGTCATGAGCTAATCTAATTAACCTAACCACCTATTTTCATGGGGTTAGCCCAATTAAACCACAAAACTAGCAACCCCGGACCTAGCTCGATTCGGGTACTATTTTCATGTCCCGAACTCGGCTATTCCCTCTCCCACACTAGCTAATTGACCTCACCTCTCAGCATAAGTCAACAGCCCAAATATATGGATGAAAGCTCTCTCAAGCATTTCATCGAACACTTGGCAGGCGTGAGGGAAAACTCTAGATTCTAAGCATAGATTTGGGTATGGTTAGGCCTAAAACAAGATTAATTAGCCATCAAGAGGCTAATCACAATCCAAGCCCACAAAACCTACTAACTAATCATCAACAAATCACAAAAACCCAAACTCAAACCTAAACTGACGAACATGAATTAAAGAGAAAAGAGAATGAAACGAATCTACTTTAACAAGCAATCTAACATGAAATAATGATAAAAACTAAGCATCTAAATCATACAAGAGTCAAACACATAAACTGAATTAACGAAATCCAATATAAGAACAATACATGAAATGAAAGAGAGGAGAGGAGAAAACTTATGCTTGATAGGAAGAAATTCGCAATCCAAAGTCTTGAATCCACAAATTAATCCCCACCAATCCTAATCTAATCCCCACAATGGGGTTTTTATTCGCTCAAACCTAAACTAAACTAACCTAGAAAAGTAGAAGGAGGAACCCCCCAAGCGAACCCCGAAGAAAGCCGTAAATAGAAAGCGAGACGGGAACGAAAATGGGAAGAGGCACGACCGTGCCTATGTGGCACGGCCCCACCGTGCCATGTGGCACGGCCGTGCCATGTGGCGCGGCCGTGGGCGTGCCACATTGCTAGCCGGCTCTACCGGCTGGCTCCCGTTTTTTCGCCTTTTCGCCTGTTTCGATCCTTTTTTGCCCCTTTTCGCGGGATTTGCTTGGTTCAACTTATTACCTACAAGAATAAACAAAACACGCGAAAATCTCAAAGAATACTTAATAAATCAAGAAAAACTCTAAAGATTACGTTATTATACGAGCTAAGATTAGGTGGAAAAGGCATGTAAAATGCGACAAATTATCTCCTAACAAATACCCCCACACCTATCTTTTGCTCGTCCTCGAGCAAAACAAAATAAAAACTAACTTAAGAACCTAACTCACTTTCGTAGGAATCACAGTTGCATTTAGCGTATGCAACAAGCCCTTTGAACCCCTTGGTCTCCCCAAGTGGACGAGTAAGGTCTCGTGAGAGTTTGCAGCAGATATACCCACAAAATCTCAAAAAGGAAAAACAAAGAAAAGAAAAACAAAAATCGAAAAATAAAAATGACAAAACACAATATATACATTGGGATAAAATGTACACAATCGAATCAACCAAAACCCCCTAGTAGCTCAAATATCAGTCTGTACACAAGCATCATATGCATTTCAGGACACATCATCCCAAAGAATGGCATCCAGACATAAGCGCATGAGAACATTGAATCCATCCTGGTGCCTGGTGTACAAGTGTATCATCACCCTACAACTTGGCCTACCAAAATCAAACTCAATCCCATGCAACTGACACAAGCTATCTTTTTGAATAGCTAGTATGGAAAGCAAGCTTCCTCAGTAGCAGTATTGCCTCAAAGGGTAACACCCAGTAGTGCATGCCTCAAAGGGGTACTTATCATTCCAAACTCTTTTCTTCCCCACTTTTTTTCTTTCCATTATTTTTTTTCATTGCAAACTCTTGCCACGCCTCAAAAGGATACACCCAGTAGCGCTTGAATCAGTTTGTTTTTGCTTTTGTTTTTGGAAAAAGGGGGTGCAAGCACATACAAAGAGAACTGTGCAGTAGGCAAGTGGGAGAGCCGATCATGGAAGACCAAGAATATAAGGTAATCATAATATAATAGTCAGGATTGGATTACAAAGTTACAATGAACTGTTGGGGTTAGAACTGAGGCCTAAAACGACAGACTGGGGATGAATATCTATCATGCACATTATACTTATATACGAGCTAATAGTCAAGGTACCGGAGATCAAGGCTGATCAAAATAGTACAAAACTCCCCTAAACCCCAAAAGAAAAGAAAAATTATACAAAAAAGAGAAAAAAGTGAAAAATCTACACAAAAATGAAAAATTTTTACAAATAAGAATAAAAGGGGAGATGACGACCCTACCCCCACACCTAAATCTCACAATGTCCTCATTGGGAGCTGAGAGTCATCAGCAACCACAAAAACACACAAAAATAAAGAAAACAAAATCAAACACAAGACATATAAAATACAATAAACACACACAACAACACTAAACCTGCACAATATATACACAAGCTAGTACACTCTCCTAAAAACACTCACTAAAATAAAAAACAAGACCACACATATGTACAAAACTAACCACCAAAAATAAGGACGTACTAAGCCATCAACACCACCAATCACAACACACAAATATTCACAAAAACACAAAAACGGTGATCATAGCCATCATTGGCTCAACAACATCCCAAATGTCAACTCAAGATGATCAAAACACAATCCTAATATCCACAACTAAACAAAAAGAAAAAGAAAGAAAATAAAAAGAAGGGAGAAGAGTTAGAACGAGTATACCAGGTCGGGTACTGATTGTACCCGAACTACGCCTCCCTAGGATGGTGCTGTGCAGGCCTGAGGAGCATCAGTCACTCCTCATCATTGCTTAGGACTCGCGGTGTCAACTCGGATGCCGTCAAGGCTCTCAGGAGCTTATCATGTGCCTGCGCATGCATCTCGAAGCGATGTGAGTATGAGAACAAGTATAAGAACGAAGCAAATGTAGGTAATGTCCTCGTACTCATATCATATGCCAAGGAAAAATCAAACGTATGATCAACGAAAGTACATAACAGGATCTTCCTAGGTACGTCCTCTAGGTGTTCACAAGAGGGATCTAAGGAGGGATTAGACCCTCGAATGTCACCTAGGGACTCTGGAAACGCAGGCAGTGGAGGGGTGGTGGCGGTAAGGTATGGGGATGAAATTGGGACTAAGGTAGGCGACTCGGTGTAAATGGGGTCAATATGGTCAATGCAAGGAGTGACAGTAACCCTCACATCATCATTATAATACCCCTCAAAAGACGGCTCTAATAAGATATTATTACCCGACCAAACAAGCAAATCATCCTCAATAAAACTAGCACCCCTTGAGAAGACTCACCCATCTCTAACCCCGTGCACTGAGCTAAAGGGAGGGGAGAAAAAAGATAACTCACAACACCATCAGTAGTGTCGTTAGGTGTGCTAGACAAGGATGGAGTGACATAGGGAGGGTCAATCACTTCCTCTAGGCCGGTCAATGGTGTCTGAGCGATAAAAGCAGGCTCTAGGGATAGAGAAGACTCATAATCATCATAGAGACTAACCTCAAGCCTAGGACAAGAAGGACTGGGGTTGGACTCATGCAATATGCCACGCTCCCTCATCGTATCAACAAAACAATTAAGTCGCTCATTCATTGTCTCTATCAGAGCATTAAGGTTCGCAAAACAATCATCAGGAATGTCATAATAGGGACAAGAATTCGCATCATGGTCAACCGATTGACAATAAGAGCATTGAAGAGGAGAATAAGCACGCGAATCATAGAAAGTAGGGGAAGGATACTCAAAACAATCACTAGCAGACTCGTGATTTCGCTGAGACCAAGCCAAAGATTCAAACAAATCCCACAAATCATCGACATCTAAAAAGCACATACCACCATAACACATGGACTCAAGGGTGGCTCGGATCTCATGTGTTATTCCCTCAAGCACAACATCGCATATTTTCCGTTTTTCATATGTGAAATGAACATAGTGAGCACGATAGTCATTAAACCAAGACAAGTATTGCCAAAATGGTTCATGCTCAAATTGAGGAAAATGGAAAATAGCCATTTTGAATTTTTTTCAATTTTTTTTTTTTTTGGGATTTCCTAAAGGCCTAGTCTCGAATGCTCAAGTGGGCTCCGATATTGAAAAGCGCCAACTCCCCGGCAACGGCGCCAAAAACTTGTTGCAGAAAAAGTTTTTAATATTTATAAACTTCAAGTACAAGGTGTATAATTGAGTACTTGGGGTGTCGTCTGCAAGGAATTGTGTTTCCAACTATCAGAGCTCACTAGAGCGTATCAATCTAGGCGAGATCAAAGGCGAAGAAGGGAAAACTAAACTACGCTAACAAACATAGAAAAAGGCGACTTGGAGTTGTGATTTGACCAATGGACGAACCAACTAATTAAGACGAGTCCTAACCTACCCAAACTACATCACAAACTAGAGATGATCGGTTGCACCATCAAAGACCACCCAAACCCTCTCTCAAGGATCATGAGCTAATCTAATTAACCTAACCACCTATTTTCATGGGGTTAGCCCAATTAGACCACAAAATTAGCAACCCTGGACCTAGCTCGATTCGGGTACTATTTTTATGTCCCGAACTCGGCTATTCCCTCTCCCACACTAGCTAATTGACCTCACCTTTTAACATAAGTCAACAGCCCAAAAATATGGATGAAACCTCTCTCAAGTATTTCATCGAACACTTGGCAGGCGTGAGGGAAAACTCTAGATTCTGAGCATAGATTTGGGTATGGTTAGGCCTAAAACAAGATTAATTAGCCATCAAGAGGCTAATTACAATCCAAGCCCACAAAACCTACCAACTAATCATCAACAAATCACAAAAACCCAAACTCAAACCTAAACTAACGAACAGAAATTAAAGAGAAAAGAGAATGAAACGAATCTACTTTAACAAGCAATCTAACACGAAATAATGATAAAGACTAAGCATCTAAATCATACAAGAGTCAAACACATAAACTGAATTAACGAAATCCAATATAAGAACAATTCATGAAATGAAAGAGAGGAGAGGAGAAAACTTATGCTTGATAGGAAGAAATTCGCAATCCAAAGTCTTGAATCCACAAATTAATCCCCACCAATCCTAATCTAATCCCCTCAATGGGGTTTTTATTCGTTCAAACCTAAACTAAACTAACCTAGAAAAGTCAAAGGAGGAACCCCCCAAGCGAACCCCGAAGAAAGCCTTAAATAGAAAGCGAGACGAGAACGAGAATGGGAAGAGGCACGACCGTGCCTATGTGGCACGGCCCCACCGTGCCATGTGGCATGGTCGTGCCATGTGGCACGGGGGTGGGCGTGCTACATTGTTGGCCGGCTCTGCCGGCTGGCTCTCGTTTTTCCGCCTTTTCGCCTGTTTCGATCCTTTTTCGCCCCTTTTCGCGGGATTTGCATGGTTCAACTTATTACCTGCAAGAATAAACAAAACAAGTGAAAATCTCAAAGAATACTTAATAAATCAAGAAAAACTCTAAAGATTACGTTATTATACGAGCTAAGATTAGGTGAAAAAGGCATGTAAAATGCGACAAATTATCGCCTAACACATGCCTAACGGTGGTGTTGCCAAGAACCTAAACGCTAGGGGCAATGGAGAAAAGAACATAGCACAAGTGAAGTCCTATAATTAGGGGAAGAAATGTCACTGTGCTTAGGATTGTCTTAAGCCTCCCAAGTTATCTTTCTCCACTTATTCTCCTGAATTATATCTTTATTCACATGTATTAGTTGCTAATTCTTTTCCTGATTGGATTATAGAAATGGGAACAAGCAAACCTATAGCTCGGGATCAAGCTGGCTACATGGACTTTCACCGCTACTCGGTGGGTTTATAGACTGTCGTGCTGGGAAGCGATAGTAAGGAAGATGTTGTCGGTGTTGGGACATACAAGTTTAGATTGCGTGAAGGGAATACGTTGCATCTCCATGATGCTCTCTGTGCACTTGGGGTGCGAGTTTGTCTTTTGTCCTTAGTTTCTTTGATCAAATTAGGATTCTTTTTCAATTCTCATAGTGACGGTTTGGACCTTTTGTCTGATGGAATTGTGTTTGGCCATGCTACACTGAAAACTGATTTCCTTGTGCGCAATTCAGATATTTGTTATAATAGTTCATCTTCTATCTTTGTCTTACATTTTGATTCTAATTATGATTCAATTGGATGGCATGCTAGAATAGGACATATTTGGCCAAGATATAATGAATAAACTCACTAAGCCTAAATTGCCTAAATGTGAGTTATGTCTAGTTGGCAGGGTGACTACTAAGCCTTTTGGTAAGGCTTCTAGGGTGTTCAGTCCCTTAGAAATTGTCCACTCTGATACTTATGGGCCTATGAGTGTTAAATCAGATCATGAGCTATCTATTTCCTCACTTTTATAGATGACTATTTAACATATGAGTATGTGTACCTATTATCTCATTGCTACGAGGTGCTAGATGTTTTCAAATGTTTTGTGGATGAGTTGGAGACCTAGTTGGAACATAGAGTTAAGGCTCTTCAAACTGATCATAGTCATGAATAACTCTCACATATGTTTAAAAGGGTTTGTGAGGACAGGAGTACCAGAAGACAACTTACGATTCCTGGCACTCCACAACAAAATGGCATGGTAGAGCATAGTAATCAAACATTACTTGACATGATTAGGGCAATAATGGGACACGCTATCCTTTCAATAAGTTTTTGGGGGATATGTTGCTCATAGCAGCTTATATACTTAACTATGTGCCAAGTAAGCATGTATTCACCACTCCATACACATTATGGGATGGTAGAAAGCCCTACTTAGATCATTTACGCCCATGGGATTCAGATAGTTTTGTATAGAACCCAACCCACAAACATGGAAAATGTGGTCTAAGGGCACCAAAATAGTGTTCATAAGGTATCCTGAACATTATAACGGATATGTTATGTGATGCAGAGCAACTCCTGAGCTTAGGCCTACTTTCACTATTGAGGGTTATAAACCAAGTCGGCCCAATATTGACCCTAGGTTAATACTGACTTGAGACCCTCATGAAGTCCAAGTAGGGATAGAAAAGGTTGTTGGGCCATATAGTAGCCTTAAATAAGGAGTTTGACCGCTTGATCCTCCCAAAACTATCTCATTAGCTCATTTTTAGTTTTTAAGCAGAATACTTTGTTTCATTTCTAGCTCAAATTTAGCCAGGCAAATGAGCTCTAATTTCTGTAAATTGTACATGGATGGAAAGCCCCGAATGTCTACTTCCTAAGATCTTAAATCACACTCAAACTTTGAGTATTGAGGAAGTTATGGCCCAAATACTAAGCAAAGGTTGGTCTAGGACTAAAAAATGCACGGTTCTGAATTTGGGCTTTATTGAGGAGGTTAAGGCTGTAATTTTAGAGATTAATCAGCTTTGAATGATTCTTCATACACAAGGGAAGAGTTAACGACTAGCATCACTTCACTTGGAGAAGTAGAGCCTACTCATGGCTCTCTAGAAGATGGAGAATGAATCCTAGAAAATACAACTCATAGTGATTGTAATTATCTTAAGCGTCTTGATTTATTTTCCTAGGATATTTGATAAGCCTCCTATTGGACCACTTGCCCATGTATAACTAATTACCCCCTCTTATTTGGTATTTATGGATCTAAATACCTCCATGAAAAATCAAATTTGATGAATGATACGAGAGCTTGAAGCTTGGTTGTCCTCAAAATCTCAAATTCCTTATCTCTCTTAGAATGGTGATGATTTAAGTCTTCCCTTTAATCTAATCCTTAATACTAAGGCTTTAGAGGGTTAGAGAGTAGGATGAATTATCTTCTTGCCATCTAGTTCAAGTGTTGAATCTTTGTTGTTGGAAGCCTTCTTTTTTTGGGAACTCTCTCTCTCTTGGTTTTTCTTTGATCGTCAACCTCCATTGGGGTCACCTACAAGCATTTCCTGCCTTTATTTGGCCGAATGGAATTCACCACGTATAATTTGGTATTAGAGCACATTATCCTATCTCTTAGTAAGCACTTATTTCAACCATCCTTTTGTTATAATTGCTTACAGTTTTTCCCTTTCTATACTATTTTGTCCTTAGTTCTTCCTATTCAAATCTCTTATCCAGTCCACAAAGAACCCTAATTATAGCCCAAACACAAACTCCAACCTCCATACATCCCTAAAACTCCACAAAAAGGCTAAAAACATGAAACTAAAAGTTTGGCACTGCCAACCCGTGCCACTTGGCATGCCCGTACCAAAATCCTGCACTTAAGAATTTGACCCAGAGATTTGGCACTGCCACCCTGTGCTGCCTAACACGACTGTGCCACTTTCCTGTACTCTAAAATCCTGTTTTAGGGATCTAGCATGGTCCCCCCGTGCTGCAGAACATGACCATGCCCGCTTCTTTTTCACTATTTTTCCTGCCCGTGCTCCTTTTGTACGCTCATGCCTCCCCCTTTTTCCCCCTCCTTTTATCCTCCTTCCACCTTTCTATCAACCATGACTAGTGAGGGAAATCCTTCTCACTCCTTAAACATTCCCCTTGAGCAAGCCCATGAGATTGGCACAGCCCTTGTAGAGCTTGAAGAGCAAATGAGGAAGCTCACTCAAGAGGTTGCATAAGTAAGGGAATCCACTCTACGAAACCCTTACCGACGCGGCTACAATGCCCGCCCTATTGACATTGAATACTCTTCCTCCCATGAAGATTTTGATGATGAGGAAGGAAGACCAAGAAGACTAAGGCATCGAAGGTATGATCTTCGGGATCTCAAAGTTGAGGCTCTGAAATTTGATGGCAATCTTAACTCGGCGAACTATCTTCATTAGGTTCAAACCCTTGAAAGGAGCTTTGAACTCAAAGATTACAATGACAAGAAGGCCTTTATGTTGGCCATTCCTAAGATGAAGGGGTCTGTTTCTTTATAGTATGAGCATTTGAAGAAGAGTAGGGCTGCAGAAGCCAAATCTAAAATCAAGACTTGGTCTAAGCTCAAGAAGCATATGGACAAGAGATTTCTACCCCCTTCTTACAAACAACAACTTTACCTCAAGATCACCTCTCTCAACCAAGAGAATCTAAACGTAGAAATAGTACATTAGAGAGAACAACTCTAAATGCAGGCTGGCTTGAATAAAGAATCCAAACTCAGCATTGCTAGGTTCATTAAAGGATCATCTTCTAGCGTTGCTAACAAGGTGGATCTGCAACCATACTTATCCATTGATGATGTGTGTCACCTAGCTATCGAGGTTGAGAAGCAACTTAAGGGATGAAAACCCTTTCAAACACTTCCTCTATTCATCCTTCGAGTACCCCCAAGGCTTATTTCTCCCCCAAAAAGGCTATCACTACCCCTGCACCTGTCAAAAATATTGACAAGGGTAAAGGGATTGCTAGTGAACCACCAGAGAGATTGGAGGGTAAAAAGTGTTTCAAATGTCATAGTTGTGAGCACTTCCAAGCGGATTATCCTAACTGAAGGACCTTCACCATTAGAGAAGTAGCAGAAATTCAAGCTATTGAAAATCTACTAGTGAAGAGAAAGTAGAAGGCGAGGATCAAACTTTGATCACTGCAGATGTAAGAGAACTCCTGGTGACTCAGAGAGCACTCCTAGTCCAATTTTCCTTGTAAGCTGAACCAAAGTGAGCAAATTTCCATACTCGATGCACTATCTGAGGCAACGTGTAACAGCCTGAGTGTGGCTTAAAAGGATTGAAGTGACTGCTTATATCACCAAAGGTGCACCTTTCTTTATGAGGAGCCCACTCCTAAGAACTTCACAGTTAAGCATGCTTGCTGGAGAGCAATGTTGGGATGGGTGACCTCTTAGGAAGTTTTCGCGACAGTGTGTGAGCGAGGACGAAGCATGCCAAAAAGGCTTGTGGGAATTTGTGGGGCCAGTCAGCGATCCTTTAAGTCGTTCTTAGTAACGGCTCACGACCCGGGAGAGGGGTCGGGGCGCCGACCTACAATTGTAAGCTGCGCCGGTGGATGGAGAGCCCATGGGCAGTCAGCTAGTAGGGCAAAAATATTGGGTGCGGACCACCGGTCAAAAGGACTCGTAAGTTGATTGGTTAGTGAGGTGCAACGAGGACATTGTGTGCTTCAAGTGGGGGTGATTGTAACATCCCGAGTGTGGCTTAAAAGGATTGAAGTGACTACTTATATCATCAAAGGTGCACCTTTCTTTACGAGGAGCCAACTCTTAAGAACTCCACAATTAAGCATGCTTGCTGGAGAGCAATCTTTGGATAGGTGACCTTCTGGAAAGTTTCCCAAGCAGCGGAGAGGGGTCGGGACATTACACAAGGTGTGTGAGCTCATCATTGATGAAGGAAGTTGCACCAATGTAGCTTCCACAACACTCGTTGACAAACTTCAATTACCTACCATGGTGCATTCCACCCCTTTTTCTCTCCAATGGCTCAAACGAGGAAGCGAGGTAACCGTTTTTAAGCAAGCACTTATTGCATTTTCAGTTGGTTCATATTATGGTGAAGTACTATGTGATCTTCTTCAAATGGATGCATGTCATTTGTTGCTTGTTAGACCATGGTTGTTTGATAACCACGTGATTCATGAGGGACATGCCAATACTTATGCAATCGAGTACATGGGTCGTAATCTTACTTTGACATTGCTATCTCTACCTAAAATCCCCAAATCTAAGCTGGCAAAGGGAAGTGAGAAAAGCCTATTTATGAGTGAAACATGGGTGGAGAGAGCCATTAGTAATAACAAGCCATTATTTTTCTTACTAATGGTAGAATCAAACACAAGTGAGGGAGTGAAACCTATACATCTTTTAGCTCAATCACTCTTGAAAGAGTTTTAGGATGTATTCCCCAATGGTTTACCCCTGGGGCTCCCTCCTTTGAGGGGAATTGAGCACCTAATTGTTCTCTTGCTGGATGCTCCTTTGCTAAACAAACCAGCCTATAGGTGCAATCTTAATGAGTGGAAAGAGCTTCAATGACAAGTCAAAGAGTTACTTAACCATGGGTACATTAGGGAAAGCTCGAGTCCATGTTCAGCTCCTGCCCTTTTGGTACCTAAGAAGGATGGCACTTGGTGTATGTATGTTGATTCTAGGATCATAAACAACTTCACCATTAAGTATTAGTTTTGCATTCCATCGATTGGATGATATGCTTGATGAGTTGCATGGGTCCAAGGTCTTTTCCAATAATGACCTCCGGAGTGGCTATCATCAAATTAGAATGAAAGAAGAGATGAGTGGGAAATCACCTTTAAGACCAAATATGCCTTATATGAGTTATTTGTGATGCCCTTTGGTCTATCTAATGCTCCTAACACTTTCATGAGGCTCATGAATGAGGTCTTGAGACCACTCATTGGGGAGTTTTGTTGTAATGTCTTTTTATGATATTCTGGTGTATAGTTGTGATAAAATGTCTCATGTTGAGCATCTTTCTCAAGTGTTCTAAGTATCGTGACAACAAAAGTCATATGCCAAACTTGAGAAGTGTGAACTATTCACTTCTTAAGTTGTTTTTCTTGGCTATGTTGTGTCTAGTGAGGGAGTTTAAGTTGATGAATCTAAACTTGAGGCTATCAAGAGTTGGCTTACTCTTACCTCCATCATGAAAGTGAGAAGCTTTCATGGGTTAGCCTCTTTCTACTGCCGGTTCATCAAAGAATTTAGATCCATTATGGTTCCCTTTACTGAATGCATGAAAAAAGGAAGCTTTTAGTAGACAAAGGCCACCCAAAGGGCCTTTGAAACTATGAAGGATAGGCTTTGTTTGACTCCTATCTCAGCTTTTCCTAAATTCAATCTTCTATTTGAAGCTGAGCATAATGCTAGTGGTGTTGGGATTGGTACGATTCTCACTGAAGCTAAGCACCCTCTAGCTTTCTTCAGGGAGAACTTGAATGGTTCGAGGCTCAACTATTCCACCTATCATAAGGAATTCTATTTCATTGTTAGGGCTTTGGAACATTTGAGTCATTAACTCAAGCCCAAGCCCTTTGTGCTCCATTCGGATCACAAGGCATTGTCCTATATCAATGGTCAGCACAAGTTGAACTCGAGACATGCCAAGTAGGTTAAGTTCCTTCAATCTTTCACTTTCTCTTGTAACCATATGAGTGGGAAAGAGAATGTTGTGGCCGATGCCTTATCAAGGAGATATGCTCTCCTTTCGGTCCTTGAAGCCAAGGTTTTTAGATTTCATTCCATCGAGGCTCTATATCATAAGGATAAAGACTTCAAGGAAGCGATGGAGAATCCTTCTAAGTTTGGTTCTTTCACTCTATGAGATGGTTTCCTCTTTAAAGAAAACAAGCTTTGCATCCCTAAAAGTCCTTTAAGGGACTTGATTGCCAATGAGGTTTATGAAGGAGCCTTAACGATCATTTTGGCATTAACAAGACCCTTGAGATACTCAAGGATCATTTTTATTGGCCCAAGATGGGTGGATGTTCATAAGGTGATCTTAAGATGCAACATTTATTACATAGCTAAGAGTCATTTCCATCAAGGTCTCTACACTCTTTTTTCGGTCCCATCAAGGCCTTAGGATAACATTAGCATGGACTTCCTGGTGGCCCTTCTAAGAACCCTCAACGAAAAGATGTTATCATGGTATTAATGGATCGATGCTCCAAGATGGTTCACTTCATTGTATGCCGTAAGAGTGATGATGCCATGTATATTGCGAACCTCTTCTTTCCAAAAATTGTGAGGCTTCATGGTATTCCAAAATAGTCGTGTCGGATGGGAATGCCAAAGTTCTCTCACTTTTGGAGATCCTTATGGAGGCTCATAGGGACGAAGTTGCTCTTTAGCAATACCTACCATCCTCAAACCGATGGACAAACAGAGGTGACAAATAAAACTCTTACAACCTTGCTAATAGGGTATGGTGAGTAAGAGTTTAAGGGATTGGGGTTTTAAGCTTCCTTATGTCGAATTTGCCTAACAATAGGGCTCCTTCTTATGCTACCTCTCACTCTCCCTTTGAAGTGTGCTATAGTCTTAACCCCCTTATTGCTATTGATCTTATACCCATTTATAAGAATCACGGGTGAGTTTTGAGGACGAAGTAAAAGCTAAAGAAATGAAGAAGTTACATGAGCAAGTGAGGGCACAAATTGAAAAGGTGAATGAGTAATGCAAGCAAAAGGCCAACAAGAACTGTCCACATGTTGAGTTCGAACTGGGTGATGCATGATTACATTTGAGGAAGGAAAGGTTCCCTTTAAGAATGAAGAACAAGCTCATGGCTAGAGGAGATGGTCCATATAAAGTGGTACAAAAGGTGGGAGAGAAAGCATTCAAGATTGAACTTCCAGGAGATATGCAAGTATCCGCCACCTTTAATGTTAGGGATCTCACTCCTTACCTTAAAGATGATGAGGAATGTGATGAAGGTTTGAGAACAAATCCTCTTCAAGGGGGAGGGGTTGATGCAGAGCAACTCCCGAGCTTGGGCCTACTTTCACTAGTGAGGGTCATAAACCAAGTCGACCTGATATTGATCCTCGGTCATGGACTAGGTCCCCCTTGGTCAATATTGACTTGGGACCCTTAAGAAGGTCCAACTAGGTTTAGAAAAGGTAGTTGGACCAATAGTAGGCCCAAATAAGGAGTTTGACCACTTAATCCACCCAAAACTACCCCAATAGCTCATTTTTAGTTTCCTAACAGAATGCTCTACTTCATTTCTAGCCCAAATTTAATTAGGAAAATGAGCTTCAATTTCTGTAAATTATACATGGACAGAAAACTCCGAATGTCTACTTTGTAAGACTCTTGAATCACACTCAAACTCCGAGTATTGAGGAAGTTATGGGCCAAATACCAAGCAAAGGTTAGTCCAAGACTGGAAAATGCATGGTTCTGAATTTGGGCTTAATTGAGGCGGTTAAGGATGCAATAGAGATTAATTAGCTCGGAACGATTCTGCACACACAAGGGAAGAGTCGATAAGTGGCGTCAGCTCATTTGGAGGAGTAGAACCTACTCATGGCTCTCTAGAAGATGGAGGATGAATCCTGAAAAATACAGCTCATAGTGATTGTAATTATCTTGACCATCTTGATTTATTTTCCTAGGATATTTTGTAAGCCTCGTATTGGACCACTTACTCACAAATGTGCAACTAATTCCCCCCCTCGTTGGGTATTTATGGACCTAAATACCTCCATAAAAAATTAGATTTGATGAATGAAATGAGAGCTTGAAGCTTGGTTATCATCAAAATCTCAAATTCTTTATCTCTCTCAGGAGGGTAGTGATTTAAGTCTTCCTTTTAATCTAATCCTTGGTCCTAAGACTTTAGAGGTTAGAGGGTTGGATGAATTATTTTCTTGCTATCTATTTCAAGTGTTGAATCATTACTATTAGAAGCCTTCTTTATTTGAGAACTCTCTCTCTCTCTCTCTCGGTTCTTCTTTGTTCTTCAACCTCCAATGGGCTCACATATAAGCATTTCATGCCTTTAGTTGGCCAAATGAAATTCACCTTGCATCATTATGTTTGGTGGGCACCCTAATGGTGACATGATAGAAGTCAGTTCTCACAATGTTGAGTTCCTTGAGGATGAGTTCCCAAGTGTTGGTAAAATAAAAAAGGAGCTAAAGTTGTATGAGTTACAACAAGATGATCCATTATTTCTCGGTGAGGAGGAGAATTTACACACTCACCATGTCACTGAGGATAGTACTCTTCTAGTGTCTGGGAGAGATGATGAGACTATGGTTGCTCAGGAGAGTCATCCTGAGAATGAGGTTCATCCTCTACCTCCAATTCCTGAAAATGATGTTAGTCCATTTATTTAGAATCCCACTTCTCCGAGGTATACTAGGAGTGATTCTATACTCATTGAGGATTCTATTCCTCTTAGAGATCGATGGAGGAATTCTACATTGGGCCATGCAAATAAAGGTCCAAGGCTCTAGAGAAGTGAGCGTGGAAGAATTTCTCGATGTTATTTCCAAATCGAAGAGAAAATATTCCTATGCACTTCTTTGGAAATAGATGGACCTACCTCTTTTCAGGAGGCTATTGATTCACCAAACCACAGAGAGAGATGGAAGCCGTAAGGGATGAAATGGACTCTATGGCAAGAAGTAAGGTTTCAGAACTAGTTGATCTTCCTCCCCAACGTAAATTGATTGGATACAAGTGGGTTTTCAAACTAAAACATAGGATTGATGGATTGATTGGCAAGTTTAAGGCCCGTTTAGTGGCAAAAGGGTTTAACCAAATTGAGGGGGTAGACTACGAATTGAATTTTTCTGCTATGGTGTGAATGGACCGTATTCGCCAACTTCAGGCCCCGGTTGCCTATTTGGTCTTACAATTATTTCAAGTGAATGTAAAGACCTCTTTCCTTAATAGAAGTCTTGAAGAAGAGATCTACATGGTCAACCTATTAGTTTTGTACAAAAAGTTAAAAGGATAAAGTTTATCATCTTAAAAGATCTATTTGTGGTCTTAACCAGTCTTTCAGAGCGTGGTACTTCAAATTTTATGAAGCTATTATTTCTTTTGGCTTAAATATGGTTTCTGAAGACTACTGCGTGTATGTTAAGAAAATTGAAAGGGGATTATGCTCCTTACTTTATATGTTGATGACATACTATTAGCTAGAAATTACATGGAGATGATCAAAATCATTAAGTAGTGGTTATCCTCCATCTTCGAGACGAAGGACATGTGTGAGGCTAGGTATATTCTGTATATGAAAATAAGTCAAAACCGTTCTAAGAAATGTTTTGGTTTAAGACAAGAAGTATACGTTAATACAATCTTAGTACATTTTTAGATGCATTGTTTTGAGCATGTGAACACTCCAGTTAAAAAGGTTCTAACCTTAAATATTGACCAATACCCTAAAATAAACAAAGAAAAGGAGAGAATGAGCAATGACCCCTATGTAGTGCAGTCGGAAGCTTAACGTATGCCATGTTGTGTACATGGCTGCACATTTTCTTTGTGGTTAGTTTGGTAAGTTGTTACCAAAATAAACCAGGACTTCCTTATTGGCAAGCTGTCAAGAGAATCCTTCACTACCTATATGGTACAAGTGATCTCATCCTTTGCTATCAGAATGGGGACGTTAAGTTGAGGGGATACTCAGATACTGATTGGGGTAGTGATCTAGATGAATCCAGATTAACCTTAGGATAAGGATTCACCCTAAGCAGGGGAGCTATATCTCGGTGTAGTAAGAAATATGGCCGGATAGTACTTTCAATTATGGAAGCAGAATATGTTACTTACTGCCTTACTACTCAAGAGGCAATTAGGAGTTTTCTCCAAGATCTCAATTTCACCCCTAGAGTTGATGATCCTATAGAAATAATTTGTAACAATATTGCTGCCATTTAGTTTGCTAAAGATCTGAAGTTCTATAGGAAAACTATGCATATAGAGAGCCGCTATCATTTCATTTGAGACTCCATAAAAAGGAAAGAAGCTACCATTAAGTATATATCTACAAGTAAGATGATAGCAGATTTTTTAACTAAGCCTATTATGAAAGTTGCTTTTAAAGCTCACGTGATGGGTTTAAGTCTGCATAGGACTTACTTTTTGGATGTATCTAAGTGTATGATGGACATATTTTTCTTGTACTAAGTATTTATGAAATAAAGATTGATGTTCCTTTTTTGAATGTTCATATATATGCAAATACGTTAGAAGGCACATTGACATGTCACTAGGCTTCTGATTGGCCTGGTCACGTAGGTAATCGCCTTGCCGCTTGAGTAGTGGGCAAGATGAGACTTTATAATTTTAACACTGGGTTTGTTCGATGTTTAATTATCATTGTACTTGTGTTGTACGAATGATAAGTTACAATATCTAGCAGTTGCCTTAGTGACTATAAGATGAGACTCTTGAAAGTTGAATATTAAATACAATGATTTCATATTGAAGCCTTATAGTTGAATCTTAATTGCCAAGGTTAACATTAGGTATGTTAACCTAGCGGCTCAGGTTCATTTTTTTGGGTAAAGGCCACATTTATGATTTGCATGACATAGAAGAGTGACATGCCTAGCTTAGTAGGAGCTATGCCATGACGCACTTTCATGCAGTGTATGCCAAATATCGGCCTATTTAATAAGTGACAAGTGAATTCTCTTTCTTTGTCACTGTGTGACTCCCATTGGTAATACTTTTTGACTTGGAGTTATGACATGAAGTTAAAACTTGATATTGCTACCTTAATGTGTTTTCCAAGGTCTAAGAAGTATACGGTCTAGCGAAACAAATTAGAAAAGTAGTTATGCTAAGATAGATTAAGAATAATTGTCTAAGGAAGAATCATTTCCCCATCACCATATCAAGTTTAAGCTATTATGTTTAGTGTGTAATCATTTGATATATCGATAACCATAAAGGGACAACGTATGCTGTTGGTGATGTTTTTTAAATGATTTAGGGTATTGTTACTGTACAAAAATATTATGTCGATTAGATAGTGACTTGATATAACACTACTAGTTCGTTTTTGGTTACACAATCCATTTCCAGTATGAAGCATAAAGGAATTTGCTGGTAGAGAGATATGAAATTTGTGCTTTATGTGACTGACTAGGAGCTGTTGACCAAAAGTAACGGTCACCACAACGACACCATAAGCACCCCATTGATTTAATAGTTACAAAGTGATTAATTGAGTATTAATTAACCGATTCAACTCAATTTAGTTTCATCTTTATGCTACTATAAAAGGGGGTTCAGATCAGGGGATGAAGCACACAACATAGTAAACAATTCCCTAGATCAAATATGCTCTCTACTCTCTCCCTTATACTAATCTAGCCATCTCTGGGGTTTGGGTTTGGAGGTGACTCTAGTAGCCACCTGTTCATGAGCAAATGGCAGACAATTCTTGGTAATGTCTGAATCAAGTTAAGCCCTTATTTTTCAAGATTATTCATGCTGATTACAATAGTTTAATTTGTTATCTCATTTATATATTTGACCTTATAGGCTAATATAATATTATACAATTGTGCTTAAAAAATATAATCGTCAAAATTGAATAATTTATGCTAGGAATTAGATGAATTATGTTTACAATGAATAATTCATGCTGACTACAAGATAAGTTAGATCGTATGATAATAGTAATTTATCTTTTTTAATTTAAGAATTACCTAATTCTTGTAGTTTAGGTTGAACAAGAGACTAATTGAAACTCCATTTGAATTACTAATTTAATATTTGTGTCATTAGTGAAATCTAAAGTCTGAGATATTTTTCTAGTTCGATTTTTCTCTATTTTCTTGACTCATTTGCTTTTATCTTATTTCTTTAACTTACATTGATAGTTGAACTCCTCCATTGAATTGTCCTTTTTAACAGAAAAGTTAAATTTAAAGTATTATTGTTTCGCGCGGGATCGACACCCTATACTTCCTAGTCTACAACTGATCTTATGCATTTGTAAGTAAAAAGAGTTTTTAAAACCAAATACAAAATCCACATCAAGTTTTTATCACTGCTGTCGAGGAACGATTAGTGATTTTTAATTTTCTTTTCCTTTTATTCTTTTTAATTATTTGTTTATTTTTATTTTTTCCCCTTCTTCTCAACCCCTGTCATTTTATTTTTTGTTATTATTATTTATTATACTTATTTCATTTTATTCTACTCCCCATTTCCTCCTAATCTAACAATTTGATTTATTTTTTTCTATTGTTTTATTTCTTTTATTTATTCCAGTTATTTCACTTTTAGTTTCATTCAATCCCCCTTTTTTATTTCATTTATTCTCTGTTATTTTCTTTTATTTATTTTTTTCATTTTTTCATTTGATCTTATTGCATTTGGTGGTTGCTGAAGTGGTGGTTTCATATTATTCTCTTGATTGTTTGTGGATTATGTACATGGTAGACATTTTTTATTCTTACACCTTGAAGAGCCCAAACCTGAAATTGAATGTTATCTTAGTAGGATAAGAGCTTAGAAACATGAATCAAAGAAAAAGATGCATGAAGAACGAAACCGAGCCCCTAAGCAACTTGGAGATTACTTTGGTCCCGCTACTTATGATTCACCTACTCGAACCCGTATGCCAACTGTCATGGGACCCTTTAAGATTAAGCCTTCCATCATTCAAATGCTCCCATCGTTTTATGGGTTAGAGTCTAAAAGTCCTTTCAAGCACGTTGATGAATTTTTAGATATTTGTTCCAGTACTTACTTAAATAATGTCTTTAATGATGTTCTTCGTTTGCGTCTTTCCCCTTTCTTTTTGAAAGATAAAGTAAAAGTTTGGTTGGATACTGAGATAAATATCGTCATTTGGAATAAAAATGCAAAAGGAATTGTTGAAAAGGTTTTCCTCTATTAGTGGTGAATGAGAAATATTAATAATTTCATATATGTCAAAGTCAACACCCATAAATTTAATTTGGCATTACTAGTATTATAATAATAATAATAATAATAATAATAATATTAATAATAATAATAATAATGATGATGATAATAATAATCACTACCAGGAAACCAAGTATTTGTAGTATTTAATTTTGCTGCAATATGCTAAAATATTGCTACAATAAGCTTTTGTGGCAATTTAAAGCTTCGCTATAAGGTTTCTACAGAAACTGCGTTACAAAATATTACTCTAGCAAATTTTAATTTGTCACAAAATATGTAGTTGTTGTTGAAAAATTTAATTTGCCATAATTATCAATTTGCTACAATAGCTATTACTTTGTAGCAATTTAAATATTGCACAAAAATACATTTTGCTACAAAAATCTAATTTTTGTGGAAATATAATTTGCTACAAAAATTATTTTGGTGCCTAAATCAAATATGTCTTGTGGCAACCTATATTTTGCCACAAGAAATGTATAAATGTTTGCATTACATTTTAACAATTCTATATTAATTTAAATTTTATGGATGCAAGTTACGACATAACTGATATTTGAAAATTGATAATGAAATAAGATACTGAACATAAATATGCTTACTAAATAATAACACAAATAAACAATATCAGTAACATAACTAGGAAGTTAAAATACATTTCATATAAAATGGAGAACAATCACATAGTATTTTCTTATAAGAGTACTTTGTTCATAATTTTTGAACATGTAAAATTGAATACTTTAATAAAAATAGAGGTTTGAACTTACCCTGAACTTCTCATTATCCTAATAATTAACTAACCATTTCCATTGTTCAGGGTTGACTTCCTTAGTTGGATTATCTCGCCTATTAGCCACAGTGGCATAGTCATTGTATGCCTTTTTGCTTTAAGTAATAATGCCATTTCCTATACCAAACCTTGCAACGACGCTCAGTTGCCATTTCTATATAAGAACCTTGAGGCAATTTAAACATATCCTACATATATGTTAGAAAATGTTAGTGATGAAACAAAAGAGGAGGGGGTTACAAAACCTTGAACTCTGGTGGGATTTCAATAGAAACTTCGATATCTGCTTGACCTAATGACTTTCTTGACTTCATGAAAATCGATAGTCCTTGATGTTGGCTACCTCTTCCATCTTCGTTCCTTTCCATACGATTAAACCTAATCTCTGTTCTATGCAAATACCTTGAACAAATGGTTAAACACTCATCTGCGATATATGCTTTGATATATGCTTTGGTGATTGACCCTTTAGGACGAGCTTTATTATGCACAAATTCTTTTAAAGTGTGCCTAACCCTAACCACAAGCCAAGTTTTATAAATATATGCCACATAATCCCAAACAATAATGTCTTCCACCAAAATCGAAAGAAGTTAAAGGCATTATTACCTTTCAAAGGGGCACATCCAGCAGTGTTGAACAGGTCCAGCAAGTTTAGCTTCAATAGCTAAATAGACAGTCAAGTGTACTATAATGTCCAAAAAGGATGGAATAAAGACACGCTCTAATTTGCAAAGAGTAATAGCAATGCTCTTCTCTAATCTCTGTAACACCTCTACCTTCAATGCCTTTGAGCATAACTATTTGAAGAATAAAGATAATTCCACCAGAGCATCATATACATCTTTATCCAATTTCCTACAAAAGGTTGGTGCTAATAAATCTTGCATAAAAACATGACAATCATGACTCTTTAACGTCCCTATTATTTTCCCCTCATTAACATTTACGCATCGACCTATGTTTGATGAGTATCCATCTAGGACTTTTAAATCAGCTACTGTTCGTACCAAAAATAAGTTATTTTCAGGGTACTTTTACACCTAGTTTATGCTCGTTTTAATCGTATTTTTAACGTTTTTACTTGATTTTATTTTATTTTACAGATTTTGAATAATTTCGAAAAAATGGCCAAAAATGCAAGGAAAATGGTGAAAAATTTCGGGAATTGAAGAACCGGCCTAAACGGATTTGAACCCGCCCAAGAGTTGAAAAATTAGCCCAAAATGATAAAAGTTGAACCGGCCCAGTTAAAAAACCGGACCGGTCCAATTACCCTGTCCCGGTTCGCATAAAACCCCTTCCCTTTACTCTCTCTCTCTTCGCGTCCCTCTTCTTTCCCTAACCCCCGAAGCCCGGAACCCAGAAATCCTGAGTTCTTCTGCTTCGCCCTCATTGTCCCCATCCTCGCTCCACCTCTCTCTCTACCCGGTCTCTCTCTTCGAACTTCCAGCCCATTATTCACGCTGCCATTGCCACGACACCTCCTGCGTTGTCCTTCATCTCCACCGTCCAGATACCCACAAATCGAACGGTGAAGAATCAAGAGGTTCGTGTATTTATCAAGCTTGCAGACGCCATTGAGGGAAGTAGGTAATTTTTAGGGTTCTAGTTTAGGTTTAAATTCAGTTTTAGGTTTAGTTTAGTTTTGATTTCGTTTTCATTGAAGTTATTCGAATTTTATGGCAAATTTCGGTTTAGGGTTGACGTTAGATGGTTTTTGTTTTGCGAATTCCATGTAATCAAGTTACAATTTGGTTAATTGGCAATTTTCAGTTTTCTTTTGTGAGATTTGGGGTTGGTTCGTTTAATCTTGTTCACCCCCTCCCCTATTCGAATTCTTCCGGCGTTTGTCAATGGTGATTCTGCCATTATTGGTGGTTGTCTGAGCTTCATATACGGAGTTGCTAAAGTCTGGCCGAGCTGAAAGGCAAGGACGCCTTGAATCCTATCTTCCTTCTCCCCATTCAGGCTGTTCACATCAGAAATCCTCTTCCCCTGTTGCGGTCTCCCCTGTTTCAGACCTGAGCTGGTTCGATTTCATCTGATTTGATTTCGATTTATAATAGGCTTGATTATCATGAGTTCTAGACTGTTGATTCTCCCTTTCCCCCGATTTAGCTTGGTTTGATTAGTTTGAGTTGCTATTTCATTGATTAGCTTGGTTTGAGTTAGTTTTATTATCAATTGCATTAGGTTCGATTATTAGGCTCGTTTAATGGTTGAGTTTTCTGGTTGGTTGAGCTAGGTTTGAACATGATGATGGGTTGTTTAGTTGCTTTGATTGTAGGCTGTTTTAGGTTGTTCCAGATTTAGTAGCTTGATGATGATAATGTTGATGATAATGGTGATTGTTAGCTTGCCAGTTAGCTGAATGATGTTGGAGTATGGTACCTTGATTTTGGCTAGCTTTGTTTAATTAAATGATGTTCTTTAATGATGTTGAATGATGTTGTTAGCTCAATGATTCATTAATCTGAGTCGCTTGCTTTGTTCAATTGAGAGTTTGGATGATCGAGTAGTTGAACTAGGATGTTAGATTGATGTTAGATTGCTTTAAATAATTTCATTTAGTCTAGTGTAGCTAATTAGTTAGTCCTCACTTTTTATGACCTAGAACTCTTCCATCGTTCTCGAGGACACGACCCTCAAGTACTACAGCGAAAGCTGTACACTTGCAGCTTTTATTTAAACTCTAACTCTTTTCCAACAGCTACAAATTTACAAACATCTTTTCTTTCATTCAAACTTAGGTTAAATGATACTTTAGGAATTTCATATTTGTCACCAACCTTCTTAGGATGCAAACTCTTTCTAATTCCTATTTCAACCAAATCCAAGCGAGATTTCAAATTATCCTTTGTTTTTCCCGGTGTTAGAATGTATAAGGTTTTGATGATAACAAATCCAAGTGTAGTAGTTGTTGTTGTTCCAAACAGGCTTTACCAACAGGGCCTTACTGCTGTTTTTCAATATATTAAAACTGCTTGACTAATGGTTTATCAAGAACAGGTACTCAAGTCAGTGATGTAAGAACAACCATGAGGAACAGGCTCTGTAAGGTGTTTGAAACATGTCCTGTGAAGTGTTTGAAGCATAGGATATAAGTGCAGCCGTGAGGAACAGGTTATGTGAAGTGTTTGCAGCAGATTCGTCTCTCTACAAGATGACTAGTAGTTACAACAAGATGTCTTGATTTAATTTGGTTTTATATTTTTAGACTCTTGTTAATATGCCAATCAGAAACTCTTAACTTACCACTTACTTGAAACGGTTTTGTTTTCTTTTGGTAAATATTTCGGATCACCCTTCAGAACAATCCTGGAAACAGGGTGATCAGAGTGTTTCCAGAATAAGCTGCGAAAAAACTATTTTGCACGATTTTTATCTTTTGGATTTTGAGCAGCTTCTTCAGGGATTTGTAAGAAAGATTTTTTATGCAGTATCTTACCCCTTATCCTAAAAACGGTTATTAAAATCTAAGGGGATTTGCAAAATCTTTTTGAATAAAAAGAATATCCAATTTTTGGCAAGTGGATAAGGTTGTTGAGAAAAACATGGGCTAGTTGCTGAGAATCACCGCCTTATGCACACGGTTTAGGAAGTGTTTCCAGCTCATGTTTCCTCATCCCTTGTGGCTAAAGAATTTTATATTCTTTAGGGATTTTAGTTTCTAAAAATTTGAGGAATTGTTTTCCCAAGCACTATGTAAAGTCGCTTCTTAGAACGATAGAAGTATCGGTTTTCAAAAAGAAAAATTTAGTGTTCATGAGCTTAAAAGTTTGAAAAGAAAACCGTGTCTAGTGAATGAGTTATTTGAGCTTTCAAAGTTGGCATACTAGGATTTCATTGTACCCTATATTAGCTTAGTTGAGGAGCATTGTAATAGGGTGTTTTTTTCTTTATACTCTTCTTTCACAAAAGTGAGTTGAGTGTGTGTCCAAATCAAGGAAATTTTGGGCGTGGGGTAACTTGTCTTAGGGAAGATGGTTACGTGTGTTACAAGTTGTAACAAGGTGTGTTACTATTGTAACGTGTTTAGCCTGTTTAGTAAGGTGTGTAAATCCTACAGGAGGTAGGTCGTGGTTTTTTCACCTCAGTTGGGCTAGAGTTGTTTCCGCGTAAAAAATCCTGTGTCCATTATTTCCGCACTTAATTTTGTTGAATTTTCGCTTCTGTACAACTCAGGAACAGTCTGTGCGAACAGGGCCTCAAGACTATTTGCCAGCATATTGCGAAAATTGGACACCACAATTCACCCCCCTCTTGTGGTTGTGTACTCTCTAATTCAACAAGTGGTATCAGAGCAGGTTCTCCTTTGAAAGGCTAACACCTTAAGAGATCCTTGAAGATGAGTACCCCACAAGGCATGCTTGAAGGTCAATCCATAACTCGACCACTATACTTTAATGGTCAACATTATAGTTGGTGGAAGAACCGAATGGAAAACTACATTCAAGCTGAGGATTACGAGTTATGGATGCTCATCAAGAGTGGACCACTCATTCCCACAAAAGTGATCGAAGATGGAAGCAAAGTTCATAAAAAGCCTGAAGAGTTCAATTCCGAAGATTTCAAGATGATGGAAAAGAATGCAAAGGCCAAAAAACTCTTATATTTTGGCCTTGGTCCTGATGAATATACTCGCATATCTAAATGTGAGTCGGCCAAGGAGATCTGGGATGCTTTGCAAATAGCTCACGAAGGGACCAATCAGGTAAAGCAATCCCGGATTGAATTGCTTATGAGAAAATATGAGCTGTTTGAGATGGGTGATCATGAAAGTGTGATGGACATGTATACTTGCTTCACTCACATAACGAATGAGTTGAAATCCCTGGAAAAATCCTTCACTACCGAAGAATTGGTGAGGAAAATCCTAAGAATTTTACCTCATTCTTGGGAAGCGAAAGTCACGGCCATCCAAGAAGCTAAGGACATGAACAAGATCACCCTATATGAGCTGATTGGAAATCTCCAAATGTATGAACTTAGAAAAAATTCTCAGCAAAAAGATGAGACAAAGAGAGATCGAGGTCTTGCTCTAAAGGCCTTATAAGATGATTCTGATTCTGATGAGGAGGAGATTGCCATGATAACTCAAAATTTAAGAAGTTCTTCAAGAAAGTTAAAGAAAACAGCAAAAGGAAGGACTTTGGCAAGGGCAGGAACACCTCTCGGGAACAGTTCTCCGGGTGTTTCAAGTGTGGGAAACTGGACCACATTGTGAGAAACTGCCCACTGCACAAGGAAGAACAAGATCCCGAACACCCTAGAAAACAGGGGAGAAAACAGGTTGTAAGCAGCTCAACGAAAAGGTTCTCAAAAGCTATGCTCGCGGCCTGGGGAGACTCAAGCGAGGATGAGGAAGGGTCTGAAGCTGGGGAAGCTGATGTAGCACTCATGGCAAGAAGTGACATTGATTCAGATGATGGATCAACAGATAGTCTGACTCAACTCAAGAACAAGGTACGTGGTCTAAATAAATCAACTCTTGAGGAATTAGTGTACACTATAATGGATATATGTGCTGAATTAAAAAGGGATGTTCGAGATCTAGAACTTGAAAATGAAACACTTAAATTAGAAAAACTTGAAGTTGACAAAGAAACTCTTGCCTTGCATGAAAACATCAATGTGCTTAAAGAAACTCTACTCATAAAAGAAGAGACTTGTTCCACTAAATTAACTGAGCTGGAAAAAGAATCCCTTGACTTAAAAGGTAAGGTTGAGTCCTTGCTTGCAGAAAATAAAAACTTGCTTGAGAAAATGAAACAAATGGAATCAGACCTTGCCACAAACAAGCTCTGGAACAGGTCCTCACAAGCACTTGAATGGTTAAACACCTATCATAGTCGAAATAGAAGAGGACTAGGTTTTGTGCCTAAGATGACCTACCCAGTGAATAGAAAATATGTAGGATTATTTGAGAATATTGTATGTTATCACTGTGGTAAAATGGGTCATTACCGATATGCTTGTCCTATAAGAAAGTATGCCATTGAAAGGAACACAGTTCATGTAAAACAAATATGGGTTAGGAAAGACAAGATTTGTACATCTAAAGGAATGGGACCCAAGTGGATCTGGGTTCCCAAAACTAACCCTTGATTTGTTTTGCAGGCTGAAGTGAGAGAGAACAACCCAGCAAACAACCCAGCAAACAGTGCAGGGAACAGTCTAGGGAACAGGCAGCTGTGGTATGTTGACAGTGGGTGTTCGAGGCATATGACTGGTGAAAAATCCAATTTTCTCTCACTTACAGCTTCAGAAGGAGGGAGTGTGGCATTTGGTAACGGCAAATCCGGGATAATTGTCGGCATAAGTAAGATAGGTGAGTTACTCTCCCATTCAATTGACAATGTTTATTTTGTGGATGGATTAAAACACAACTTGCTAAGTGTGTCCCAACTGTGCGACAAAGACAACCTAGTAGTGTTCTCACCAACACGTTGCTTGGTTGTGAATATGAACACCGGAGATGTTGTGTTGAGGGGGAAGCGACATAAGAATGTTTATAAAGTGTGTATCTCCACTCTTCCCCAAAATAATTTGACTTGTTTGAGTGTCCTAAATGATGATGTTATGCTTTGGCACAAAAGGCTAGGTCATGCTCACTTTTGAACAAACTTGTAACCAAAGACTTAGTGGTAGGCTTACCTTCCATCAAATTCAATGATGACAAGGTATGTGATGCATGTACCAAAGGCAAACAAGTCAAAAATTCATTTAAATCTAAAAGGTGTGTAAGCACTACTCGACCTCTTGAATTGATACATATGGATATATGTGGTCCAATGAGGATCCTGAGCAGAGGTGGTAAGAGGTATGTGCTTGTGATAGTGGATAACTACTCTCGTTTCACTTGGACCCTGCTGGCTTCTAAAGATGAAACTTTTAAAAAATTTCTTGCTTTCATTAAAAAGACTGAAAAGAGGGTAGGACACTCTTTGGTATGCCTAAGGTCTGACCATGGTACAGAATTGAAAAATTTGAGCTTTATTGATTATTGTAATGAGCATGGTGTTGATCATAATTTTTCAGCTCCAAGAACACCCTAACAGAACGGGGTGGTAGAACGCAAAAATCGCACTCTAGAGGACATGACTAGAACAATGCTTGTTGCTAGTGGTCTTCCTAGAAACTTTTGGGCTGAAGCTTTGAATACATCATGTTACATTATAAATAGATGCATGATTAGACCTATTCTTAACAAAACTCCTTATGAACTTTTCAAGGGAAGAAAACCTAATATTATGCATTTGAGAGTTTTTGGTTGTAAATGTTTTGTGCATAATAATGGAAAGGATGCCTTAGGGAAATTTGATCCAAGGAGTGATGAAGCAATATTCCTTGGTTACTCCTCGCATAGTAAGGCATACAAAGTGTTTAATAAGAGAACCTTGTGTGTTGAGGAAAGTGTGCATGTGCTTTTTGATGAAACTAACTCTCTAAGCGAGAATGATGCACAGGAAGAAGACTTCGAACTACGTCTTGTTAGAAAAGACGTGCTGCTTCAAGGTGAACAAGGTAAGGATCAATCGGAGGGAGCAAGGTCTGAGGCTGTTCTTCAGGAAGGTAAGCAAGGTGTGAACCAAACAGGGGGAAACAGGGTGGAACCCTGTTCGGGACAACACCAGCCGAATCCTTCAGGGATAAATCCAGGAACAAGCTCCCAAACAGGCTCGAGAACAGGTTCTGAACCTGTTTCACCGAGTATTCCAGTTAGGATGGAGAGCGAGTCTATGAACCCACTTTCACCACGATCATGGAAATACCAAAGTTCACATCCTCTTGATCAAATTTTGTCTGATATTAATGCAGGAGTTCAAACTAGATCTAGACTCAAACATTTCTGTGCTTTCTATGCTTTTCTCTCAAAAATTGAGCCTAAGAATATTAATGAAGCCCTTGCACATTCAGATTGGGTCACAGCCATGCAAGAAGAACTCCATCAGTTCGAAAGGAACAAGGTATGGCACCTTGTGCCACGGCCAGAGGATAGAACAATCATTGGAACCAAGTGGGTGTTCCGTAACAAGCTGGATGAGTGCGGAACAGTCACTAGAAACAAGGCCCGGCTGGTGGTTCAAGGCTACAACCAAGAAGAGGGAATTGATTATGAAGAAACCTTTGCACCTGTTGCAAGGATGGAGGCTATTCGAATCTTGATAGCATTTGCAGCCCATATGGAGATCAAGTTGTATCAAATGGATGTCAAAAGTGCATTTCTAAATGGATACCTCAAAGAAGAAGTGTATGTCAAACAACCCCCTAGTTTTGAAAGTAATGAATTTCCTAACCATGTTTTCAAACTTGACAAAGCACTTTATGGTTTAAAACAAGCCCCTAGAGCTTGGTATGACCGGTTGTCAAGCTTTTTATTAGAAAATGGTTTTATAAGAGGCAAGGTAGGCATACCTTGTTTCTAAAATCTAAGGGGGAACATTTGTTGATTGTCCAAGTATATGTCGATGACATCATATTTGGTGCAATGCATCATGATTTGTGCAATGAATTTTCAAAAATGATGAGGAGTGAGTTTGAAATGAGCATGATGGGTGAGCTTAATTTCTTTCTAGGCTTGCAAATCAAGCAAACTTCAAACGACACCATGATCCATCAACAAAAGTATATCAAAGAGTTACTTAAGCGCTTTATGATGGAGTCGGCCAAGCCCATTGATACTCCCATCTCTCCCTCAACCAGGCTGGTAATGGATGATGGTAGTCCCTTAGTTGAGGAGAAATCCTATAGGGGCATGATAGGGTCACTCCTCTACCTGACGGCTAGTAGACCTGACATTATTTTTAGTGTTGGTCTATGTGCACGTTTTCAGTCTAACCCTAAAGAAACTCATCTTAAGGCTGTAAAAAGGATTTTAAGATACTTAAAACATACACCTGATCTAGCCTTATGGTATCCTAGAGGTTGCAACTTTGATCTTGTTGGGTATGCTGATGCTGATTATGTAGGTTTCTTGGTTGATAGAAAAAGCACCTCAGGTATGGCTCACTTTCTTAGACCTTGTTTGGTATCTTGGGCAACTAAGAAACAACTCTCTATTGCCTTGTACATAGCAGAAGCCGAGTATGTGGTAGCTGTATCTTGTTGTGCTCAGTTATTATGGATAAGACAACAACTCAAGGACTTTCGTGTTGACATAGGATGCATTCCTATTTATTGTGACAATACAAGTGCAATTAACATTGCCAAAAATCCATGTCAACACAAAAGAACAAAACATATTGACATTCGTCATCATTTTCTAAGAGACAATGTTGAAAAAGGAGTGATCTCAATGAATTTTTGTGCCACTGAAAATCAAATTGGTGATATATTCACAAAAGCATTGGGTAGAGAACAATTTGAAAGAAATAGACTCGAACTAAGCTTAATTAGAACAACCTGACCAACATGTTCTCTCTCCCTGTTTGCAAAACTTAAAGGTTACGGGCACAACATATTAAATTTTTGTTTGCAATCAACTTCTGTGCTATGTTTAGCATATGTGAGGTTTGCAACTTGCTGACACTCGTTGAGGTCTAATGAGATTGCCCTTATTGTCCCATGTTACCGAGCAAGTAACCTCAAGAACAAGCACCAGGAACAGGTACGCCTCTTGTTTGTCAAATATGTGCAACAAATTGAAAATTGCTAATCTCTTCCCGAGGCGTGCGCGGCCTAAATAAATGCAAAAGCCCGTTGCAAAACGGGCAAAATCTTTTAAAGATTTCGCATGTCTCTCTCTCTCTTTAAAGCTCTCTTGCTTAATCTCTCACCTCCACCGAAACTCTCTTGCTCTGAAACTCTGTTCAAGAAACCCTAATCTCTCTCCTTCCTCTGAAAAATGGCGTCTCCCATTAGCTCCGAGAGCTCCTCGACCTTGACTCAGGGCAACCAGACACAGGGCACAGCCTTGCAAACAGCCACAGCCCTGTTTGCGCCTACACAATTTCTGACGGCCCTCATGAAAGGTAAAACTACTGAACCTTCTCGACCCATTGTCTATAAACCTTTTGGGTTTTTGAAACGCATCGACCTTAGAACAGTGAATCTGAAATTGGAAGACATCCCTTACAAATTTGGGTGGGAATTGATTTTATTTGGAGAAACGGAGGCATGTAAACCCCAAGAACCTATTGGGGCATCTGAAAGAGAAATTGGGCCTTTAGATGAAATCCTTCTGTTCGATCATGGACTAGATGACATCAGTTCGCTTGGGCTATTTTCAGAGCAGGAAACAGGGCCAGAAACAGGGCCTGAGGTTTTTAGGGATGACCTAGGGGAGGATTTGTCAAAAGAAGAAGGGGGAAGTAGTGGTCAAATGGAGGAGTCTCCTGTGAAGCCTGAACAAGCCACACCGGTACCACCAACCGGTGAGAAACGTAAACGATACAAAATTGTGGCTAGGCGTACCAGAATGCCAAGAACACGACCACCATCAAGGTCTAAAAGCGGCCAGACTGAAGAACCCTCAAAAAGTGAAACCCCTATCAAACCAAAACCACAAATCTCCTCTTCGGCCAAACCCACAACCAGGCCAACTCGAAAATCAGCCCGAATTGCCTTCCACTCCACACCTCGTCCAGCCAAACAGTCATCCCCTGTTGTTGAGGAAATTGATTCCTCCTCTGAGCCTTCAACAGATAGCGACACTGAGAACACCACCTTCAAACAGGGCACTCCCGTGTTCTCAGAGTCCTCAGAAGATAAGCCTCTGCCTGCACCAAAATCGACCTCCGCTTTACCCTCCAAACCATCACCCCTCAAAACTCCCAAGAGAAAAGCCTCTTTCAAACACGCCTCCACCCAAGACCCTCCTACTGAACCTCAACCTAAAAGAGCCAAGAAGTCTACCCCATCCGCAATCTCAGCCAAACTGACCCAACTGCTTTAGAGGCGGGTAGTCAGGGGCAAAATTATCAAGGTAAAATATTTTGAGGAACAGGGCCTGGGGGTGTTTCTGCACAAGTTGCGCGCACAGGGGTGGCATGAGCTGTTTATAAACACCCAGTTGGAGTGTTCTGTACATGAGTTGGCAGAGTTCTATGCCAACTGCACTGTCACCGAAGAAGTGGTGACAAGTATTGTTAATGGACAACAGCTTCGCTTTGATGAGAAGATATTAGGGGAAATTCTGGGGATACCCTCCACGGGCTTTGATATATATGTGAGAGAAGACAAGACTATTCTAGAGACAGCCAGGCTGCTGGAGCTCGCCCAAAAATTTAGCCAGCAATCAAGCCTCCAAACACCCAAGTCCGTGAAGAAAGGGGACATGGCATCGCTCCATCAATTGATATTCTGGTTTATCATCAAGAATGTCACCCCCAGGGGCCAGGGTCGCAATCTTGCTGATGCCATGGATCAATATTTGATGGATCTGATGGACAAGGAAGAGCAAATTAACCTTCCTGCCATCATGATTCGCCACATAACAAGAATTGCAAACACCTCCAGGGAATATGACCTGGGATATGGCTTCTTCCTGAATAGAGTGTTTGAGCACTTTGGGGTGACTCTGCAGAAGAAGGTGGGTGCTCAGTTCATTGATGAGATTGGGAGTAACACCCTTATGGGGTGTGGATACACTTTGGTTGAGGGGTCTGCCTCAGAACAGGGGACCAGAACACCCCGTCCTCCTGTTCCTGGCAGTTCCTCAGTCAAGTTTGAGGCTGCTTTGGAAGAAAACTCTCAACTCAATGCTGAGCTTACTGCTGTAAAGGCTGCCCTGGACGAGGAAAAAGCTCTAAACGCTAAATGCCATGAAGATCTCCTCGCCCTTCTTTCTTCCCTCTCTACCAAATTTGCCCCTCCTGCTCCCTAATCACCCCCCATAAGCCGTTCCCATCTGTTGTTCTCATAGCCTGTTCTAACTTCTCTTGGTTCTCCTTCCCTCTTCCTTTGTACTTTTCTGCTGCACTCTTTTGATGAATGACAGGTAATCTTATTTTTGATTGGCTTTGCCTTGCTTGCTTTTGTTGCGAATTGCTTGTGTGTGACTAGGATGGCCAATCTCATTACCGTACCAACACACTTGAGTGTATCGCCTGTTGACTTTCCTCCATTACCCAAGTGGTGGTGATAGCAAACACCCTATGTTTGACTGTTCGCCCCTACTTTTTAATGATGCCAAAAGGGGAAGATAGGTTGACCAATATTGTTTTAGTTTTGCCATGGACGAGTTAAATTTCTTACAATTTTTCGATACTAACTGCTTCATGTGAATTGTCGGTCCTATAAATAATTGGCACTAATCACTTCAATTGTCCTTGAAAGTCAATATGATCACTTGGTTTGTCATCATCAAAAAGGGGGAATTTGTTAGAATGTATAAGTTAGAATGTATAAGGTTTTGATGATAACAAATCCAAGTGTTGTAGTAGTTGTTGTTGTTCCCAGTAGGCTTTACCAACAGGGCCTTACTGCTATTTTTCAATATATTAAAACTGCTTGACTAATGGTTTATCAAGAACAGGTACTCAAGTCAGCGATGTAAGAACAACCATGAGGAACAGGCTCTGTAAGGTGTTTGAAACATGTCCTGTGAAGTGTTTGAAGCATAGGATATAAGTGCAGCCGTGAGGAACAGGTTCTGTGAAGTGTTTGCAGCAGATTCGTCTCCCTACAAGATGACTAGTGGTTACAACAAGATGTCTTGATTTAATTTGGTTTTATATTTTTGGACTCTTGTTAATATGCCAATCAAAAACTCTTAACTTATCACTTACTTGAAACGGTTTTGTTTTCTTTTGGTAAATATTTCGGATCGCCCTTCAGGACAATCCTGGAAACAGGGTGATCAGGGTGTTTCTAGAATAAGCTGCAAAAAAACTGTTTTGCACGATTTTTATCTTTTGGATTTTGAGCAGCTTCTTCAGGGATTTGCAAGAAAGATTTTTTATGGAGTATCTTACCCCTTATCCTAAAAACGGTTAGTAAAATCTAAGGGGATTTGCAAAATCTTTTTGAATAAAAAGAATATCAAATTTTTGGCAAGTGGATAAGGTTGTTGAGAAAACATGGGCTAGTTGCTGAGAATCACCGCCTTATGTACACGGTTTAGGAAGTGTTTCCAGCTCATGTTTCCTCATCCCTTGTGGCTAAAGAATTCTATATTCTTTAGGGATTTTAGTTTCCAAAAATTTGAGGAATTGTTTTCCCAAGCACTATATAAAGTCGCTTCTTAGAATGATAGAAGCATCGGTTTTCAAAAAGAAAAATTCAGTGTTCATAAGCTTAAAAGTTTGAAAAGAAAACCGTGTCTAGTGAGTGAGTTATTTGAGCTTTCAAAATTGGCATACTAGGATTTCATTGTACCCTATATTAGCTTAGTTTAGAAGCATTGTAATGGGGTGTTTTTTTCTTTATGCTCTTCTTTCACAAAAGTGAGTTGAGTGTGTGTCCAAATCAAGGGGATTTTGGACGTGGGGTAACTTGTCTTAGGGAAGACGGTTACGTGTGTTACAAGTTGTAACAAGGTGTATTACTATTGTAACGTGTTTAGCCCGTTTAGTAAAGTGTGTAAATCCTACAGGAGGTAGGTCGTGGTTTTTTCACCTCAGTTGGGCTAGAGGTGTTTCCACGTAAAAAATCTATGTCCATTATTTCCGCACTTAATTTTGTTGAATTTTCACTTCTGTACAACTCAGGAACAGTCTATGTGAACAGGGCCTCAAGACTGTTTGCCAGCATATTACGAAAATCGGACATCACAATTCACCCCCCTCTTGTGGTTGTGTACTCTCTAATTCAACACCCGGTGTATTCATAACCGTACCTAATATGCTTTCACAAATATTCTTCTTAAGAGGCATAACCTCTAAATTATGGTGCACTAAATTTTTGCTCCAATAAGGCTGTTTAAAGAAGATACTTTTCTTTTCCCAATTATAAACCAACTTCGGTTTTGTTCTCCTCCTCTTGCCATCAACCTTTCCAAACCTGATATTTTCGAACTTATGAATTTGATCAATAATGTCATCTCCGAATAGACACTTAGTAGGAGGATCCATTTCCGATGTGTTATCAAAAGATTTCTTGTCATGTCTCTACCTATGATCAAGTTCCAAAAGCCCACGATGACCCATGCAACATTGTTTGCTCCAATAAGGCAAGTTTCTCAACCACGTATCTTTATTACAAATAGGATAGGCTAAATGCCATTTAATACTCCACCCAAAGAGATCACCATAGGCTGAAAAATCATTGATTGTCCACACAAAGTAGCATGCAAAGTGAAATATTCAGCTTTGAAAGCATCATAAGTATTTACTCTAACATCTCGTAACAATTTAAGTTCGTCAATCAGTGGTTATAAGTACACATTAATATCAGTTCCAGGAGTCGTTTTACCAGGAATGATCAAATTTAACATTGCATATGACTTTTTCGTACACATCCAAGGTCGCAAGTTATAAGGGATCAAAAACCCAGGCCAAATGCTATACGTTGAGTTTATGTTTGCATGTGGGGTAGAGCCATCACTACATAAACCTAGTCTTACATTACGAGCATCTGCAGCAAAATTTAGAAAAGATTCATCAGACGACTTCTAAGCCTTTGCATCTGCTGGATGCCTTAGAATCCCATCATCTGGACGTTTATCCTTGTGCCATCGCATGTGAGATGCTGTTTTGGCAGATATAAATAATCTCTATAACATTGGGATACGAGGAAAATAGCCTAATACCTTATAAGGAACCTTCCTCCCCTTTGCCTTCTTCTCACTTTCATCATCGTTATCATCTCCCTCCTCCTTCTTATCCTTCCACCTAGGGTGAGCACATTTAGGGACTTTTTCTGTATTTTCATGCTCCTTCCAATAAAGTACACAATCCTTCTTATAAGCCTCAGTTTTTACATGACTTAATCCCAACTCCTGAGTGTGTTTTTTAGCTTCATAAGCATTCTTTGAAAAAGTATCATCAAAATCAAATGCCTTTTTCAAAGGCTCAAGTATCATTGTGAGTGATTTGTCACTTCAACCACAAAGGCACTTTATATGAAAAACATACACCATAAACTTCAACTTGGAAAATTTCTCACAACCTGGAAATAGCTATTTCTCAGCATCTCTAACTAACCTACCAAGTTTCTTAAGCAGTTCAGGCAACTCACTAGTATTAGGACAACTGAACTTTCAAATTCACCCATGATATTAAAAGCTCTAGTATTTGTCATTTCATGTAATATCGCAAATGTCTCATCTACAT